>CM042012.1:54478764-54523204 GCA_023525715.1 Cichorium intybus | reverse complement strand
AATTAAATAAATAAAATGTTGGGGAAAAGGCAGCTGCAAATACTAAAACTTCAGAAGCTATTATTAATGATGGTGGTCCTTTTTCTAGGGTTGGTATTGATTTTAGTTATAGTAATGTTGTGTGATGCTTAAGGATATTGTAACATCCGTGTTTTGGGCTTAGGAGTTTTGAGCTTAAATCGACAAATAAAACTTATTTTGTAAATAAAGAAAAACAAATGAATAACTAAATTTAATATTTTGTTATATTTTATAATGTGAATAAATGAGCCAAATATAGTTTTAAAATCAATTCGTAACCAAATGTGAGAAATTTTGTCATAAGGACTAAAAGTGTCAATTTGGCCAAACTTACCCTAAGTAAATTTGACTAGTCATGGATTTAGAAAATTAGAAGATATATTAAAGGAATTGATGTGGAGTTTAAATTAGGTCTTATAATTCCTTTAATCAATATTAAGGACCTAAATCGTTAAGAATTTTAGAGTAAGGGACCATTCTTGTAAATTTGGGAAACTAAGGGTTAATATTGACCTAGACAATGACTCAAGTGAGGTAAGTAAATTATATTTGGGGCATAAGTTTGAATATAGATACTTCTAATGAGAATAATGGACTTTTGGGGTGTTGGGTGAAGAAGGGTCAAACTAAAGGGACTACTTTTGCCAATTTTGAAAGATACCAAGTTTTAGTGAGGGGTTTCCCCCATTTCAGCCACAATCACGAGTTTAGAGAGGGGAGGAGGAGAAAATGGCGATTCCCATGGATTCCAAGAAGGATTGTGGCTTGTTCTTGAATATTGATCATATACTTGAAGATTCCAAGCAATCTAAGGTATAAACCCACCTTTCTAGCTTTAGATTTTCGAGTTAGGGTTTGGGGTTTGGATCCAATCCGAGTTTTATGATGGGAGGAGGTTTTTCCTATGATTCCCAATGTTTGTTTGATGTTTCTAAGTTGTTGGGATCTACATTCAATCCATGGATGCTCTAGATCCAATTACTTGATTGATTTGGGTGTTATGAACCCTAGAATTTGGGGATTTGAGGAATAATTGAGGAATCTAGAAATTGATGGTTGGATTTGGTAGTTTTTGATGAAGGAATTCATTTCTAATGATTCCCTAAGGATTCCAACCTTTGATTTGTAGTCTCAAACATTGAATCACTAGAAAATGAGAATTGGGTGTTGAAATGGGTTTTATTCATAGATTTGATGATTGGATCTATTGTTTCATGGATGGATGAATTTGTTGCATCAATTTGGATGTATAAGTGGAGTGAGGATCATTTCCTAATGATTCCATGGAATGGAAGAAGGAATCTCCACTTGTAATCACCAATTGTAGGAATGGAATAGGGTATTCC
This sequence comes from Cichorium intybus, assembly GCA_023525715.1. NCBI lineage: Eukaryota > Viridiplantae > Streptophyta > Magnoliopsida > Asterales > Asteraceae > Cichorium > Cichorium intybus. The sequence goes on along the minus strand of CM042012.1, from coordinate 54,521,837 downwards.
ATGGTTTAAGCTTCTAGAGTGAAGTTGTGATCATGACATGTTATGGACTCATTTGAAATGATATTGGGTAGTTTAATTGAGTCTAATGATGTATAATTTGAGTTGGAATAATTTCCTTTTGCTGTCCATAAGCTTGGGAAAGTGTTAGAGCTTGATTCGGGTCAAAAAGGGGTGAAAATGACCAAAAATCGGAGCTACAGCAGGCTGTACACGACCCGTGTGGATAGTTTTAGACTTACTGGTCAATTCTACACGCCCCGTGTCAATTCTACATGACCCCGTGCAGCTGGGTCTGGCCAGAATTTGCAGTTTTTGCGTTTTGAGCCTTATGGTTTGGGCCTTGGGTCCTTGTTTTAATGCCAATATTTGGGGATGTTTTAACTAAGATTTTCCTTATATTTGAGAGTCAAAGACATCATTTTAGATGATGGATGATTGTTCCTTATTAGTTCAAAGATGTAATTATAGTGCGACTTTTAGAATAATCGAGTATGATACATTCCATTCTTGTCTTGTAGGAAGGAGATGTTTTGTTATGAATTGGAGGTGAGACTAAGGACTTGAGCTAGCACTCAACTAAGAGGATGTGATGGATGAGATGATGTCTAGGAGCGCCTCCAAATGCATCAAACCGTGTGTGGAGTAAGTGTTGTTAGTGTTGACTCGTCAGTTGACCTTGGGTGAGTTTACCGGGAGTACACATCCCAACTATTATCTTTTGTGTGTATTATCAAATACTTTTCATGCATCATATTATGTGCAATGTGTTATATGATTACTACTTGTGCATTGCATGAAAATGAGTTTTCTAAAGATGTTTTCAAATAAAGATGATGATGATATTTTGAAAGATGTTTTGAGCATCCTATTTGTGCATTGCATTGCATATAGGATGGGATTGACCGAGTGAACCTTATGATGACCTTAAAGATGTTTAAAGATGATGGGCTAAAATAGCCACCTTGATGATGATTATTCCATATAAAGGGTTAAGATGGGCCCTCAACGATGTTTGTGGAATTGTTCCCGACAATAGGGGACCGCATGAGGGAGTTGCTAACCCTCATGGGGCTAGTGTGATGGCTACTAGTTCTAGTTTAACATATATGGGGATCAAGTGACATGCTTTGTGCGTGTCATTTGTGAACTTAGGTAGGTGCCATTGAGGTGAGTTGGACTTTATGAGATGGACGTGGGTTTGGGATAATTGCATCATGCATAGCATTTGCATATTGTAACTATCTATTTTGAGTAAACCTTTATGATGTTTTAAATAACCTTTGAAGTGTGTGTTAAAACTATTTTTGGGGGTTTGTCCCGAGTGTGGTAGTTCACTACTCACTCAAAATGGGTCAACCTCGGGTAAACTCACTAGGCATTTCAATTGCCTAACTTATTTTGATGTGTACTCAGGTTGAGGAGTTTAGATGACTTTAGAAGAGCTGGATGTTTAGAAGGCCACAGTTGGTGTGGTATCATTTGAACTGTGTAATGGTATTCATATTGTAACAACCTCGCTCTTTTACAAACCAAGATGTTTTATTTAAAGTGGGACCAATGATTTTTCCGCAACTCGAACTCTTAATGTTTTTCTTAACAAACCCAATGTGTTTTAAAATGGGTTTGGAACGAAAAATGTCTTATTTTGAAGATGTTGAAATTAAAGTTTTTCACCGAATGTTGATTTTTGAATAATAATGATAAACTATGGGTTTTAAAAAGGTATTTTATGAAAAGCCTTAAGCGAGGGTGTTTTAGATATGTTGTTGTATTGGAATGTACTTTTCTAGTAGAATGTACATGTATTGGAATTGATCTAGTTTACGGTTAAGGATATGTTGGTTTATGTTTTGGTTGTATTTTAAATGTTTTGGAATGTAGAAAGGCTATTTTGGAATGCAATTGTATTGTGTATATATTGTGCAAGATCCACACGATCATTGTAGTACATCTGAAATTTATCAAGTTTCACAACATACTTAACAAACATCCAAACATCCAATTGTAAAAACATGCTTTACAATCATAATAACAGCCTTAACAAACAACATAATTAACAAACACAACAACATACTTAACACGCATTTCACCATTAATTACTAATAAAGGGGTACATCTAGTATGAACCAAACATCTAATTGTACAACTATCTTATTATGGGCCATCAAATATGATAGTACAAAAATGCTAAACAAGATTACGGTGTACGAGTAATCAAACTTACAAGTAAATAAGACCACGTAGACTAGCCATGTAGTGAAAAATAACTTGGACCAAAATATTAATTCTCAATATTTTATATGAACCATGTTGGTGATTTTAGTTGTAAGACCCGTTCCCAGAAGGAGAGAAGAAATGTAAGACCTGTATTCCAATTATTGCATTTAGTTATAATTGTTGTGAATTCTATGATTTTTGGTAGTTAAAAAGCTAAGAAAAACTTTAGTTACAATTTCATATGAAAATCAGCATTTTGTGATGTTTTTAGAAAAATCATAATTAATTATAGGAACATTTTTTGGACCTCAAACTAGTGCACAAAGTTTACAAATTGAGTCTAGTACAATTTTTAAAAATAGTTGTAAGCTTTAAAGTGGAATTATATATGGTTAAAAATGCAATCTTCACTAAGTAGTTCGAAATTGACAGATTAGATAGTCTGTTTTAAAAAAATCATAATAAATCATAGAAAAATCGTATAAATACATACCATACATCCCTGGAAAGGTATTGAGATGAATTTTCTGAATATCAAATAAAAACGTGAATTTAATGGGCTTAAGATCGGCTAAACCAGTCTTGAACAGACTGATTCTAAAAGGCCTTTAATTTCAACAAAATTATATTATTAAAATCTTTTGTCAAAAGTGTCATGCCATTTTTTATTCAAGAATTCAAGTATAAATACCCCCCAAAACATCTCATAAACCACACCAAAAAATCTCAATCCAATATATAGAGGTTTCTAAGCACTAGAGTGTAAGAAGTGAGCGGAAGGAAGCTCAAAAGCCTAGCGAAGAAGTTATAGGTTCCGACGACTGATCATAAGGTAACTACAAACTTTTCTATAGCTTAATTGGGTATTGTAAAATAGTTTTTGTGTTAAGAAGTAGAATATTTAATAAGTATAACATATGTTATATTATACTCATTTCTAACAATAGTAAACAAAAACCTTAAAATGTCGTTATTATAACAATTCGTAATTCCGAAAATAATACCGATTGATTTACTTACGAGGACGGTGACTAGGCCGATTACTTGGGATCTGGTTGTTGGATTTTCCGAAAGGCTAAAATGCTGAAAGGATCCTGCCATCCCATCTAATCTTCTACCTGGCTGTTCTTTACTTGATAAATCATGGAGTATCATATTGGAATTACTGAAGGATTTAATGATGCGACTACAATATAGTTAAGGATTAAGAAATGATAGATTTCTTATTATGTTAACAGTTAAAGTTGAAGGAAATACAAAGCCGAGAAAGATAAACGATATAGTCAACTATAATCAGGTGAGTCTTCTCACTATACTATAGGTGATATTGCATGCGTAGGAAGGAACGATATAGTCAACTATAATCAGGTGAGTCTTCTCACTATACTATAGGTGATATTGCATGCGTAGGAAGGAAGATATGTTAGCATGCGAGTCATTAGACAGAACGGGAAAAGCCTGCGAGCGATAAGACGGAACGGGAACTGCCCGTGAGTCTTCAGGTGGAACAGGGATAGCCCGCGAGTCTCACAAACATATGAATGGTTATTATGTGTTGTATGTTATGTGATGGATCGTATGGTATTTTGAGGAACTCACTAATCTTTGTGCTTACCCCGTTGATATTTAACATTTTCAGATAATGGCAAAGACAGAGGGAAGGCTCCAACCTGACGCACCGCATTCCACTATTTCCAAGACTTCCGCTACTTTATAAATAATTTATGTGAAGAATAAAGGACATGAGTTTCTATATATATTTTGCTAAAATCAATACTATGGCTAATTTCTCTATTTGTAAAATATCCATTTATAAATCAATATTTGGTTTTCAAAAAGAAAAATTTGACTTGAAAATCTGGGGCGTTACAAGTTGGTATCAGAGCCTTAGTTTGAGGGATTTAGATAAACTTTCGGGTAAATCTGAACTCAAACTGAGGACTGAGAGTTTTACAAAAAAAAAATAATAAATAAAAAAATAAAATAAAAAAAAATTTAGAAATTTTAAAAAGAAAAGGAATGCGATGCGTGCGGTCAGCCGGAGCTTAAGTGAGTAAATGATTCTCAAAATATATGCATTCATGTATATGCTAGAAACTTGATATGATAAAGAGTATACTAAGGATTCACTCAGGAATTGCATGTTATAATTGCATGATTTAGGATGTCTGATTGCCTTATATGATGACAATTATGTGCAACTGAAACTGTGCTTATACTGATAGAAAGTTAAATGAACGCTTGAATTGCATGTAGTTAATATCAGATGGCTTTGGAATTAGTTATCTGACTTTATTAGTTGTTCCTTGTCTGGTGGTGATATTAGGATAAGATTACTTATTCAACTGTATATTTTATCCTTAAAATTATGTGTGAAATAAGCGTCAACAAAACTACCTAATGGCATCAGCAAACGTTTTTTTCTCTTTTATCACAAGTATGATAAAGAAACTCTAGGAAGTGTAAAAAGAAGTGTTGAATGTACAAACCGTATAAACAAGAACCGTATAGTAATAAGAGACTATATAGTAATTTTGGAAGGACGTTTGGTACAAGTAAGAATAGGTGTGGAAGATAGTACAGGGCCCGTACTACCGGAAGCACAGGATTCTTACATGTAACAGAGTCAGTCGCCAAAACTCCTATAAAGTCAGGTTGGTAGGGTAACCACATATAATGAGCATGGGCTCACCATCTTGTTTGTACAATCAGAATGGTGGTGATTATAAGAAGCAATGGTAATGGTTCTGGGTCTAGTGAGGGACCAAGCCGACCCACTCGATCAGATGAGGAGCTACGAGACTTAATTGCTGAAGAGGTATCACGCGAGGTGCTAGCCGAAATTCCTCGTTTCTTCGGTACAATCAAAACTGAACTGATAACGATGATTGAGGAACGACTTGCTACAATTAGTAGACCAAGGGATAGAATGGCGACTTATCGGGATTTTGCCGCATGTCAAGTCCCGGTGTTTGGTGGGGGAAGGGATCCAATCGCTAGTATAAGATGGATTTCTGCAGTAGAGGGTGCTTTCAGAACCTGTTTTTGCCCAGAGGAATCAAAGGTTATCTTTGCTGTAAACCTGTTGAGAGACGATGCAAAGGATTGGTGGGAAATGATGGCTAAAGATCTCACTGATGCTCAGATAGAGGCTATCACTTGGGCCGAATTCACGACTAAGTTCAGACAAGAGTACGTCCCGCAAATAGAGATGGAACGTTTGGCTCAGGAATACTTGAACCTGACTCAGACCACAGAGACAGTGGCAGAAATCACCAAAAAGTTTAACGAGCGGGCGCTCTTTTGCCCAGAGTATGCAGCCACAGAGAAAATGCGGATGAACCGATATTTGGCAATGCTTCGGACGGATATACGGGAGTTTGTGTCTGCTGCCAGGCACCAAACTCTTAACGACATGATTTCAGCCGCTCGAGCTCGAGAATTGGAACTAGAGAACCAACAAAGGCAGAAGCGTCAGGCACCAACACAATCTCATCCGCCATCAAAGAAGCATAAAGGGGGGGACCAAGGAAGGCATGGTCAGAGAAGCCACGGTCAGTGTGGCAAGTGTGGGAAAAACCATGAGGGGCAGTGTAGGGCAGTAGTGTGCCATAAGTGTGGCAAAGAGGGCCACTATGCTAGGGATTGTCGACAGGAGGCCAAAATCTGCTTTAACTGCAATCAGGTAGGCCACTTCAAGGCCCAATGTCTCCGTCTGACTCAGGGAGTGGTTCAGAATCCGGCACCCACTACACTCCGGATTACCGATGGTAGACAGGGGAAAGGGGAAGCCCCTAAGACCAAGGGTCGAGCATTCGTCATGACCGCCGAGGAGGCACAGGATGCGCCCGACGTCGTCACGGGTACTCTTTCTTTACTTGCCTCGTGTTTGTGGTGTGTGTAATTAATATGTCTATTATGCTTTGATTAGGAACATTCTTAGTCAACTCTATGCCTACCTTTGCACTATTTGATTCGGGTGCTAGTCATTCTTTTGTGTCTGCCGCGTTGGGAAAGAGTTTCGGTATTGCTTTAGGAACTCTTCCTCGGCCGTTAGAAGTAGAAATTGCGGATGATAAAGCCGTGCAAGTGACTAGTGTTTATCGGGGATGCGAAGTAGTGATTCAAGGAATAAAGTTTTCGATCAATCTCATCCATATACCATTGAGTGACTCTCGAGTCATCATCGGTATGGATTGGATGGGTCAGCATGAATCATGGATCGATTGTAAGAACAAGCGAGTGTGGATTCAAACCCCAAGTGGGGGAGAGCTGGTTGTGCAGGGCGAGAGAAAGAATCGAGGTGCAGTTTTCTGTTCAGCTGCTAGGGCACGCAGACATTTTCAGCATGGAGGTTCGGGATTTGTGGCTTATGTTGTAGACACACGAGAAAAGAAGCCACAACATAAAGCAGGTGATATACCGGTGGTTCGGGATTTTCCTGATGTTTTTCCCAAGGACTTGCCTGGTGTACCGCCAGAGAGACAGGTGGAATTTAAGATCGACTTAACTCCCGGTGCGGCTCCAATAGCTAAAGCACCGTATCGTCTTGCGCCTCCAGAAATGCTTGAATTGTCTATTCAACTTAGGGAACTTTTGGACAAGGGATTTATTCGGCCCAGTTGCTCACCGTGGGGAGCGCCTATTCTATTTGTTAAGAAGAAGGATGGTTCCAATAGGATATTCATAGATTATCGTGAGCTGAACAAGCTTACGGTGAAAAATCGATATCCATTACCTCGCATCGACGACTTATTCGATCAACTACAGGGGGCTTCGTGGTTTTCAAAAATTGATTTGCGGTCAGGATACCATCAAATGCGAGTACGGGAGGAAGACATCCCGAAAACGGCTTTTAGGACGAGGTACGGCCACTTCGAGTTTGTAGTGATGCCGTTCGGACTAACCAACGCCCCTGCAGCTTTTATGGATTTAATGAATCGAGTGTGTCGACCGATGTTGGATCGGTCGGTTATAGTTTTCATTGACGATATCTTAGTTTACTCTCGAAGCAGGGAGCAACATGAACAACACTTAAAGGAAGTATTAGAGACCTTAAGGAAGGAGAAGCTTTATGCAAAATTATCCAAGTGTGACTTTTGGCTACAGGAGGTTCAGTTTTTGGGTCACATTGTCAACGAGCAAGGAATCATGGTAGACCCGGCTAAGGTGGAGGCCGTGATGCGGTGGGAGGTTCCGAAGACTCCCTCTGAAATTAGAAGTTTCTTGGGTCTGGCTGGTTATTATCGTCGTTTCATCTAAGACTTCTCAAAGGTTGCGGTACCTTTGACTCGGCTAACTAAGAAAAACGCTGCTTTTCAGTGGGGTGAGGAGCAGCAGCAGGCTTTTGAGACTTTGCGGCGGAAATTGTGTGAAGCTCCAGTTTTAACCTTGCCTGAAGGCATGGAGGATATGGTAGTTTATTGCGATGCATCTATCTCGGGATTGGGGGCAGTCTTAATGCAACGAGGCAGGGTGATTGCGTACGCCTCGCAACAGTTGAAGCCCCATGAGGCTAACTATCCTACTCATGATTTGGAATTGGGAGCGGTGGTCTTCGCTCTCAAGATTTGGAGACACTATTTGTATGGAGTGAAGTGTACCATCTATACCGACCACAAGAGTTTGAAGTATCTGATGGATCAGGCCAACCTTAATATGAGACAGAGAAGATGGTTAGATGTATTGAAACACTATGATTGTGAGATACACTATCACCCTGGAAAGGCCAATGTGGTAGTGGATGCGTTAAGCCGTAAGACTTCAGGAACACCCCTTCGGGGCGTTTGCCTAAGGATGACAATTGTGACACCGCTGCTTGAGTTGATTAGGAAAGCTCAGGTGGAAGCAAGCATGACCGAGAATCAGAAAAGTGAGGGAATTGTGGGTCAGTTAGCAGCTATGGTCAAAGATAGTAGAGATTTGTTAACTTGTCATGAGAGGATTTGGGTACCGAGGCTGGGCGGGGTTCGTCAAACCCTATTAGAGGAGGCACATAAATCCAAGTTCTCTATCCACCCTGGAGCAACTAAAATGTATAGGGATCTGCGCGAATATTATTGGTGGCCAGGCATGAAGAGAGAAGTGGCTTGGTTTGTCGAAAGATGCATGACCTGTCGTAGGGTCAAGGCCGAGCACCAACGGCCTCATGGTAAATTGCAGCCTCTTGAGATCCCAGAATGGAAATGGGAGCATATCACAATGGATTTTCATCACGAAGTTGCCAAGAACCCCTCAACAGAAGGACACTATTTGGGTTATCGTGGATAGGTTGACTAAAAGTGCTCATTTCATCCCCATTCAAGAGACCTTCTCTGCAAAGGAATTGGCCAAGGTCTACGTAGATGAGATTATTTATTGGCATGGTATACCGGTCTCGGTGATATCCGACCGGGATGTTCGATTTACGTCTAGGTTTTGGAAGAAGTTTCATGAGGAATTAGGCACTCGTCTTCATTTCAGCACAGCATATCACCCTCAGACTGATGGGCAGAGTGAAAGGACGATTCAAACATTGGAAGATATGCTTAGGGCATGCGTTATCGATTTTGGCGGGAGTTGGGATTCCCACCTCCCTCTAGCTGAGTTTTCCTATAATAACAGTTATCACGCGAGCATTGGCAGGGCTCCCTTTGAGATGTTGTATGGAAGGAAATGTCGGACTCCTATTTGCTGGGGCGAGGTTGGCCAGCGGGTATTGGGTAGTACTGAGGTAGTAATCAAGACAACTGAGTTAATTCAGAAGGTTCAGGAGAGGTTGTTAACGGCCCAGAGTCGACAGAAAAGTTATACAGATCGGCGGCGGTCCGATCTCAAGTTTCAAGTGGGAGATTATGTTCTTCTTAAGGTTTCACCTTGGAAGGGAGTCATACGTTTTAGGAAGCGAGAAAAGCTTGGCCCTAGGTACATTGGACCTTACCGAATCACCGCCCGTGTAGGTAAGGTAGCTTACCGGTTGGAGCTGCCCGAGCAGCTTAGTCAGATTCACGACACGTTTCACGTTTCGCAGCTTAGGAAGTGCATTACGGAGGAATCTACAATAGTACCTTTGGAGGATATTCAATTAGATGAACGCCTGAACTATGTGGAGCATCCTATAGCTATCTTAGAAAGAAAGACAAAATCCTTGCGTAATAAAGTGGTAGTACTGGTGAAGGTACAATGGAAACATCGAAAAGGCTCTGAATGCACATGGGAGCCCGAGAGGGAGATGCGAGAACATTACCCCGAGTTATTTGAGAATACAAATTTCGAGGACGAAATTCAAAGAAGTGGGGGAGACTTGTAAGACCTGTATTCCATTTATTGCATTTAGTTATAATTGTTGTGAATTCTATGATTTTTGGTAGTTAAAAAGCTAAGAAAAACTTTAGTTACAATTTCATATGAAAATCAGCATTTTGTGATGTTTTTAGAAAAATCATAATTAATTATAGGAACATTGTTTGGACCTCAAACTAGTGCACAAAGTTTACAAATTGAGTCTAGTACAATTCTTAAAAATAGTTGTAAGCTTTAAAGTGGAATTATATATGGTTAAAAATGCAATCTTCACTAAGTAGTTCGAAATTGACAGATTAGATAGTCTGTTTTCAAAAAATCATAATAAATCATAGAAAAATCGTATAAATACATACCATACATCCCTGGAAAGGTATTGAGATGAATTTTCTGAATATCAAATAAAAACGTGAATTTAATGGGCTTAAGATCGGCTAAACCAGTCTTGAACAGACTGATTCTAGAAGGCCTTTAATTTCAACAAAATTATATTATTAAAATCTTTTGTCAAAAGTGTCATGCCATTTTTTATTCAAGAATTCAAGTATAAATACCCCCCAAAACATCTCATAAACCACACCAACAAATCTCAATCCAATATATAGAGGTTTCTAAGCACTAGAGTGTAAGAAGTGAGCGGAAGGAAGCTCAAAAGCCTAGCGAAGAAGTTATAGGTTCCGACGACTGATCATAAGGTAACTACAAACTTTTCTATAGCTTAATTGGGTATTGTAAAATAGTTTTTGTGTTAAGAAGTAGAATATTTAATAAGTATAACATATGTTATATTATACTCATTTCTAACAATAGTAAACAAAAACCTTAAAATGTCGTTATTATAACAATTCGTAATTCCGAAAATAATACCGATTGATTTACTTACGAGGACGGTGACTAGGCCGATTACTTGGGATCTGGTTGTTGGATTTTCCGAAAGGCTAAAATGCTGAAAGGATCCTGCCACCCCATCTAATCTTCTACCTGGCTGTTCTTTACTTGATAAATCATGGAGTATCATATTGGAATTACTGAAGGGTTTAATGATGCGACTACAATATAGTTAAGGATTAAGAAATGATAGATTTCTTATTATGTTAACAGTTAAAGTTGAAGGAAATACAAAGCCGAGAAAGATAAACGATATAGTCAACTATAATCAGGTGAGTCTTCTCACTATACTATAGGTGATATTGCATGCGTAGGAAGGAAGATATGTTAGACTAAGGTGATCTTACATGTTATGATAATTGTATGAATTATTGCTATGATAATGATTGTTTGTGGACGGAACGGGATAGCCCGCGAGCCAATAGGAGGAACGGGAATAGCCTGCGAGTTATTAGACAGAACGGAAAAAGTCTGCGAGCGATAAGACGGAACGGGAACTGCCCGTGAGTCTTCAGGCGGAACAGGGATAGCCCGCGAGTCTCACAGACATATGAATGGTTATTATGTGTTGTATGTTATGTGATGGATCGTATGGTATTTTGAGGAACTCACTAAGCTTTGTGCTTACCCCGTTGATATTTAACATTTTCAGATAATGGCAAAGACAGAGGGAAGGCTCCAACCTGACGCACCGCATTCCACTATTTCCAAGACTTCCGCTACTTTATAAATAATTTATGTGAAGAATAAAGGACATGAGTTTCTATATGTATTTTGCTAAAATCAATACTATGGCTGATTTCTCTATTTGTAAAATATCCATTTATAAATCAATATTTGGTTTTCAAAAAGAAAAATTTGACTTGAAAATCTGGGGCGTTACAAGAAAATGATCAATGAGTTATTTTCAGGTCTGATTCAGAGCCTCATCCGACCCCAACACCATTAACTTTTGGGCAATCAGACAAAAAAATGACAAGTTGCTGAAATACCGAGTTAGTAGCGTTAACTTTAACCATTAGCGACGCTAATGTAGGTTAGCGACGCTAACCTTCCCCTTAGCGACGTTAATGGTCTGTTGCAGAATATCCGGGTGGTCGCAATTTCAGGGCTGACCAAACCTAGTCTTCCGGAAGACCAAGGTTAGCGATGCTAACCTTGGAGTTAACGACGCTAACTTCCTCCAAGCCTATTAATAGTGGCTCATTTGAGCCTAAAAAGGGATTCAGAAACCCTAATCAATTTCCACAACCTGGAGTGTGTTAAAGGCATTTTATGAAGGTTTAGAAGGCCGAGTCACGTATTTCAAGATTTAGTTTAAATCTCAGATCTGATTTTGTTAGGATGACGAGAGCCCAAATTAGAAATCTTCTAATGTAATCGCACCCAAGACAACGATCCAGCACCCGTTGATGTAGTATATACATTTGCTTGAAGTTTTAGCACGTAATACTTCGGGTTTTGAAAGAAATCGACCGTATACCGAGGGGTGGGAGGAGAGTGACGAATTTTAGGGTTTCCAGAGAGATTACAACTCAGATCTAGGGTTGTATTTATAGTGCATCTCATCATTATCTCCTCCCTTGTGGATAATGACTATTTAAAATTCAAACTGTTGATAATTTCACTTTAGTCCTTTATCCTTTTTAAGTTTCTAATTAATATACATTTACTTTGGGATATTAATAAACTTAACCCATTAAGTTTCTAATTAATATACATTTACTTTGATATATTAATAAACTTAACCCCTCAAGTTTATTTTCGATCTCTTTTAGCTAAATCGTCTGTTGCGTGTAACCCAAAAGGACCCCACTATTTATAGTAATATTACCAACTTGTTATAATGATGAGCATATAACCAACAATTATGTGTGTGTGATTTAGGTGATCGGACGAGCCTAGATTGGGATACTAGAGATTATTCACACGGTTTTGGATTATGGTGAGTATCCTCACCTTACTATATGATATTGCATGTTAGGCAACTTGCATTTTATTTACAGTTATATGATTTGTTCTATAATTGTGGTTATCATCTGTTGTTGGGCTCAGTACTGATGCGTGTTGATTCGTCGGTGTTGTATCACGGGTTAGACTTTCGTCTTGTCCCATCGGTGTTCTATCATGGGCAGGGCCAATACCAGGAACCCATAGGTGTTGTATCATGGGTAGAACCGCCCCATGTCCCATAGGTTTGTATCATGGGCGTCCATAGGTGTTGTATCACGGGTAGGGTCGGGTCGTTCTCGATGGCTGGTTGTCGAATTTATGGTAACTTGTGGAACTCACTAAGCTTTGTGCTTACCCATTGATTTTAAAATATTTTCAGGTACTACAGTTGATAAAAGTGGGTGAGCTCAGCATGACGACGGTGCATTGCATATTTATGATTTGCAATTATTTTATTAATATAGATTTTTATATTATGGGACGGATATACTCTGATAATATGTTTTGATGAACACCGTTTTAACATTTTAATAAGATTATTTGTGTTTTTACTTATATTTTTTTAAAAAATAATTTAGTTAGAAATTGGGGCGTTACATTTACATTTAGGTAATGGAAATAATTACTATATCAATGAGTTCATACTTTAGTTCTAATACAAGTTAGGAGATGTGGGAGTGTACACTTGCATATAACTAAGTTGATACTGATATAACCTAATAGTGGGGGTCAAAGGGGCAGCGCCCCCTTGCAGGATCCTAGGGGCAGAGCCCCTAGTGGGGTTTAGGGGGCATCGCCCCGAAACAAAAATGAATTTTAGCTTCAACATCAACATCAGTGTCATTGTCAGTATCAGCACACACTGATAGTCATGCGTTGATGGTCACACGCTGACACTTATCGAGATCTTGCGTTGGGATTGATCACACGGTAACACTGATACTAATGATCAGTTTCAACTGTCCATTGTAACCGTTCCTACTTTCTAGGAGTCGGTTTTCTGGTTTAAAAGATCATATTAACGTTCAAATTGAGATACGAAAAGAATATTAATTATCTCAACCATCAAAAACTATGAATTCGCAATTGTGCCTAATTACGAATTTGATTCTTCAATAATTATCTCATATTTGAATTTCGTGCAACCCATGCATAGGGTCGAAATATCAAATTCGGAAAGTGATTTATACGATTCTTGAAACAATTCTTGATTTCAGAAATGACACTATTTCTACATAATCCCCAGCAGACAACTCTTGTAATTTTCTCTTATCAATTTTTATAAATTAAAATTTTTTAAGTGTTTGCAAAAATAATATTTTTCAAATTTGTCATGCAAAATTCTTAAGTGTTTACAAAAATAATATTTTTCAAATTTGTCATGTAGTTTAGTGATGAGAACTGGCCTTTCTTCGGATTCACCGATCGCCGGGAATGAAGACCTGAGTTCACAACAATAAGAGAAACGGTCAGTCGCACTCCGGGAGGCGGTCCCGGAAGGGCGCTCCGATGGTCTAGTTAGTACGGTGGTCGGAAATGTGAGAGAGAATATGATAGTGAAAAGGGAGAGTGAGAATGACGATGATGATCTTCCCATGGGGCCGATCATCATATACCGTTGTAACTTTTGGGGGACCACATAATCGTTGGGATCGTGGGCCTTTTCTGATTGGTGGATCTCTTATGCCTGCTTGTAATTGGTGCATTGGACTAACCAAGTAGTGGATCGTACACTAACCGAATCGATTGCGTTAGTAAATCGCACGATGAGCTCTCGTGGGGAGAGCTGTCATTCTGTTATTGGTTTACGAGATTCCCGGATATTCGAAGTTGTTGGGAAGCGTATCGTCCAGCCAGGCGGGTCACGCGGCCCCTAGCAGCTGGCTAAACGTCAGGCATGCTGTCGTGCTGGCGAACTGGCGAGCTGGCGAGTATGTTGCCTATGGTATATCATCAAGTCCCCCTAGTCTAGTAGTCGAGATAGACGCGTGCTAGCTCTAACATTCTAGACTTTAGGCGACGGCGGTTCGCTTTTACTGAGTGGGTCCGCAATTATTGCTGACACGACGTGTCAGTTTCCATCATTAGCAATTTTCGAGTTTCCCGCTCCTTATTTTTGTTCATTCAGTTAGGGTTTTCTTCCTTTCTCTTTCATTACTTTCTCGATCTTTTTTCCTTTCGCTTTGCACTTCTTCCTTCGATTTTCTAAAGAAAAAAATGGCTGCGACTGCCGATCAAGAGATTACCGATGAGATGTACGGTCCTCTTGTTGAGAAATACGGTTTCCAACCTGAAGACGAAGTTTTAATCCCTTCCGACGGTGCCATCTTCTCCTTCCCCCCGAAGGGAAAACCGGAATTTACCTAAAGACTTTTGATGCTGGTTATCGTCTTCCGACATCGGATTTCATGGAAGAAGTGCTCCGACGAAACCACGTTGGGTTGCATCAGTTAACCCCGAATTCTATGAACAAGATTATTGCCTTCGATTTGCTGTGCCATCCGCAAGGCATTGCTCCTGATTTCTTCATTTTCAAATACTACTCCAGGTTTGCGGCGGTTGGAGATAACTATGCTTTTTACCGGAGGACCTCTGTTCATACCCTGGTGCCCGAGCCCAAATATTCCCCCAAGATCTGGCAAGACCACTGGATGTGGGTGAATACCTCGAGAGTAGGGACAATATATCGCTGTTCGGGCACGGCGTCTGATCAGATTCCCAAGCTATATCCTCACCAAGAAGCGGTGGTGAAATTTTTGAATAGCTTTCAGGTGGCTGCTGATGAGTTTTCGGAGTATATTCTTGCCGGAGGAGGAATGAGTACCGCTTGGAGGATGCGGGGTAAAATGCCTGAGTTTTTTGTTGTCCAGAAAGGTATATTATTGTTGTTTCTGTTCTGTTCTTCCTTGTTCATCTTGCGATGTTCCTCCTTTTTTTAAAAAAAAATATGTTGATTCTGTATGCAGGTGTTCATCATAAAATTCGTTTTGAAGAGGTCCTTTCGAAGGGTTCTAAGGAGAACCCTTCATCCCAGAGAAGTCGACAAGGTGCCTCCCTCCTTCGTTTTTCGCAATCCTGACATGGTCGCCCGTATTGAAAATGTTAAAGAGGGAGAGAAGTCGGAAAAAGAGAAATCCGGTGAGATTCCTTTGATCGATGCTAAGGTAGAGGGTTTGTCCAGGGGAAATCGTGAGAAGTCCCATAAGTTGGTTGTGGATAGCAAGGAGGGTATCCTTGAAGAAACATCAAAATTGTTGAGCAAGAGGAAAGCTGTTTGGGATGCAGTAGATAGGTCGGAGAGTTCTAGAGAGACTCGGTTGGTCAGGCGCATAAGTCGTCGTAGGTTGTTGAACCGATTGAAGGATGATGACCTTGGGATCATTGAGATTCCAGATGATGATACCCCAAAGGGTTCCCAGTTGCCTCCTGAGTCCGGGGTTGTTGTAGATAAAGGTAAGGGGAAAGTTGATGAAGGAATGAAAATTTCTGGTTCTGAAGGTGCACAGAGTCAAGGTAAGAAGGTTGCTACTGGTATTGAATCTGCAGGTGTTGATGGTGATGGTGCGAGTGGATTTGAAGTTAATGATGATAAGGACTTTAACTCGGGGAAGGGTGTTGACACGTTGGGGACCCATGTCTAGAAGGACTACTCGTCCTTGCCATTCATTCCAGATTGGAAATTGTTAAATGGCTCGCGTCTATCCTCTCGGGAGGCTGCGATTGATTTTGCCGTACATGCCTTTCCTCCTGCTGCTGACTCGGAGATGGAAAATTTTACCCATGACGGTTTGGTGAGCACATTGAGGTTTGCGTCTACACAGTCAGCTTACTATCTTGCGGCTGCTGCTAAACGTATCGAACATTTAGCCAACTCCCCTAAAACTCAGGAATCATTCAAATTGGAAGCCCAGAAGGCTGCGGCGGAGAATGCTCGCCTGTGTGGGGCAATGGAGGAGTTGAAGGGTCAAGTGGCCAGTTTGGAAAAGGCGTCTCGCGAATTTGATCTGAAGTACGAGCTTCTGTTGTCTGATAAAATGTCTGTCGAGGAACAGCTTGTGAGCACCCAGGAGAGGTTAGATAAGGTGAGCGAGGAGAATGAGGCTCTGATGATTCGCGCAGAAAGTTTTGACGCTGAGTCATGTGAAAAAGATCGCGTTTTGGAGGAAGGGGCTGCAGCGTTGGCTAAAGTGGAGGGAGATTTAAAATGGGTGGTTGAGGAGGGCATGGTTAGGGTTGTTGAGAAAGTCTTTATGATTCCAGAATTGATCCATAGCGTTAAGCGGATTAGGCGAACTAGTTATATTGCAGGTGAAGATGCCGGCCGTCGTGCTCTTCGCCAAGAACTTAAAATTGCAGGTCCCGATGCTGAGGAAGGTGGCTCGTCTTCCAGCTATGCGCGGGAGGTTAATGATGCCATGGAAGAGTTCGCGACGTTGGACTATGCCGGGTTGCTTCGCTTGGGCCAACTTGGTGTTGGAGAGCTGAAGGAGTTGCTGCGGGTTGAAGCTAATGATTAAGAAATTGGGTGTCTGGTGATGGTTGTTTTGGACAATATGTTTGACTATATCTGCTCTTTTTTTTGCTTGATGTGTGTGGATATTTTGACTTCGTGCTTTGGTTTTCTTTGGAAGTGGTGTTCACCTGTGGTATGTAGGACAATTTCCTTGATATGTTTGTGTTCATGACATTGTTGGTTTGTGTAGTGTTCAACCACAGGTGTCTTAGTTTTGGTTTGATTGTTGTAGTGCTTGACCATGATTGTTGGTATTTTGATGTAGTAAGTGTGGTATTTAGCCGTAAACATTAAGTTTTGGCTTAATGGGTGTGGTGCTCGGCCACGATTATGATTTTGATTGATGTGGTGCTCGGCCACAAACATTAAGTTTCGACTTAATGGGTGTGGTGCTCGGCCACAATTACGATTTCGATTGATGTGGTGCTCGGCCACAAACATTAAGTTTTGACTTAATGGGTGTGGTGCTCGGCCACAATTATGATTTCGATTGATGTGCTGCTCGGCCACAAACATTAAGTTTTGACTTAATGGGTGTGGTGCTCGGCCACAATTACGATTTCGATTGATGTGGTGCTCTGCCACAAACATTAAGTTTCGACTTAATGGGTGTGGTGCTCGGCCATAATTATGATTTCGATTGATGACTGTGGGTCGGGTGATCAGTCCAACCCACTCATCACTAATTTGGGACAAATAAGAGAAAAAACAACGCATTTTTAAACATAAACATATATTAATGCCTGGAGTCTAGCTCCTTGGAAAGGTTAGGCATGTACATTCGAAAATTTTAAGCCATAACTACTGAAATGCAACACTCTTAGAAGAAGAATTTTTTTAAATGCTGAGCATTCCATGTCCTTGGTATTGTTTTTCCGTCGATGGTTTCTAATACGCAGGACCCATTTCTGTGTGCTTCTTGTACTTTGTAAGGACCCTCCCATGTTGGTCCTAACTTGCCTCTTGGTTGTACATGACTGACTTCATTCCTTCTCAGCACAAAGTCTCCCACTTTGAAAGCTTTAGTTTGTACTCGTTTTATTGTAATATCTCTCCGTATTGGATTTGTATGTTGCTTGCCGCAAGTTAGCAAGTTCCCTTTTTTCGTCTAACAAGTCTAGGTTTTGTCGCAAATCTTCTTCAGTTTTCTCTGGTATGAAGGCGGAAACTCTGAGAGATGTTATCATCAGCTCTGGGGGAAGCACAGCCTCTGTGCCGTATGTTAAGCTAAATGGGGTTTCTCGCGTGCCAGCTCGGGGGGTTGTACGGTAGGACCACAAAACGCTTGGGAGTTCTTCCACCCAGTTACCTTTAGCTTTGCCTAATCTTTTCTTGATTCCGCTGACAATGGTCTGGTTGGTTACTTCCGTCTGACCATTTGCTTGCGGGTGGGTGACTGATGTAAATTGCTGGCGGATGTGTCTTTCTTCACACCATCCTCGGAACGGATTCTCCGCGAACTGTAAACCGTTGTCGCTAATCAGCACCCTAGGTGTATCGAACCTTGTCAATATGTTCTTCCACATGGATTTTATGATAGGCCTGACTGAGATGGAGGCTAATGGTTCGCCTTCCACCCATTTCGTGAAATAATCAATGGCGACAACGAGAAACTTCACCCTTCCAGGGGCTTCCGGAAATGGTCCTACAATGTCAATTCCCCATTGAAAGAAGGGCCAAGGGCTGCTAATGCTTGTCATGGTATTGGAAGGCAAGTTTTGCACTAGGCAAAGGTTTGACATTCGATGCATGTTCGTGTCATTTTTGTCGTGTCCTGGTGGATGTCTGGCCAGAAAACTCCCATTCACAGTATTTTACCAGTCAGCGCACGCGCCCCTTCGTGAGCTCCTGCCAGCCCCGAGTGTGTTTCCTCCAGTGTTTGTCGTCCTTCTTCTTTGGTTATACATTTCAACCACGGAGCTAGGTATCCTTTTTTATACAATATCCCATCAATCATTGTTAAGTTGGGAGCTTTGATCCTTATCTTTCGTGCGTCTGCGTCGTCCTCTAGTAGTATGCCATGTCGAAGGTATTCCATATAAGGCGCCATCCATGTCGCTTCCTCTCGTGCTGTGTCACAGATTTGCTTTTCGTTTATACTTCTTTCTGGCAGAACTTCGACCAGTACATGCTTTGTCAGATGATCAAAAGAAGTTGAAGCTAATTTACTCAGGGCATCTGCTCTTCTGTTTTCCGATCTCGGAATCTGTTTGATAGAAAATTTTTCGAAGGATTTGGTTAGCTTCTGGACTGCATCCATGTATCCTTGCATCCGCTTATCTCTAGCTTCGTATAAGCCATTAATTTGATTCGTTACAAGCATTGAGTCGCTCAGGGCTGCAACTTGCTTTGCTCCGTTTTCGATCGCTAGTCTTAAGCCTGCTAACAAGGCCTCATACTCCGCTTCGTTATTAGACGTCTTGAAATTGAATCTTAATGCGTATGTAATTTCCTCTCCTTGTGGGCTTTTCAGAATTAGGCCTGCTCCCGATCCTTCTTTACTTGCTGCCCCGTCAGTGTAAAGGGTCCATTCGCACTATTGCTCAACTATGGAGTTTTGCTCGCTATCTGGCACTGTCATCTGTATTTGCTCTGGAATTTCAATGAGAAAATCAACTAGAGCTTAGCCTTTGATACCTGACCTCGGTCAGTATTCAATGTGATGCTCTCCTAGTTCTATTGCCCATTTGGCCAGGCGGCCTGAGTTTTCTGGTTTCAAGAGAATTTGCTTTAACGGTTGGCTGGTGAGAACTTCGATGTGATGTGCCTGGAAATATCGTCGGAGCTTTTCCAATATTGGGTAGTTGACTTCTGGGCCTTGAAGTGCCCGGCTTACAAAGTATACTGGTAACTGCGCAGTGCCTCTTTCCACCACCAAAACCGCTGAAATCGCTTCTTGTGCTGCCGACAAGTATACAAACAGAGTTTCTCCTGGGGTTGGGCTAGCGAGCGTCAGCAGTTGACCGAGTGTTTGCTTAAGTTTCTGCCACGCCTCGTCAGCTGCAGGCGTCCACTTGAATCCTTCTTTGCTGACTTCTCCTTTCAGCGTATTAAAGAGCGGCAATGCTTTTTCAGCTGACTTGGCTATAAAGCGGCCTAAAGCAGTCAACTTTCCATTAAGACCTTGCATTTCCTTTAGTGTAGTGGGGGTTTTGGTTTCGAGAGCAGCTTGGACTTTTGCTGGGTTAGGGAGGACACCCTGATTCGTTACATAATATCCCAAGAACTGGCCTTCTTCTACCCCGAAGACACATTTTGATGGATTTAATTTCATCTTTGCTTTTCCCAGCATCCTGAAAGTTTCTTCAATGTCAGCTGTCAGTGCCAAAGTTCCTTGACTCTTGATGACCATATCGTCAACGTAAACCTCGATATTCCTCCTAATTTGATCGCGAAACATTCGATCAACCAAGCGCTGGTAGGTTGCCCCTGCATTTTTCAACCCGAACGGCATTTTCTTATAGCAAAATGTCCCCCTATCAGTGTAGAACGCCGTCTTCTCTTCATCTTCTTTTTTCATTTGAATTTGGTGATATCCCTTGTATGCATCTAGGAAGCACTTCCATCGGAACCCCTGGAGTGACTCTACTTTTTGGTCAATCTCCGGCAGGGGGTAGCAATCTTTGGGACACGCCTTGTTCAAGTCTGTATAATCTATACACATGCGCCAACTGCCGTCATGTTTCTTAACCATCACTGGGTTGGCTATCCAGTCGGGGAAAAGTGCTTCTCGTAGAATTCTGGCAGCCACCAGTTTAGAAACTTCAGCGTTGATCGCTGCATTGCGCTCACCTGCTTGGCTTCTCTTCTTTTGTTTAATAGCGCTACTTCCCGCTTTGACATTTAGGCTGTGTTCTATGACACTTCAATCTACTCCCACCATGTCAGATGGTTCCCATGCAAACACATGCTGGTATCGTCGGAGGAGGGCGACAATTGCATATCTTACGGCTGTAGGTAGCGTGCTGCCTACCCTAACTGACTGCTCGGGGTAATCTTGATTAATAACCTCCTTGTCGCTTGGATTCTTCCGATCTTACTTTCTTAGCTGGACGGACAATGTCTGTAGGCTGCATGACCTGGCAGCATCTTAGTTGTTGAGGGTTTGTGGCCAGAACGCATGTCGTGTTACCGGATGTTTTGAATTTGAGTGTACCATGGACCGTGGATGCTACTACGCCAAACTTTAGGAGTCCTGGTCGTCCTAATATCATATTGTGCTCTGATGGCGCCCTTACCACAATGAATTCGAGGAGAACAGTTTTGTGAAGTTTTCCGTCAAAGCTTCGTAGGGTGAAGGGGAGGTGTATCGTCCTGATTGGCCAGATGCTATGGCCTGTGAACCCTATCAATCGGCCCTTAGCTGGTTTTAGGTTATCCTTGATCGCCTGAGGGAGTAGGTTGAAACAGTGCTCGTGAATGATATCTGCAGCGCTTCCGCTATCGATATATACTCTATGAATCTTAATGTCTTTGACATACCCGACGATGACTAGGGGGTTGTCTCCTTGCCAGTTTTCCGGTCTAGGATCATCTATAGAAAAGTCCAGGTTTAAAACCTTTTGGTGGGGGCGCGCTCTTCCTCTCTGGCGCGCGAGCTTTGCTTGTGGCAGGCGCGTATAGCTAGTATCTCAAGTCCTCGCCCTGTTCCTTTTTCCTCCTTCCTGTTTCTTCCCGCGTTTCTATCTGTTTCGTATTGTTCTCGTAATTTCCTTGCCGTTTCTACTAGATTTCCTTTGAGCTGCTTTTCTTCCATTTCCCGCTTTAGCATAGCACAATCTGATGTGTCGTGAGCTCTGCTTTTGTGATACTCGCAGTACCGATGTCTATTGTCTTGAGCTTTACCAGTGTTTTCTTTGACCGCGTAAACATCTACGTTCCGATTTCGCTGTTCCTCTCTAGGGAATGGGTTGTACCGCCATGGTGGTCTTCCTCCTCTAATCGAAGGGGTAACGTAGTCAGGTCGGCGGCTACGGCGCTGGTATCGGTCATTTCGTTTATGGTATGGATCTGAAGTTGCTCTGAGGTATGATTGTTTCTCCACAGTCCCCTCCTCTTGGCGGAGAAAACGCTTTACTCGTTCTTTCAATTCGTGATGTGTCTGGGGTGGCTTTCCCAGGAACTTCCTGGACAACGGTCCTGGAAGCAGACCCCAGGTGAAGGCACCCGTTACCATTCTATCATCTTGCCCCGGGACGTCTAGTGTGGCTCTGTTGAAGCGCTTGAAGTAATCTTTCACAGACTCACCCTCTCGTTGTTTGCACCCCATAATGGCATGATTGTCCCCTCTATACTTTCTGAGTTGCATGAAGTTCGTAAGGAAGAGCTGTTTCAGTTGTTCAAAATTGTAGATACTATTTGGTGCCAAACTCTTGAACCATGCACCTGCGTTTCCATCCAATGTTATTGGAAAGTACGTACACCGGAATCGCTGGTCTAATTTCAGGGACGTCATATGTCATTCATAAGTGTCGATATAACTATCAGGGCATGTTGTACCGTTGTAAACTTTTAACGTTGGTAGCTTGGCTGTACTTGGGATCTCATAGTCCAGTAATTCATTGACAAAAGGGGAACGACTAGTTGTTACCGTTGGGATCGGAACTGGCGCATATTGCTGGAAAGGAGGGTGAAGCGGTACAAAAGGGTATTGGGGCGTCATATAAGGTGGCGTATAACCGCTGCCGTAGAGTGGCGGCGGTCCAAATGGGGTATGGGGCGTTGGGGTACCGGCAAATATCTGGTGGGGGAGGGTTGGTACTGGTGTAGGGGCCGAGGGTAAACCGGTGGTTAATGGCATTGATATGGATGAAGAAAAACCCATCGAAATGGGAGGATTCGTCGACGTTCCCGACTGAAGAAAGGGAAAAGTGGGAAACATCAACGTTCCAGTTGTTGTGGGTGCAACTGTCTATGGTGTAAACAATGGTGGAATTACTGACGTTCCGGTTTGAAAAAAAGGATTGAGGTATGCCATTGGCGGTGTTACAGGATTTGGCATCGGCGGCTGCCATGGTGGTATGATAGTTGCTGAAGAAGTTGTATTGAGTACATTTACCGGCGTTTGTGGTGTAGCGGCGTCTAGGGACGTCATTGGTCGGATTGGGCTTGGTGTGACGTTGCCTTGCTGATTCTCCGATGGTGTAGCCATTTAGTTTTTAGAGAGTGTGATCATTGCGTTGTCACACAACGGATGGCGCCAATGATGAGAACTGGCCTTTCTTCGGATTCACCGATCGCCGGGAATGAAGACCTGAGTTCACAACAATAAGAGAAACGGTCAGCCGCACTCCGGGAGGCGGTCCCGGAAGGGCGCTCCGACGGTCTAGTTAGTACGGTGGTCGGAAATGTGAGAGAGAATATGATAGTGAAAAGGGAGAGTGAGAATGACGATGATGATCTTCCCATGGGGCCGATCATCATATACCGTTGTACCTTTTGGGGGACCACATGATCGTTGGGATCGTGGGCCTTTTCTGATTGGTGGATCTCTTATGCGTGCTTGTGATTGGTGCATTGGACTGACCAAGTAGTGGATCGTACACTAACCGAATCGCATGCGTTAGTAAATCGCACGATGAGCTCTCGTGGGGAGAACTGTCATTCTCTTATTGGTTTACAAGATTTCCGGATATTCGAAGTTGTTGGGAAGCGTATCGTCCAGCCAGGCGGGTCACGCGTCCCCTAGCAGCTGGATGGACGTCAGGCATGCTGTCGTGCTGGCGAACTGGCGAGCTGGCGAGTACGTTGCCTATGGTATATCATCATTTAGGATTATCAAAAAGGTTTTATTCAATACAATAAATCTCCTTTGAACTCGGGAAGCAAAAATCCTCATTTTGCTTTTGCATTGGCATATACTTCAAAACATCATTACCACAAATTTGCAATTAAATTTTCAGATATATTTTGGAGTAACTGCTTTATATTTATAAATGCATATATATTAAATTGATCGTGTTATCTGGCACGAGGAATTGTTGAAGAAGGTCAAATCAATCTTAATCCGGTCACATAAAAGTAAATAAAATAAAGATGTAGTTTGACATTAACTCATTCAAGTATATACGGCCAGTGGACAGATAATATTTTGTTTTGTTTATGTAAATAAGTTGAAAATTCTGAACCTAAGCTAACCTTCTTATTTAATTAGTTGAAATCAGATTGACATATTTATTTTCTCCCTAATCTAACATGTTCAATAAACTAGTTGATCTATTTTAAATTTAAAAAAATACAACAATCTTTCAAATAAAATACATAAAACTCAAAAACTTCAATAATTATTCAAGTTTGAAAAGTATACAATCTTAACATGTAACGCCAAGACATGCTTTATTATATAATTATAATAAAAGGGCAAAATGGTCATTTTACCTTGGAAGGGTAAATTGGTCTTTTGGACAGAAAAGTATTTGGTTTAAAATAATATTTTGAGTTTTGGACTTAAAATGTTATAAAAACGGATTTTTGGTCGTTTTACCGAAAAAGGGTATTTTGGTCATTTGACCATGTGAAAGACCAAATATGAAAAATATTGTTGGTTGTGGCCAAAATGTAAGAAATGGAAGTTTTATTGTAATAAAACTTGATTTTGTGGACAAAGTTCAATAAATGGAACTTTAGGACCAAAAATGTAAATTTTTGGAGTATAAATATAGAGAGTTTGACTCTCCTCTTTGACCAACTCATTGTGCAGCAACGGGAGAAGGTTTCAAGGTGCGATTTCTGCAGGAGATCATGAAATTGAAGCAAGAACTAGGAACAATTGTTGGAATGGGTGATTTCCAAGCAATTAAGGTTAGTTTTAACCAAGTTCTTGATGGTGTTCTATAAAGGTTTTAATAGAAACTGAAATTTATGAATTTCAGTTGTGATTATGTGGTTAAATTGGTTTATTACTTCCGTTGGGTCATGCTAGAAAGGACTTAACTCAAGAAAATGGAAGTAGATTGCTATTAGTGATGAATTTGAAGTTTTGGGGTTTTGGGACTAAGAACCCTAATTCTTCATTTTGATTGATTTAGTTGTTTTGAATGGTTGAAAACCTTGTTAGAGTATAAGGTTTTAGCCTAGAAACAAACCCCAATCGATTAAGGACTGGATTAAGGACTTAATGGCCAAAAAACTGCTTGCTACAGTGCATAAATCGCGACTGTCCAGGAGCTCTGCCCAGGCGCAGGGCGCAGTGCGCCCAGGATCAGGGCGGGGTGCGCCCAGGCGCAGTGCGCCTGATTCCTGGCGCAGTGCGCCTCCAAGCAGGGGCAGGCAGGGGACTTCCGACTCGCTAACTTTCGTTTGGCTTGTCCGTTTTAGCTTAAATTTGGACCATAGGCTCATTATGGTCTGAAAAGTTTGGGAAAATTATTAAGTTGAGTTTTCGACCCCTCGGGGGCACTGTAGACCGATCCGAATGCCTCGGTGAATAGTAAAATTCATATAAAGTTAGTAAACGGAAAGTTTATTAACTAGGCATTGTTTATAATGATATTGTATTGAACTCTATGGTATTAGAGTTAATTGGAATGACTATTAACCTATTATCATTTGGTATATAAATGATTATATAGGTGTGGGACGAAATGGTTGTGGTGCACGCAAAGGCAAGAAACAACCGGGATATAAATGCGGCTAACATCCAGGTGAGTAATCTCACTGATATCATATATGATATATGATGATTGAATTGTTACAGGTTGAAATTGACTTGTGGGACGAAAATGACAAGTTTGAAGATATATGAAGATGACAATACCAGATAAGCCGTGAGTCTATAATAGACAAGAACGGAGCTGTGAGTCTAGGCAACAGCGGGATTTTCCTGTGAGCCATATATTTACTTATATAGACAAGACCGGAACCAGCCGTGAGTCTAGGCAACAGCGGGATTTTCCTGTGAGCCATATATTTACTTATATAGACAAGACCGGAACCAGCCGTGAGTCTAGGCAACAGCGGGATTTTCCTGTGAGCCATATATTTACTTATATAGACAAGACCGGAACCAGCCGTGAGTCTAGGCAACAGCGGGATTTTCCTGTGAGCCATATATAATTATTTTTATAGACAAGACCGGGACCAGCCGTGAGTCTAGGCAACAGCGGGATTTTCCCGTGAGCCGCATATTTCAGGCAACAGCGGGCTAACCCGTGAGCCAAGGCAACAGCGGGCTAACCCGTGAGCCATATTTGATCGTGAAGAAACTGTTAATAGATGGTGCGGCCTTGTTGGCTATGATTCCGGTGCGGCCTTTGGGCTATGTCTCCGATGCGGCCTTGTTGGCTATAACTCCGGTGCGGCCTTCGGGCTATGTCTCCGATGCGGCCTTCGGGCTATGATTTTGTTACAGGTACATGGTACGGCCTTTTGGCTATGATGTCGGGTATTAAACCCAGTTGATGCGGCCTGCGGGCTATGATTTATATATTGATATTGTTTTGGTGTAGCTTATATAGCTATGACACAGGGTGCGGCTTATATAGCCATGATATATGATGTAGTCCATTGTGACTAAGAAACATGGGACAGAAACGATAGATATGATTATCTGTGCAAATAACTGATGTGGTTTGATAATTTCAGGTTGTCACGAAGTAGCCTGTAAGGCTACAAAATTAGGATGTGAAATCCTAAGAGATATATGGTCAGCCAGTAAGGCTATGAGTTTGGATTCGATATCCGAACAGATATACAAATATATTTGATACATGTTATTTGCAGAAATGATTACTCACTGAGCTTTATAGCTCACGATATTTGTTACTGTCCCTGCAGGTTAGCATGATACTGATAAGGGACAAGATAGAGTCCGTGACTTTGAAGTGGGACTCGTAGATGCTGTCAGTAGCAGCCCGGCTTCAAAGGAGATTATGGTATTAAATACTCTCCTTGATACACTTGTACCCGTGTTTCTTAAAAATATACCCCTTTGTTATGATTTTATGTATAAAAACTTGTATTTTAAATGAAAAAATTTTCAGGGGTGTTTTGTTTTAAAAGTCGGGTGTTACAAGTTGGTATCAGAGCCGTGGTTTAAGTGAACTAGGTGTCTATAGAGTAGATTCCTGGACTTAAACCCTGAGATAGTAGACACGATGCATAGTTAGGTGTATATAGCTGTTATTATACATATATAACCTAACTGTTGCTAACTTCTGACGTATAAGAAGTATAAATTGTAAAACTCCTTGGGAGACATTTAGGGCGCGAAGCTCTAGGAAATGGACCAACCCTTCTCAAGACTCCGTTGTAGGTGGAGCAAAAAGGGGACGAAAAGCAGAAAAATCCACTTGACAAGCAGTAGTAGCTGTAGTGGTCAGAAAAAGAAATCGGTTGCTCACCTTGGTTGATATTCAAGGTGAAAGAACAGTAGTTAAGACTACAAGAAAAGCAGAAATATTAGTGGACTTCTCAGAAGAAGTTAACACGAATTAGGTCTAACCTTAAAGGGAAGAGACCGGAACGAAAAGATGATGTGATATGAGAAGTGCAGGAAAAGCACTCGGAATATTTGAGAGTTGAGACTCTACCGTTGACATGCTGAAATTGCAGAAAATGGGAGCATATTACTCGAGTTTGTTGTGTGGGACGGAAGTGGTTCCAGCGTGGAACTATAGATCACTTCCTTATGAAATACTCACATGCTAAATGTGGAGTAACGGGTGATGAACCCAGGAAAGAAAGAAGAAATGAATGGTTAGAAAGGACCAGTGGTACCTTGAGCATTCCAGCAGATTGTGGAAGAAGCTCGTGAGGAGACCGATATGATCTCCGACAGAATGGTTTTGAATATAACCCGTGTAGGTTATATTTGATCCATGAAGCTATGTTTTGGATCGATGACTTGATGTCTTGTTGGGATATTTCATCAACGATTTTGGATGAAATTTTGGTAACAGCTATATCAGATAGCCAGTATGTTCTAGATGTTGAACACCTGGAAGGTAGTTTGCCTAGGATTTACGGGACCATTTTCCCTATGAATCTAAAGCTGATGACTACCAGTGAATATGAAGCAATGGAGCTTATGAATTGGTTAGCAAGGAATTATGCTAACATGTATAGTCGAAAAATGAACATGATGGTTCAGGAAACAGAAATGAAATGGAGGGAAATCCATGGTAAATAACCGTTGTTGAGAATATTGGTTATATTCTTTGCTTAAACTCAGTAAAGAGTTAGTAAAGGAATGATGTTGCAGTTGGCATACGTGGTATTGGCCAAGTTAGATAAAGCAGTGCTAGTAATGTACTACTTTGAATAAATTTTCGGATACTTCTTTTGAAAGGAACTTCCAGGATTTCTGCCTGATTGGCGAGAAGAGTTTATTGATAAAGATGATATTGGGAGCCGTTTTTGGTATACGGACTCTAGACTGATTTGCATCTGTAGAGATGGCAGAGTGGGAAAATAAATAGAAGAAATTCTTGAATTGGGTCTCTTCTGACCGTATGAGTCATTCTATGGAGCCCTATCTTGTTTGAAAAGAAGAAAGACAAGTTGATGCATGTGTGCATTGACTGGTGAGAATCTGATATTCTCGAAACCAGATCGTATATGAGGTACGCTTGTACCAGATATTGGAGTTAATTCACTGAGTTAAGTGATTTGTAAGATTTTCCAAGTATGAAATTTGGCTAAAAGAAGTTGTATATTCTTTGGGCATGTTAATAATGCCAAAGATGACAAAGTAGATACAGTGGAAATACTGATGTGATGAGACAGAAACCGCCTTGGAATCTGACTGAATTAGTAGTAGTTTCCTTGGATTGGCGGGTTGCTATGGGAGAGTTGTAGTAAGCTGCTCCTTGATTGTTGTTCAATTGACTATGGTTGACTAATAAAAGTATAAAGTCTGAGTGGTAGAAAGACCACAGGCATCTTGTAAAGGTTTGGAATAAACCTTGTGTGAGACTCTGACATTAGCATTGATGCTAAGCGGATAAATTAGATCGTAGAAATGCATCCAGATTCGATCGTAGATGCAAGATGTTGCAGTAGCAATTATGATTTTAGTATTAAGCTTTGGAGACACTATGTATATGGTGTAAAGCTTATTGTTTATGTGGATCATTAGAGTTTGAAATACTTTATTGATCAGAAAAGAAGCTAAATATGAGATAACAAAGATAGATGGGTTACTTTGAGATTTCGAGTATGAAATCCTGTACCATCTCAAAAAGGGCGAATGTGGCTATAGATGCCTTGAATTGAAAAGAGTAACCTTTGAAGGTTACATCTATATGTATGAATGTGGCGAATTGATTACCTGAGTTGATTCGGGTAGCACAGAAAGATGTGTGCAAGTCTGAAAATGTGAATGAACGAAGGAATGATTAGCTATTGAAAGAAGCTAGTTGGAAAATCACAGTGATTGAAAACCCTTGGTGGTTGTGTATGTGAGTTCCCAAGCCGAGTGAAATATGAAAATCATCTTGAAAAGATGTATTTTGTATTAGATATACAGTATATCTGGAGCAATACCAGACTGGATAGGTCGATAAAACCTACGTGTTGGTGGCCGGGACAGAAGAAAGGCATGGAAAGACACATGAAAAGTATTTGACTTGTACGTGAAGTAAAGTCAAACCGGTAGAAACGTGCGAAGAAATTGAACCGTAGTTGGCCCCAGTGAAGAAATGGGACAACATTGTTATAGACTTTGCGATAAAGTCTCCGCAAGTATTGTGAATTGATGAACAAAATGATCTGATAATTCAGACTTTAGAAGATGTGCTGGAAGATTGCACAGGAGACCCTAGTAGAAGATGAGAAGATTGTCTATCGTTGATAGAATTTACAAGAAATAGCAGCCTACATGTTGGTAGTTTGATGACTCGTATGAAGTATGGTATGAAATACCGTGATATCCTTCGATTTTTGAAATGAAGATGTGGCAAAGCTGTTGACTAGATTCTAGTTTGTTATACAAATTGAAGAAAATACCTGATAGGTATGAACGCAATTGAAGAATGGTTAAGAAATTATAAGTGGTGTGTGAATCGCTGAGTAAAAGCCCTTAAGATTTCAAGTAAAGGAATATGTTAGTGCGAAGAGTAAACCTTTGGAAAGGTTAAAATTGTTGGAACGACAAGAAAGGAATTATGTGTAATAATTTCCAACACATCTCTTATGACAAGATGAAAATAGATGAAGAAAGATATGTAGACAAGGTACCGGGACAACCGGAGGAATGAGACGCGGATTGTGATCCAACCACAAGATAAGAAGGCTAGTATGGTTAAGTGCTTAGGCATTACCATTTAGATTCCGAGATGATGCGGAAGACCGAAAGCTAAACGAGGGAGATATACCCTCAACTCCTTGTATGATTTCGGGGACGAAATCTTTTGAAGGAGGGGAGAATTTGTAACGCCAAGACATGCTTTATTATATAATTATAATAAAAGGGCAAAATGGTCATTTTACCTTGGAAGGGTAAATTGGTCTTTTGGACAGAAAAGTATTTGGTTTAAAATAATATTTTGAGTTTTGGACTTAAAATGTTATAAAAACGGATTTTTGGTCGTTTTACCGAAAAAGGGTATTTTGGTCATTTGACCATGTGAAAGACCAAATATGAAAAATATTGTTGGTTGTGGCCAAAATGTAAGAAATGGAAGTTTTATTGTAATAAAACTTGATTTTGTGGACAAAGTTCAATAAATGGAACTTTAGGACCAAAAATGTAAATTTTTGGAGTATAAATATAGAGAGTTTGACTCTCCTCTTTGACCAACTCATTGTGCAGCAACGGGAGAAGGTTTCAAGGTGCGATTTCTGCAGGAGATCATGAAATTGAAGCAAGAACTAGGAACAATTGTTGGAATGGGTGATTTCCAAGCAATTAAGGTTAGTTTTAACCAAGTTCTTGATGGTGTTCTATAAAGGTTTTAATAGAAACTGAAATTTATGAATTTCAGTTGTGATTATGTGGTTAAATTGGTTTATTACTTCCGTTGGGTCATGCTAGAAAGGACTTAACTCAAGAAAATGGAAGTAGATTGCTATTAGTGATGAATTTGAAGTTTTGGGGTTTTGGGACTAAGAACCCTAATTCTTCATTTTGATTGATTTAGTTGTTTTGAATGGTTGAAAACCTTGTTAGAGTATAAGGTTTTAGCCTAGAAACAAACCCCAATCGATTAAGGACTGGATTAAGGACTTAATGGCCAAAAAACTGCTTGCTACAGTGCATAAATCGCGACTGTCCAGGAGCTCTGCCCAGGCGCAGGGCGCAGTGCGCCCAGGATCAGGGCGGGGTGCGCCCAGGCGCAGTGCGCCTGATTCCTGGCGCAGTGCGCCTCCAAGCAGGGGCAGGCAGGGGACTTCCGACTCGCTAACTTTCGTTTGGCTTGTCCGTTTTAGCTTAAATTTGGACCATAGGCTCATTATGGTCTGAAAAGTTTGGGAAAATTATTAAGTTGAGTTTTCGACCCCTCGGGGGCACTGTAGACCGATCCGAATGCCTCGGTGAATAGTAAAATTCATATAAAGTTAGTAAACGGAAAGTTTATTAACTAGGCATTGTTTATAATGATATTGTATTGAACTCTATGGTATTAGAGTTAATTGGAATGACTATTAACCTATTATCATTTGGTATATAAATGATTATATAGGTGTGGGACGAAATGGTTGTGGTGCACGCAAAGGCAAGAAACAACCGGGATATAAATGCGGCTAACATCCAGGTGAGTAATCTCACTGATATCATATATGATATATGATGATTGAATTGTTACAGGTTGAAATTGACTTGTGGGACGAAAATGACAAGTTTGAAGATATATGAAGATGACAATACCAGATAAGCCGTGAGTCTATAATAGACAAGAACGGAGCTGTGAGTCTAGGCAACAGCGGGATTTTCCTGTGAGCCATATATTTACTTATATAGACAAGACCGGAACCAGCCGTGAGTCTAGGCAACAGCGGGATTTTCCTGTGAGCCATATATTTACTTATATAGACAAGACCGGAACCAGCCGTGAGTCTAGGCAACAGCGGGATTTTCCTGTGAGCCATATATTTACTTATATAGACAAGACCGGAACCAGCCGTGAGTCTAGGCAACAGCGGGATTTTCCTGTGAGCCATATATAATTATTTTTATAGACAAGACCGGGACCAGCCGTGAGTCTAGGCAACAGCGGGATTTTCCCGTGAGCCGCATATTTCAGGCAACAGCGGGCTAACCCGTGAGCCAAGGCAACAGCGGGCTAACCCGTGAGCCATATTTGATCGTGAAGAAACTGTTAATAGATGGTGCGGCCTTGTTGGCTATGATTCCGGTGCGGCCTTTGGGCTATGTCTCCGATGCGGCCTTGTTGGCTATAACTCCGGTGCGGCCTTCGGGCTATGTCTCCGATGCGGCCTTCGGGCTATGATTTTGTTACAGGTACATGGTACGGCCTTTTGGCTATGATGTCGGGTATTAAACCCAGTTGATGCGGCCTGCGGGCTATGATTTATATATTGATATTGTTTTGGTGTAGCTTATATAGCTATGACACAGGGTGCGGCTTATATAGCCATGATATATGATGTAGTCCATTGTGACTAAGAAACATGGGACAGAAACGATAGATATGATTATCTGTGCAAATAACTGATGTGGTTTGATAATTTCAGGTTGTCACGAAGTAGCCTGTAAGGCTACAAAATTAGGATGTGAAATCCTAAGAGATATATGGTCAGCCAGTAAGGCTATGAGTTTGGATTCGATATCCGAACAGATATACAAATATATTTGATACATGTTATTTGCAGAAATGATTACTCACTGAGCTTTATAGCTCACGATATTTGTTACTGTCCCTGCAGGTTAGCATGATACTGATAAGGGACAAGATAGAGTCCGTGACTTTGAAGTGGGACTCGTAGATGCTGTCAGTAGCAGCCCGGCTTCAAAGGAGATTATGGTATTAAATACTCTCCTTGATACACTTGTACCCGTGTTTCTTAAAAATATACCCCTTTGTTATGATTTTATGTATAAAAACTTGTATTTTAAATGAAAAAATTTTCAGGGGTGTTTTGTTTTAAAAGCCGGGTGTTACATAACACAAACACAAATCACGTGTTTACAAAATATTAAAATGTCATTTCAAAAAGTAAAATGCCATGTTATATTTAAAGACATATATTTGTTAATATTTATATATGGAAGCAAGGATAGGATACTAGAATAAACAAATTAAGTAGAATCATTATCCTTACAGACGCTTCAGTCAAATAATGACTCTGGCTCTCTGCCTCCAAATTCTGATGGTAATAGGGTGATGTTAGATGCATTTTATGCATCTTTTCTAGGCCGTTTTTATCTTTGTTTTATTTGATTTTGTAGTTATTTTCATGCATAATCATTTAAATTCCGGGAACAATGGTACTTCAAAAGTTTGTATTTAATTTCAGGAAAAGGTGGACAATTGGTGTGAATTCGGGAAGGCATGGAGTTTGGAGCGGCTTTGGATGATGGGGCGGGACGTATTGGAGCATTTGAAGTGATTGGAAGCAGCTTTGGAGCGGAAGAATTGGAGTTGGAAGCATGTTGGAGCCTTAAACATCAAGAAATGAAGAACACGGGTCGTGTAACCCTTACACGGGTCGTGTAGAGCTACAAAAATGGCCAAAACCCTTACCGATAGTTACACGGGCCGTGTCACATTTTACACGGATCGTGTAGAGCACAGTTCGAAATTTATTTGAAGAACACGACCCGTGTTACTTTTACATGGGCCGTGTAATCCTGAATAACTGTTTTTATGACAGTTTTGTGCACGGTTTTAAGGGGGGTTTTGGGTTTTTTTTGAGACACACTTCATTCCTAACTTAGAGAGGACGAAATTTGAAAGAGGAGACACTTGAAGAACACATTGGAAACATTTTATTTTGCTTTATAACTTGTTTGTAAGTACATTTAGTTAATTTCCTGCTGTTGCTTAGTAGAGTTCTAGTCCGAGCATGTGTGGCTAGGACTCTATCTTTTTTGGTTCCT
This sequence comes from Cichorium intybus, assembly GCA_023525715.1. Classification (NCBI taxonomy): domain Eukaryota; kingdom Viridiplantae; phylum Streptophyta; class Magnoliopsida; order Asterales; family Asteraceae; genus Cichorium; species Cichorium intybus. Next base: position 54,487,986 of record CM042012.1, on the reverse strand, counting down.
TGAGACTCATGACATGAGATTTTGAAGCATTTGGTTAGAACTATGTTGCAATTTCCGTTTAGTAATTCAAGTTTGACATTGAATGTTTAAAATGGTTTTTATGTTGAGTTCAATTTGGCCAATTGAATTGGTATTTGAATCATTATTGTCATGTTCATTTATAGAATTCGTAATTGTTTTATGAATGGCATTTTGTGACAAACATTGGCTTCAATTTTATGTAAAGATTGATTCTAGTGTAACTTGAATTACATACTCTCACGCATCCGATCACTTGAGAAGTATTGAGTATTGTTGATTTGTTCAATTGAATCTTAATGCATTTTTCCAGTGTAATTCAAGAGCTTATTTGAATTTTTACTAGGAAAGATAGATTTGTAATCAAAGAGCATATTTTGATTATGTAATTTTATGAACTGAGGGTATTAGAGCCTATTAATACTCTTGAGAAATCAACCTAAACGGAATCTACATAGTTTATAATCTTAAATTATAATCTCATGTTATATGTGTTTTGTGGAACCAGATTCTTATTTTACTGCATCCTATTTAGTTTATTTTAAATGTTAAGTATTTTAGTTTTTAACACAACAACCCCCCCCCCCCCGACATATTCAGTGTACTCATACTAAGGTTTGGCATCTACTTTTGTCCCGTGTCTCTGTGGACTGACCCTGCTTATCCTTTACTATCTTAATAGTAAATTGAGCAGTGAACACGAACTTGAATATTTAAATATATTTATCTCAATTTATTTGTTGAGTTTGACGCCTCAACAAATTGGCGTCGTTGTCGGGGACACGATAGTACTAAATTGTTTATGCCGAGATCTTTACGTACAGGTACACCAATTCCAGTTGATTCGGAGATTGAAAAGATAGCAAAGAAGCTACGGAAACAAGCTAAGCTTCGGAAGAGGCAACAACCGGGTTCCAGAACTTCTACATCATCAAACCCTCCAGTCATCAACATTTGGAAGGAAATATCCCTTTCAAGTGAAACCGAAACAGATACACCATATTCATCACCCCAATATTCATCTAGAGAACCTTCACCACCATTATCACCCATACGAAGTACCCCACAACCAAATTTTACAATCCCCGTTACACCCGAGGTAGAGATCACCGGATCTCCTACCCGAGACATGGCCGAAGAAAGAACCCTGCGCAATTGGGCGACTCAAGATGTCACCCAACAACCGTTATGCATCACCTATCCCGCGATGATGAATTTTGAGCTGAAGTCAGGATTGATCCATTTACTACCGAGTTTTCGTGGTTTGGAGAACGAAGACCCCCAGAAGTTCTTAAAAGAGTTCCATGTAGTTTGCGTCGGTATGAAGCCGCATGATTTAACCGAAGACCAAATTAAGTTAAGGGCATTCCCCTTTTCTCTTCAAGACGTATCCAAGGAGTGGCTATATGACCTACCACCGGGGTCGGTCACTACGTGGAATGATCTAGCACGGCTCTTTCTTGATAAGTATTTTCCGGAGACAAGAGCTTCTAGCTTGAGACGAGAGATAATTGGCATAAAACAAGGGAAAAGAGAAGCTCTCCACACCTATTGGGAGCGTTTCAAGAAACTTTGTGCCCGATGTCCACAACACGGGATTAACGAATACCAACTTTTTCGTTATTTCTGTGAAGACCTCACCCCGATGGAGAGGAGACTTATCAATGCATCAAGTGGAGGTTCTTTGATAGACAAAACACCGTCTCAAATCCGAGCTTTGATAGAAAAGATGTCTGAAGATTCAAAGCACACGAAAATTGAAGATGAATGGTACACCGATCCCCCGAGAGGAGTCAAGGAAGTGTCGACTCCGCATATAGAAAACCAAATTTCTGAGTTGACCAAGGCAGTGATGCATCTTACAAAGGACAAGGGTGTTGAACCACCATCTGTTCGGGCTTGTGGTATTTATCTCCAATATTGAGCAGTGAACACGAACTTGAACTTTAAATATATTTATCTCAATTTATTTGTTGAGTTTGACGCCTCAACAGGTGATTGGATCCTAGAATGCATCTTTGGTACCTGGCTAGTCTGGTATCCATGTCCTTCAATACTTTCTGTAATTTTCTTTCCATGTGTTTTAAGTACAAAGAAAAAGAAACTAATGAGTTACAAAAAACAATGATGATTATCCCATTGAGTTTAAGTTTAGGAGATAGAAATGCATGCTCAGCCATCTACTTTACAGGATTGACATTGTTATTAGCATCCTTTTTACAACTAGGTACTGCTTACACGTAATTAGAATAAAAAAACAGGAGACAATAGATAAGATCAATTTCATTTTTAGATCAAAACATAAAGGAAAAATGAGCAAATCTTACAACACATATCATAATCAAAATAGGAGAAAAAACTAAAATCTTAACACGATAGATACAATATCAGCGAAGCGATAACTTCAAGAAGAATAAGGGATTTTCACTTAGCAGATCGTATCAAGATTACTAAAGAGAGATGAAATCAGGTTTCAAGTGAATTCTTGATTTTCGTTGTTTCCCTACAGAAATATCAGAAACAATACTAAAATCATAACACAGGCGATACAATCAAGAAAACCCAACAACTAAAGCACAAACATAAAGTAGAAATCAATCAGGAAACGAACGAAATACGTACTTAGAAGGTCCAACAATCGAGACTTGAGGTAGGTCAATCACTTAATCGGAAAACAAAGGGTTTTTGTCATCAATGCTCGAACAAGAGGGAGAGAATAGAGAGAACCAAGAAGACGATAACACTGGGTTTGTTTGGGATACAGAAAGTTATTTTTTACCAAAATACTTTTAAAAAAACAAAGTTATAACTTTTACCTTATTACCGTCGTATAACCTAATGCAAATCAATCTTTTAAAACCTAACTTTTAAAAAATATAACTTAATAAGATTTTTGACTAAAAATATTTATTAACGTGAATAAGCAATCCCAAACACCCCTGAAAAGTGAGAAAGGAAAGAAAGGGATAAGTTTTAAAAACAAAAATTTGTAGAGGAAGTAAATAAAATAGGTTCGGGATCTGTAAAAGATTACGGGGAAGTGGAATGGTTGGGTGACATGTCAAACGAAGATTGGGGGACACGGTGCTGTGCTGTAACCGATAAAGGAGGAGGGAGAGAAAAGATTTTGAAATTTAAACGAATTTTACCCAGGGGGGTAGGGGGTTGGAAAGAATTCTTGCGAGGGATGGAAGAGGGACATATTTTGCAGTGACTTCATCAGTTTTTGCGGATGTCTTTGAGTCGGGAGCCATTTTTGCCGGGGTCATGTCTAAGCAAAAATATGCTGGACACCCTTGCTCGATGAAACATTTTTGCGAGGGCCTATATATATATATATATATATATATATATATATATATATATATATATATATATATATATATATATATATATATATATATATATACACGAATTACATTTACACTCTCAAAGTTTTTAACTAACACTTTCACCAATTTAAGAAAATAGAAAGAAAGATATAACCAAACACGTATAGTATATTGTTGGTTGGGGTGCTATAAAACTAAAGCCTTCGCCTTCTTTTATAAGCTTGGAGATCTCCCAACCTTTCTACCTTCTACCAATGTGGGATGGGGAGCCTTTCTTTCATATAGCCAAAAAACCAACAATCTCCATCTTGGATAAATGAAAGAAATTCACAACTACATAGAGGAACATCATCTTCATCAACAATCATATCATACTCCACATTAAAAGAGCATCACCACTTAGAATAAATCATTCTAAGAATTTCACTTTAGCACATGTTGAAAAAACCTGCTAAAAGATTATGGTGCGACTTCCCATTTGGCATACCCGGAAGTTTATCAACCATCAACGAATAGCTAAAAAATTATGGTGCAACTTCACATTTGCGAGAACATTCTCTGCTACAAACGAATAGCACTTGCTGTTCTCAAATCCAGATCTTCCCATTCTTCAACATCGTCTCGTCTGGTTGAATCCTTGCTAGAAACAGGGGTAGGTTTCCCCATCAATGCCTTGTGTAACCGTGATTGAATAAACACATCCTCGACTTGAACTTGCCACAAACTAAAGTTGATTCTTCCGTTAAATTTTTGTACATCGAACCTCATGGGACTGTATTTTGATATCGTCTATGTATCTAAAAAACAGTATTGTATACTAGAAAAATATGCACCAAGCCTATATGTAATACACCCGATAAAGGATTTCAGGCAAGAGTGGAGGGACATAACGAACACACTTCAATACCAATCTTTCGTAAACGGAACATTCTTCAGATATATACGTATTTACAACCGACATATAATTTTATCGTACACAAATAGTTAGCCAAATTCTAATTTTCGACGTGGAAGATCTGACATAGCTGCAACCACAAAGCATACTACGAACCTTCAAAGTATCGAGACACCACCAAGCTGCAACCAGAAAGCATACTTCAATTTCTAAAACCAAGACCTCCTATGTGACAATCTAAATTTTTGATAAACAATATAAGAATATTAAGTATCTTAATGTTAATAAATTTGAGGTTCAAATGAATTAAAATGTAATTGAAAGGGAAAAATAGTCAAAGAATGTGAAAATATGGAAACTTGGGTTGTAAGACCTTTTGTTAAGTCATAATGAAATGTTACTTCAATTGGAAATTCGTTTTAAAGGACGAGGGCAAAAATGGAATTTTGAGAACAAAAGTTAAGAAAAATATTTGTCAATATTTAAAAATCAATATCTCAAAATCTAAAAGGAATTGAGACAAACTCATCAAGAAGAATTTTCTAATACTTGATGCAACAAGAACATACATAAAAGATTCTGGTCATTTGGAGTTCTAATGAATAGTTTATGACGGTTTAAAGATGGTCAAAAAGTGACAACAATTGCCAAATGGTCATGTTTGAGGGTCTGTAACGTAAAATCTATTTAGATTCAATCTTAACTCAATAAAGAATAAATGTTAATCTCATTCCTACCTTTTTAAAGGTATAGGATTTGTGAATTCGGATGTCGTGTGTAGAAGTTACGACCTTGTGAAAATCAGGAAAATTTTGGAATTAAAGGTTTAGGATTTTGCCAAATGTTTTAAAGTGAGGGCATTTTTGAAAAATTTACCAATTTCTTGACTAAGTTAAAAATCAGTAATTTCCTTTAACCCATTTTTGGTTCTTTTGTCGGGTACTATTGTGTTTGCGTATTATGGACTTCGAGAAGGGAAGAAACACACACACACACCCCGATGTGTGTATACGTAATTTTGGAAATCGGGAATGGAACAATTGAGAGGCATGCGGATGGGAGAGAGGAGAATGCGGCGATGAGAGAGAGTACCGACTACAGGGGGAGACGGGGCAGCAGCCCTTGCTGCTGCTATGTATTTTCCGGTCGAGACCGCCGCTACCGGCTGCGGTGGCGCTTGGTAGTGAGCCGGTGGTCTATAAAGGGAGCTTGGTGTCCGATTCTAGGCTATAAACAACTTCAATTTCAGATTTTTGGAGGTTGTGGACAGATTTGATTAAAAGGTAAAATCTAATTTTTTGAGCTCAAAAACACCTATAAAATTTTTTTAGGTGAATTTTTAATTAAGAATTGAAGAATGTATGCTCATTAGTTTTTTTGGTGAAGAAGATGATGAGTAGTAACGATAATTTTTTTTTTTGATTTGGTTAAATTGGACCATAAAATGGAATTACAACTTTATCTTTTGATATTTAGAATACGTTGGCATGTATACACACAAAAAAACTATAAAGTTGTTCCTTGGAACATCCTTATGCCACTTTTGTGTGACTTGGTAACTTTTGTGTGACTTGGTAAGTATGGGTTCCAATTATTGCAAAAGGATTGTCTTATGTTATTAGAAAGAGAATTATACTTGAAATAAAAGTCAATTGCCATTGTTTGCATTCAAGATTTATTATGGGTAATGTGAAGAACAAGACATAAAGGAAGCAATAAAGACATATATATGTATTGTAGCACACATGACGAGTAATCTTAGAAATTATGGATTTTTATTGAATGGATTTATATCAAATGTACCGTTGGAATGTAATATGGTAATTGTGCAAGTTGTTAGGATTTATAAGTGTGATTTATAAGTTTGTCACATATGTTAGTGTTGGAATGGAATTGTGAATTCCAATCTTTGAGAGAATTTTTGGTATTTTACAATAATGACACATATAGATCATAGAATTGAATTGAAATAACTTTTATGAAATATTGGTAATATATTGAAGTCAAGCAAATGAGAAATAACATGTTTTGCAAGAATTTCTATTTTTGCAAACTTTAATGGACGAGAATTGCTAAATTGGTATAAAAGAGTAAAATGACGGATGTTTTGACATCTAGTCATCCAAATAAACTTATAAAGATATAGAAAATAAGAATGTTGTGAAATAACTTGGTCAAAACATATATCATGTATGACTAAAAGTGGGACAAAAGAGGAAAAATTAGCAAAGTGTGGGTATTAAGCTTTTGAAAAGTATGTGTAACCGATGAAATGAAATATGTGGGTATTAGGCTTTTACCGATGAAATGAAATTGGAGTAATGTTGTGAAGTATTAAGGATGTAATTGAAGTATTATGAATGGAAAATAGTATGTTTTTCAACAGTTTCTATTTTTAGAAACTTATTGGATTAATTTTGCCAAAATGACGTAAAAGAGTGAAACGAAAGATTTGTCGACATTTAAGAAATTAGTAGTGTTTTATAAGTATGTTAGACTTATAAAGCTAATTAAATTACATGTTAAACCCAAAAAATTCTTAATTAATCAAATTTGAGACAAAAATGATAAAAGTGTCCAAAATGACTTTTATACTTTAAGAATTACACTTAATGTTTCAAATGGAATTAGATGATGTTTAGAAAGAGTTCATGTATGATTTGGTAAGATTATGTGTTTCGTTGTGTACTGTACTAACCTCTTATTAAATCGATAGATGTTGAATGATGTTTGGAAGCAGTTAAAGTTTAGATTTAGTGGATTAGTGTAGCTAGACATAACTAGCTACTGATGTGAGTACATGTGGATTTTTCTGGGTACATAGTAACCAAGTTTTTGTTTAAATGATTTATCTATTGAATTCTGGAACATGCATTGTGAATGATGTTTTGTGTGAACTATGAATATCCTTACATGTTAAATGATGATTGATATGAGTATTGAATTGATATTATGTGTTTAACTGGTGATGAATGTGAAATAAGGAATGAATGTGTTGATGAAATAAGTCTGGACTGGGACCTTAACCGTAAGGAGGGGGTCAAAAGACACTACTGGGATGGTACCTCCCGTCAGTAAGTAATTGTATTGAGCACGCCCTTATGGATAGATGTGTTATTTTCCATGAATGGATGGATAGTATTACGCCAGCACGCCCTCACGGATGGATTGGTTCCATTTCGGGAATGGAAGGTTGTACGGGGGCACCCGTATATAGTAGATGTTAATATATGAATTGTGAACTTCCATCGGTCTTGTTTTGCCAATAAATTGTTTGAACTATGATTGTCTTATATTAATGTTACCTTAAGACTTATTTCAATTTTGGGTCAAAAACCCATGTTACTCACGAGGCTTTATGTCTCACGTATGTATGCTTTTAAATGATATGTACTCAAGAAAATGATGCTTGTTATCAGATGATAGAAGGAAAGGACTTAGAAGCTGTCATGTGGATTGTAGATAGAAAAAATGTTTAAAAGATAGAATTATCTCAAGTGCGGTATAGTTATGTAATGTAATCGAGAAATGTTATGATCATGGTTCAGAATACCCTTGTAGTTGTACTGTAAAGTTGTGTTATGTCCCTTATTATTTTTGGGTTGTTTTCTTGAGTCGAGTCGGTATGGATTTGTCTGTAAAGTCCAGAGGTCATGTGGCGAATTTTCGGTAGAAATGTTAGTTTAATACGAGAGATAACCTTAAGATGTTTTAAGGCTTTACTATGGTGGTTTTGATATGAGTTGTAACCCCAAAGTTGTTTTAAATACTTTTAAAACTTGTTTGCTTTTATTGGGACCATGGTTTTATGTTATGATTTATTAACATGAGAAATCTTTTTTTAAAAGAACTAAAATTTTACTTCACATAATTTTATAAACTATTACACCAATTAAGGTTGATGAAAGTTGGGGTGTTACATCCTCCAAAACCTAAATGCTTTGGCATCATAAAGTAGTCATGTACCAAAAGGTCATGTAGCTTGCCAATTTCGGTTGACAACAGTTCTTGATTGTCTAACACTTGTGGACTCTTGATGAGCAAGGTTTTCAACAACATTAAAGAATGTTGTGATAAACTCTCCGCCTTCCGAATCGTAATCTCTAAAACTTTCATATTTGTGGTCTTGAAGATTATAAAAGAGAGTGAGAGTAGCGTTTGAAAGTTATGAAAATAGAGTTATATTTATATAGGTAAGGGCATATCCAACCCCACTCCATAAATAGAGTTACTTCATTTTCTACTTTATTTTGCTCCAACCCAACACTATAACAAACTTTATATTTAGGTATTTGAATAATATTACTTCAAATATAGAGTAATACTATTCATTTACACCAAATATAGAGTTAATGTTTCACTTGTCATTTTTAGTCCTCCAGTTTTTGTTTTTATACATTTCTAGTTTATTTAAATATAATAACAAATATTTACAATCATATTATATATATATATGTATATATATATATATATATATATATATATATATATATATTAAATGATATTAATTAATTATAATTATCAAAATTGAATATTTATACATCGAATTCATATAAAAATTTACGTATATTTAAAAATTTACGTATATTTAAAAAAAGTTAAAGCACGAATTCATATAAAAATTTACGTATATTTAATAAGTAGATAGAGAGATTTTGACAATTTTTGTAAATAAAGAAAAAAAAATATACTAGGAATATACATTTTAAAGTAAAAATAGTGTGAAAAATAGAGATGAGTTGGAGATGCTCCACTTTTTACACCATTTTTTACTTCAAAAATAGATGTGGATTGGAGATGGTTAAGTGGTAAGATTTAAAAAATTACACATTTATTACGATTGGGTGTGGTCAACCGTTGTGGAGAATACGAACCATCACATCACGAGCCACAACAGACCACCCAGGCTGATGCACACGGTTGTGACGGGTGCCCGCATGGACGTCATGGGGCCTCCTTGATAAGTGTATCGGAAGG
>CM042012.1:54463798-54478741 GCA_023525715.1 Cichorium intybus | reverse complement strand
TAGCTATACTCAGAAACTATATCTGTAAGTTTCTATAATTATAATAACGATAAATAAGTTATGTTTTTGATTTTTGGTCGTTGGGTATAGATTATTTTTTTTCATTTTTGGTAGGACAATTTTTTTTTTTTTTTTTTTTTTTGCAATTTTTGTCCTTATTTGAGTTTTTGTAACATTTTTGTTCCCTGTTGCAAGTAAAATGACTATTTTTAGGACTAAGGGTTCAAAAACGAACTATACATGGGGCCCAAAAATATTTATTTTACTTGTTACATGAAACATGAAACAAAAACATCATAAACGCCTCAAATGCCAAAACCTTAGGGAGAAACAATTGCAAGAATTAACTATACACGGGGATGAATAATGTAATTTTCTCATAATGATATACGAATAACAATTACTTACCATCTTGCAAATACAAGCAATGAACTTTTTAACTTTTTAATCTCGAAATCTGGTAAAATTGCATCCGCTTGATGAAAGCAACAACATCTTGTATATGCCGGGTCACTTGTGAAGACAAATGTCGAGTAAGTTGCAAAATATAGTTTCCAAAAAAAGTGATCCTAAATTTTCTAGATCTAGATCAAGAAGGCCTATAAAATAGTCAAAATTAATATTGACTCAACAAAAAATAGCCGACATAAATTTGAGCTTTGTCCTTCATGTTAGTATGTTAGTAGAACATCACATGCTTGCAAGGTATTGAATCAAAACAAACAACATGTATTAAAACGTTTACCTTTAATCCATTGATTTTAGCCTACGTATTAATTGACATTATCAAAAGCAATAAGGGATTTAATAGAAGAACCATTCCTTCCTTTTTAGCTCCGGTTGTCTTTCTTCCTGTCATAACATATTGATACTTTTGAGGGGCTTTTTTTTTAGCTTTTGACTCGGGTCTCAAATCTACGTGGACCGACCCTGCTTGATGTATCATATTAAATTTGTTAAATGGTCATACTTAGGAAATTTTGGTGAGTCCGACTTTAGTGAAATATTTAGTATCAAAATTTTCACTAAAGCATTAATATTGTGACCATTTAAACACTAACCTGCTATAACAAGTTAAAATGGTTGATATAGAAAAATTGTTAAACATCAATAGCTTTTATTGATAAAACCAATCAAAATCTAACATTTATTTTAGAGGGAGAATTTCGTATATTCTCATTTTGAACATCAAAATATCACATTTATCCAACCTAATTTCTAATAACATGCTTATATTTCATAAACTTTCAAAATATCATATTTGTTGAGCCCAATCTATAAATATCATATTTACCATTCATAAATTTTCAAAATATCATATTTGCCTAAATCCTTATTTTTAACAATTTATAATAATTTAAATTCTTATTTTATCAATTGACTATTATACCCCTCTTATAATTATAAGTTTAACATATTTAAAAAAGGATTTGTTAAACCCTTGTTGTTGGTCTCCTCTATTATATATTATCTCTTCCCCAACACCTAAGTTTGTCATGTAATCTCTGACATCTTGTTTATCGATTTTGTCTTGAGTCATCCCCTTCTCTATTGCTTTTCTAAACCGATGGTTAGAGACGATATCAATGAACAAGATGTCAATGACAATATCGATGAATAAGATGCTGGAGACAACGCGAGACTCTAGATGTCGGAGAAGAGACGATAGAAATTAGGAAAGACCAACAACTAGGATTTAGGAAATCGACTTTTGATATTTTAAATATAGATCTATAAGAGGATATAATAGTCAATTAAAAAAAATACATATATAAAATGATTATAAAACCTTTAAAAATTCTAAAAATAAACATTTAGGCAAATCTAATATTTTAAAAGTTTATAAATGATAAATATGATATTAATAAATTTCGACGAACAAATATAATATTTTGAATGTTTATTAAGAGTATATATGATTTTTATAAATTAAACCAAACAATATTTTAATATTTAATACTCTTTTTGTATATTCTTCTATTAATCAATTTCCGTGATTTTGCTTTTGGTGGTATACGTTTTTTATTTTTTTTGCTTGTGACACACGGGTCGTCTGTCGGATATGGGTCGGGTATCTCGGGTTCGGATCCGTCCTTCGTTATCCTCGCTTCCTTCTCATTCGTCTTTTCGTCAACCCCTCACTCACCGATTACTCTCCACTCCCTCGATTTTGCGTCGGTGAGCTCCCTCTGCTCCCACGAAGCCGATGTGTCCTCCGATTGTTCGGATTCTTCAACGTTTGCTTTGGGTATTTGCTTTCCTTGATTCGATTTTTGTATGGAGCAAAAGATCATTCAAGGATAATGAGTTAATTGTGGGCGAACGCAACCCTTGTCGTTCGATTTTCCTTCAATTGTGGACAGTCGGTCAGTTATCGGACGATTCATCCATCGTTATCTATGGCCGTTGCCCTCGTGTGCAACAGTTCTTTTGATTCACTAATTGACACAGTAAGAATCTATCAATTCAATTACTATTTCCCGATAATTTTATCTTTTCGTGTGAATCGCTTTTCAGCCATGCCATTGAAACGACTTAGGGTTCTCCAATTTTCGACAGTTTAAAACACAATCAATACACGAATTCATTTTTGTCTATATTTTCAAATGCGTGGATTTTGGTATATGTTGATAATTTGACATATTAGAACTACGTAGTTGTTGATCCGTAATACGACTCGATTCCAAGAGATAGTCAGTCTTAGATTTGGCACCTTGCTGTAGATTATTTGATATGGTATCCATGTTTTGCACGAAAAAATTTATAACATCGTGCGGATGGACTGTTTCTTTTGGTTGTTTGACCCTCTGTCTCCCCGTTTCACAATCTTGAGGTAATTTGGATCCTATTGGTTTTAGTTTGACCAAATTATAACTGGTGTGAAATTTTGCTCCTGTTCTCTGGCCGCATTCCTCATTTATCTATTGTATTTGGAATCATTTGGTCTTGACAGGTAGACCTTTTAATAGTAATCAGGTATAGAAATGATTTTCTCACCATCCGGTTACTGTTTTTAGTTTTTATTTTGCACCTATTCAAAGCTTTTGGTTTAAATTTTGTTGAGGTTGCTCTTTTCTAATTTTCTCTTTAAGATTTGTTGGCATTAATCTGTTTTCGTATATTGTTTTTCTTCGATTAGCAAGACTGAAGTTAATCTAAGCTGAATAAAGGAGGCTTTGGACACCCAAGTTGTCGTATGATTTCTGAATTTATTCAGAAGTAATTCGCGAGAGTCTCAAGCCTATAATATTTAGGTAAGGTATCATATTCTTTCAGTTAATAACTTCAACATTTCGTATATGACCAGTCACCTATGTATTATCTATTGTCACAGTTATCATGGATGGTTCAAAAAAAGGGGATAAATTATGAAATTCTTGGATGTTCAGACCTCAAATACCGTTTCCTATGGGACTTTTGAGGATCTTAGAGTTATTGGTTGCGGTTGGGGTCTTTCTTTAATACGTGTAGACAACTATTGTCCATAATTCAGGTTCGATATTAGGTATTGTTTCTTTTTTACTTAATAAACTTAACTGGGATATTGCTTTTTTTGTTAACTGACCGTTCATCCAAACAGGAGTTTATGTGTGTTTTATTTAATTAATATATAAAGTCCTTAGAGTGTATATATCCGGACCTTACTTTTTGTTAATTTACCCTTAACCCTCATTGCTACTTTTTCTCGCTCTATCCTTGGGTAGGAGGTTAAAATGGTCATTTACCCTCATTCAAACTGTTCATTTAACTCAAACAACAAATGATCTTTGCTCATACATTCTCTAGACATACATTATATATACATTCGAAAATGTTGGCCTGCTTATGTTTTAACGAATCAGAGAAAGAAAGGTGCTCATTGGTCGATACTTTGAGATCCAAGTTGGTAAAATTTCACCTCTATTCATTGGTTAGTTTGTTTTTCTATACTGCAATTTTTCACCGTGCCTTGGTTTTAGAACAAGAAGACATTAGGAGGAGGGAGAAATTGGTTGACTCAGATAATAAGCTCGCTAATTGGAACCCCAACTTTCTCAAGAGCAATGGCTTTCTTCTATTGGTAAAAAAGTTTGAAAATCTTTTTGAACTTCTGTTAAGATGTAAATTTATTTTAGATTGTTATTTATGTTTAGTTTTCATGTGTATTAAGTGCTTTATGATTATATTATTTGTTATTTTGCTTTTGTACGAAGTACAGCAACATGAAAGTCAATAAAGAAAAGGGAAACAACATGCTCGCCAAATTGAAGCTGGATGACTTGAACAGATATATGCCTTGAAAGACCTCTCAAGAGTACTCAATTAACCACGTAAAATTGATGTGAATCACATTAAAACATAACTAAATTCAACTTATATGAATGTAGGTTGGCAAGAGTGTCCTTTTATTGGAGCAACAATAGCTGCTTGCAATATATTTTGTGTTTTTATTTTATGAAGAACCTGTGATTTACTCTTTCATGGTTCCAAAATGCAAGTTGCTGGTGGTGGTGGCGGGGGTCGGTTGCCGTCACTAAAGAATGATTCCCTTTGGTCCGATTTTCAGTGATTACAACATTATTTTCAGAGATTTTCAGATTTGGAAGGTAAAGTTCTAATCCCTAAGTAATAATTTCTGAAATTTTTGTCCACAGGTAAACTATTTAGGTGCTTCAAGTTCAATACGATTGCAAACATACATATCTCTTTTTCTTTTGTAGATTATACAATTTATTGACAATGATGCTGATGGTGGAAGCTCAAACAATGTCATTGTTGTGATTACGTCAAAAATCATATCTTAAATACCAAATTAAAGGTAAACCTATCATGATAGTTTTTGTTATTAATTCACAACTAACCTAACAACTTTCTGTTTTCTTCGAGGTAAGCGAAAGATATCTACTGCAAGAGTAGTTAATGCTATGAAAAAAAGAGAAGGTGCCTTTAGAGCAGATTTATGGGCAACTCTTAAATCATTTATGGTATGTGTAGATGTTTCGGATTTATAGTCGGCTGTTAAAAAGCTGTAAATGCTGTTAATTTTCATTATTTGATAAATAAAACATCCTCGTACAGGAAAAAAACGGGAACAAGACAATTAACTCATTATCCTTGAATGATCTTTTGCTCCATGTAACCGAAGGAAACCATAGAGACCGTGATCCACGGACTCTCTTTGAGACTGGGCTTTTGATCATTCACGGACTAATCCCGGCAAACGCAATCCTTGTCGTCGTGCATAGGGAACAATTGCTTTGGGTATTTGCTTTCCTTGATTCGATTTTGCGTCGGTCAGACTCTCTTTGAGACTGGGCTTTTGATCATTCAATATTGATTACACTCCTTCCATGCGTTAGTTTGTGGATCACGGTCTCACACACTAATCCCGGAGTTATCCTACTACGTTTAGGTATAATACAATGACACCATGAACTGATTGTACATATTTTCTATGCTATTGATGTGGTTTTCTGTGGTTATTCAAGAACTTTGCTAAATCTTTTAAAAACATCAGTTTAATAAAAAGATAAAAACAATTAACAATGATATTACTTTGTTTAATAGCATCCTACTTCCATTATATTGTGTAATATAGCATTATAGTTTCATAAGTTCCGTTTAAGGATACAACTGAATGTGAATTATTGTGATTTTTTGGCAAAACTGGTGGGCTGTCGGTGGAGACTACCTTCTACTGTCATCTCACAAACTATTTGCTATGTTATGCTCATTTACAGATTGAGTTTTTGAAGTCAAATTTCAGAACTTTGAATATTCGGGCATCCTTCTATCGAAGGGTTAATTTAGTCGTCCAAAGTTGATTTCCTAAAAACATATTCGTATCAAGATGTTATATGTTATGGAACTTGGATCATAACTATGTCACAACATGATGTTCACACATGAGTAATGGCTAGGGTTTTAGTTTAAATTCAATGGCTTAATGTGTTCATACCTATTGTTTTTTCAAGAAGACTTATGGAAGCAGGTCTTTCCTGTTGGGATAGAGGTATGTGTCACCATTTATGTTAATTTAAACATTTAATCAGTTTCTTTACATTGTGTTTGTTACGTACTCATTGGATTTTACATTTTTTTGACAGTAGGACCAGTTTGACTTACTTTCTGAGTACAAATGGAATTTCTCAAATCTTGAAGTCAGTTACATTGTAGTTCATGTCATTCATGTTTCTCAAATCTTATTACATTGAGAAAATAAATACAGGAATTTGTTATAAAATAAAAATAACAAAGTTTTAAATGGTTATGGCCAGTCAGAAGTTCAATTACAGAGTGTAAGTAGTAAAAATAACTTAGATTTTTTGAAATTTATAAACCTCATTGTGCATACATAAAACCTAAAACTGAGTCAGATTTATAACTTTTTTTTTGTCTTTTGCAGCACAATTGCTCTTTTTTGGTGGTCAATCTAAAGTAACCTGCATACCTGTAGCTATAGCGGTTAGTGGAACAATTTTGTATTTTTTATTTCATTTTTCTGCATTGTTAAGAACATTCTTGTAATTTCTACGTTGATTGTTATTAGTTTTATTTATTATATTTACCTTTTTTAATATTGAACAGGTTGTATCACCTTTTCCACCTTCTGATAAGATTGGAATTAACTCTGTACAAAGGGAGTCTGAAGAAATTATTGACATGAAACAAATGAAAATGGATTGGGTTCCATATATTCCATTGGGAAAACGGTAATTACTATTTTATAAAAATAACCATATTTGATAGTTTCCAATTAATGTTCTTTTTTATTAGTAGTTAGTAGTTACATTGTACATTGATATGAATATCATTCTTGCAGTGGTTCTTCAGTTGAAAGACTTAAATCTAAAATATTTATTCTAAGTTGTGTCCAAAGACGGTATTTACCCTTATTTTAAAAAAATTAAACTCTATTTTGATAGTTGCTCTATTTTTATTTTTCTCTTGTCTTCATATTTATAAACAAAGTTACTAACTATCTACATTTGAATCAGGGTTGCTTTCACCAAAAACGTTACAAGAACCTCAAATAAAGACCAAAACTGTAAATAAAAACATTTTGGGACCAAAATTGAAATAATCAGCTGTACTCAGGGACCAAAAATGTAACTTACTCTTTCTTAAACTTATTTGTTGAAAAGCTGAATACATGTTTGTATATTTTTAGGAGTTTCCTTTTGTATGGTACCGTGCAAATGGATTGGATGGAACTACTGCAACAACATTTCGTGACTTGGTCCTTGTAAATCTTGCTTTTGCTGTTTGGGACACCGTTTCAATAATTGGGACACCGATTCATCTTCTTTATCCAACTAATATTACATGTACTTTTGTGTAGTTTTTGCTGTTTGGGACACCGTTTCAATGTAGAAGACTAATTATCCAACTATAGCAATGTCCTCTGAATTAGAGCTTCAAGCATTGTTGTTAAAAGCCATTTATAGATGTTCTATTTTATTATGGTTCTGTTGGATCAATAGCTTTTGATATTCAATGATTCATTTTATGTTTAAATGCGAGAAATAGCAATGTACTTGTCTAGATTTGTTTATCATAGCATCCTACTTTAGTTTATTTGCTTGAGCACTCCACAACCCGTGCGGAGCACGGGCTCAAGCTAGTTGTAAATAAAATATATATTACTAAACCATATTGGGTACGTTGGCTATACGATGATGTTATCATTTTTTTCAAAAAAATTGCATTAATACAACAATTTATCTTTTGGTAAAGTAACTTTAGAAAAAATTATGATTCTATTTTGTAAGTCTCAGTTATCAAAAACCAAGTTTTATTTTTTAGTAAACTGCAAATTTGGACCCTGTGGTTTGCAAAAAACTGTGGGTAAGATCCAAAATCTTTTCGACTTGCATCAGTGGTCCAAAAACTGAATTTTTTTGTGGTTTTAGTCCCTAGAAGACTTGAAAAGTCTATTTTACCCTTTCATTTTTCTTTTTACATTATTTTAACACTTTTATTTATATTTGAATAATAAAAAATTAAGATATAACCACACCAAACCACTTCCACCGTCTCCCCCCCTCATCTCTCTCTCTCTCTCTCTCTCTCTCTCTCTCTCTCTCTCTCTCTCTCTCTCTCTCTCTCTCTCTCTCTCTCTCTCTCTCTCTCTCTCTCTCTCTCGCTTGGTGGGTTATCTGAAATCGCTCCCGATGGAAGAAGGAGACGAACTTGATGGTAAAACCTAAGCAAGTGTGGCCGAGGACTTTGAAGAAGTTGTAGAGGCCGTCGCCAAGGATCATTGCGATTCCGATGAAGACTGTTCATCATGCTGGTTTGCTTCCCGGAGTTGATATTGCCTATGGTGTTTCTGTACATGTTTCTGATTGGAATTTGGAACTTCTGGTACCGGTTAAGAAGTGTGGCGGGGAGGATACAGACGGTGGTGTGGGACATCGCAACACAAGGGGAACAGATGCAGTCGCTTTTGAGCTGGAGGCACCCCACGGATCTTTGTGATTCATTCATTTTTAGCGATTGTGAGATCCAGTCTTTTGATTTCTTATGAATAAACCACCACCTCCGCTGGATCTCTAAGATTCGGTCTTTCAGGTACAGCCACCACCATTTAAATCCGAGGATGCGAGGAAGACGACGACAATCGAGAGCTTGAATCACAAAAACGATCTCGAAAAGCTTCAATCCGAGTGTGGAGATGCACAAATCCGAAGTTAGAAAGAGAGATTGAGTGTGTGAGAAAGGATCGGTGGTGGGGAGGGAATGCTTGCAGCGATAGTGGGTTTTCTCGTATGGGGTTTTTCATAAAAAAACGTGGGTTTACAGGAACGGTGGAATTGTTGGGAGTTTGAGCTCGAGATTTGGTTTGCGTTTCCATTAAACTGCGTTGCTATAAGAATCAAATGCTCTGCCATTGTTGTCATCCGGCTTGAGTTATGAGAGATTGAAGTTCTATGGTGGAAACCTGTTCTAGATCGATCCATCCTCTAGATAAAGCTTACAGAGACTACCTAAAGCAGTATTTTTTCCGGCGACACTGTTCCCGACACATTAATCATGAATTCTGGGTTACACGATGGAGTTTTTTGGCCTAACTTGAGAAGATTCGCAGAGGGTGCCCATGGATGCTGCTTCTTTCTGGGCGGAGGTTCTTGACGGGGTGAGGCGGAGAAACATTGTGAACAGAATAGAGGAGAGAGTGGGAGGGGTGGGGATGGATTTTTTTTAAATGTATTAAGTAAATATAAGAAAATGTAAAAAAGAAATTAAAAGAGCAAAAAAGTCATTTCAACTTTTCAACTTTTCGACGGACAAAAATCACAAAAGAGTTCTGTTTTTGGACTGATGGTGCAAGTCGAAAAGATTTTGGATCTTATCCACAGTTTTTTGCAAACTATATACAGGGACCAAATTTGCAGTTTACTCTTTATTTTTTGGTTAGATTATACTACTTATAATATATATGTTTATTTCAGCCATTTTTCATTTTGTGTGTGCAGATTCAATTCATCGTGAGTTACAGAGAAAAACAGAGAGCAAAAGACTAGGTTTTCTTCATTTCCGTTTTTCTGGATACCCCTGCAGTGTTTCATCATTTCCCGGAGATCCGTCGGTCCGTTTGCCTTGATTTTCGGACAGCGGCTTCCTAACATCCATACCGACATTCTATCCGGTTGGCTTGTCCAGATCTGTTCCGGAGCATCGGGAAACGCTGCATCTGTTTGCTGCTGGACAGCAGCACTTATTTGGTGATATCTTTCCTTTCTCTTTGTTGTTTGATTCCATATACTTGATGTACTTTGTTTCCAAGTATATGATGGCTGTTGTATACCTCTAGTTCATTTAGAGAAGACTTTGTATTGCTCAAATATTGATGGTAGTGGATTTGAAGCGGCTCTAGTAGTCCCGTGGTTTTTTACTCTCGTTTTGAGGGGTTTTCCACGCTAAAATTCTGGTGTTATATTTTGGTTGATTGCTTATTGTCTTGGGGCTGATTAGATTGGTTATAAAACTGCATTGGGGCTGTTTTGGTTTTATCTAAAATACCTTATTTGTTATCATCCTCAAAGGTTCATTCAAGTCGGGAAAGTTTACTCAAACGAAGATTAATTCCGCAGTTATTGTTTACCGTTTGTGGCTGCGTTTTTCCCATCAGTTTGGTATCAGAGCTATTGGTTCTTGTTATTTGGTTACTTGTTTGAACGATGGAAGATAAGACAAGTAGGATGGTTAATTTGAATGGTTCTAATTATCATATTTGGAAAGGCAAGATGGAAGACCTTCTTTATGTGAAGGATTATTATGCGCATGTGTTTAGTACGGATAAACCTGAAGATAAAACAGATGCAGAATGGAATATTTTGCACAGGAAAGTTTGTGGGTATATTCGACAAGCAGTTGATGATAATGTTTTGAACCATATCAGCGGGGAGACTCATGCTCGTACTTTGTGGAACAAGCTTGAGCAGTTGTATGCTCGGAAGACCGGGAATAATAAACTGTTCTTGATTAAACAGTTGATAGCTTTGAAGTACCATGATGGAAATCCTATTACAGATCATTTGAATTCTTTTCAAGGAATTATTAATCAGCTTGAAGGAATGGGTATCAAGTTTGAAGATGAGATACATGGCTTATGGCTCCTTGGCACTTTACCGGATTCTTGGGAGACTTTTAGGACATCATTGTCCAACTCTGCACCGGATGGTATTATCTCCATGGAATTGGCTAAAAGCAGTATTTTAAATGAAGGGACGAGAAGAAAGTCACAAGCTTCCTCTTCTAGTTCAGATGTCATGGTTACAGAAAACAGGGGGAGAAGTCAAAGTAGAGGTCCGAGTAACAAAGGAAAGCATCGTAGTAAATCCAAAGGAAAGTTTGCTGATTTTGAGTGCTATCATTGTGGTAGAAAAGGGCACACAATACGATTTTGCAGACAGTTGAAAAAGGAAAACAAGAAGGCTAATTACAACCAACAAAAGAACAACCATAAGAAAGATGAAGGTGGCAATGATGGTGCTGAAGCTAATACTGCTGCAGAAGAGTTCTTTATCTGTTGTGATTATGATATGGTTAACCTTGCACATGATGATTCGAGTTGGGTTATTGACAGTGGTGCTACGTGTCATGTGACATCACAAAGGGATTTTTATTCATCTTATACTCCCGGTGACTTTGGGACTATTAAGATGGGTAATAGTGGGCTATCAAAGATTGTTGGCGTTGGTGATGTTTGTTTGAAGTTTGATACTGGGATGGAGTTGGTTTTACACAATGTAAAACATGTTCTAGATATTAGACTTAATTTGATATCCACTGGCTTACTTGATGATGATGGTTACCACAGCAACTTTGGTGATGGAATTTGGAAACTCACTCGTGGTTCTTTGATCGTGGCAAGAGGTAAAAGAACTTCAAAATTGTACATGGCACATCTACAGATCTCTAAATATAGGGTCAATGTAGTGGTGAATACTGATATGACTAGTTTGTGGCATAAGAGACTTGGTCACATGAGTGAAAAGGGTATGTCTCTACTGTTGAAGAAAAATGTGTTGACAGGTGTGCATGATGTTCATTTGAAGAAGTGTTCTCACTGTCTGGCGGGTAAGCAAAATAGAGTTTCCTTCAAGAGTCATCCTCCCTCTAGGAAGGAGAATATACTTGATCTGGTACATTCCGATGTATGTGGTCCCATGAAGACTAGATCACTTGGGGGCTGCTTATACTTTGTCACATTCATCGATGATCATTCAAGGAAGGTATGGGTTTATATCTTAAAGTCCAAAGATCAAGTATTTGGTGCGTTCAAGCAGTTTCATGCCTTAGTTGAGAGGCAAACTGGGAAGAAGCTTAAGTGTATTCGAACAGATAATGGAGGTGAATACATTGGTCCTTTTGATACATATCGTAGAGAGCAAGGTATTCGGCACCAAAAGACTCCTCCAAAGACACCACAGCTAAATGGTTTAGCAGAACGAATGAACAGAACATTGACTGAGCGAGTTACATGTTTGCTCTCACATGCAGGATTACCTAATTCTTTATGGGGTGAAGCTTTGAATATGGCGGTACATGTTATTAATCTTACTCCCTCTGTTCCTTTGTCTTTTGATGTCCCTGACAGGGTTTGGAGTAACAAAGACGTTTCGTATCATCATTTGCGGGTCTTTGGATGCAAGGCTTTTGTGCATATTCCCAAAGATGAAAGATCAAAGCTTGATGTGAAGACCAAGCCGTGCATATTCCTTGGATATGGCCAAGATGAGTTTGGATACAGGTTATATGATCCAGTTCTGAAGAAACTTATAAGAAGTCGTGATGTTGTATTTGTGGAAGATCAGACATTGAAAGATATTGAGAAGATAAAGATAGTTCCTCAATCTACTGATAATCTTATTGATTTGGATCCGGTCTCTCCTCAACATCTTGAGCCACAGAATGAAGATAGTGTTCAGAATGATGAACAACATGGTACTGATGAAAATGAAGTCCCAGAGCAATCAGAGTTAGATGATGAGTTGCATCCAGATCTACCGGTGCCAGATATACCACCATTTGTCCCACTTAGGCGGTCAGCGAGAGATCGTCATCCTTCCACCCGTTATTCTGCTGATGAATATGTTTTAGTCACTGACGGGGGAGAGCCAGAATGTTATACAGAAGCCATGGAAGATGAGAACAAAAGAGAGTGGGTTGAAGCTATGCAAGATGAGATGAATTCCTTGCATGAAAACAATACATTTGAGTTAGTAAAGTTACCTAAAGGCAAGAGAGCTTTGAAGAACAAATGGGTCTACAAAGTGAAGATTGAAGAACATACCTCACGGCCTAGGTACAAGGCTAGGTTGGTGGTCAAAGGATTCAGTCAAAGAAAGGGTATTGATTTTGATGAGATTTTCTCTCCAGTCGTGAAGATGGGTTCTATTCAGGTGATTCTTGGTTTAGCTGCTAGCCTTGATCTTGAGGTTGAGCAGATGGATGTCAAGACAGCATTCCTTCATGGTGATTTGGACAAGGAAATCTATATGGAGCAACCTGAAGGTTTTTAGGTTAAGGGCAAAGAAGATTATGTTTGTAAACTTCAGAAAAGTCTTTACGGGTTGAAGCAAGCACCAAGACAGTGGTACAAGAAATTTGAGTCAGTCATGGGGAAGCAAGGCTACAAAAAGACTACTTCAGATCACTGTGTTTTCTACCAGAGGTTTGATGGTGATGATTTCATCATTTTATTGCTTTATGTTGACGACATGTTGATTGTTGGTAAGAATGCAGAGAGAATTGTCCACCTGAAGAAAGAATTGAGCAAGTCTTTTGCTATGAAAGACTTGGGGCCAGCAAAACATATTCTTGGCATTCGGATTATTAGGGATAGAGCTTCAAAGAAGTTACACATGTCACAGGAGCAATACATTGAGAAGGTGCTTCGTAGGTTCAATATGGATAAAGCTAAAGTGGTTAGTTCACCTCTTACTAACAACTTTAAATTGACTGATAAAGACTGCCCTTCTTCTAAGAAAGAGATTGAAGAGATGGATAGAGTTCCATATGCCTCAGCCGTTGGTAGCTTGATGTATGCAATGGTGTGTACAAGGCCTGATATTGCACATGCATTAGGTGTTGTTAGTCGGTTTCTATCAAACCCATGTAAAAAGCATTGGGAAGCAGTGAAGTGGATTTTCAGATATCTACGTGGTACTTCCAAATTGGGTATAACTTTTGGAAAGAGGGAGCCAATGCTTGTTGGGTATACTGATTCTGATATGGCAGGAAACAAAGACAACATGAAATCCACTTCTGGATATTTGATGACTTTTGCAGGGGGAGCTGTGTCATGACAGTCAAGACTACAAAAGTGTGTTGCTTTGTCTACCACCGAGGCTGAATATATGGCGGCAACAGAAGCGTGCAAAGAACTATTGTGGTTGAAAAGATTTATGCAAGAGCTTGGCTTCATGCAAAAACGCTACGTGGTTCTTTGTGACAATCAAAGTGCTATTCACCTTGCGAAGAATTCTATGTTTCACAAAAGAACAAAACATATCGATGTGAGGTATCATTGGATTAGAGATTGTCTTGAAGACAAGTTGTTTGAACTTAATAAAGTTCATACCGATGATAATGGTTCTGATATGTTGACTAAAGCTTTAGCAAGGGAAAAGTTGAAGATATGTTGCTCGATCGCCGGAATGGCGAACTCTTCCTCATAGGCAAAAAAGGGGGAGATTTGTTGGGTTTTTTTTGGCCCATGAGGAAGCCCAAATCAGTTTGGCCCAATTATATATATGTTTATTTCAGCCATTTTTCATTTTGTGTGTGCAGATTCAATTCATCGTGAGTTACAGAGAAAAACAGAGAGCAAAAGACTAGGTTTTCTTCATTTCCGTTTTTCTGGATACCCCTGCAGTGTTTCATCATTTCCCGGAGATCCGTCGGTCCGTTTTCCTTGATTTTCGGACAGCGGCTTCCTAACATCCATACCGACATTCTATCCGGTTGGCTTATCCAGAAATGTTCCGGAGCATCGGGAAACGCTGCATCTGTTTGCTGCTGGACAGCAGCACTTATTTGGTGATATCTTTCCTTTCTCTTTGTTGTTTGATTCCATATACTTGATGTACTTTGTTTCCAAGTATATGATGGCTGTTGTATACCTCTAGTTCATTTAGAGAAGACTTTGTATTGCTCAAATATTGATGGTAGTGGATTTGAAGCGGCTCTAGTAGTCCCGTGGTTTTTTACTCTCGTTTTGAGGGGTTTTCCACGCTAAAAATCTGGTGTTATATTTTGGTTGATTGCTTATTGTCTTGGGGCTGATTAGATTGGTTATAAAACTGCATTGGGGCTGTTTTGGTTTTATCTAAAATACCTTATTTTTTATCATCCTCAAAGGTTCATTCAAGTCGGGAAAGTTTACTCAAACGAAGATTAATTCCGCAATTATTGTTTACCGTTTGTGGCTGCGTTTTTTCATCAGGTTAGGTA
>CM042012.1:54404268-54463775 GCA_023525715.1 Cichorium intybus | reverse complement strand
CATCGAAATTTAGTTCGTATACGTCTAATGTTTGATAGAGTAGGAGTTCGAAATTCGGGTGATTTTTCCTCGTGTTTTTTTGATTATTTTTGTGGTTTATTTGGTTAAAAAAAATTGAAAATTGAAAATTGAAAAGGAAAAAAAGAAAAAAAAAAAAAGCCTCTGACTATATTAGAGCGTTGGGGAAGATGGTAATTTTGTAAAACCAGCTATTCTTGGGTATATTTTGTTTTTTTATTGTTACATTAAACTTGTGTCCTTGTTAATCAAATAATATGTTAATCAGAGTTTTTGTTTATTTGGTGAATTGAATTGGTTTAATGTTGTATGTCGTTGAAATGAAATTTTTGATTACTTACCGATTTTGAATTTCGTGAGTGAAAATATTTGCATCGAAATTTAGTTCGTATACGTCTAATGTTTGATAGAGTAGGAGTTCGAAATTCGGGTGATTTTTCCTCGTGTTTTTTTGATTATTTTTGTGGTTTATTTGGTTAAAAAAATTGAAAATTGAAAATTGAAAAGGAAAAAAAGAAAAAAAAAAGCCTCGACTATATTAGAGCGTTGGGGAAGATGGTAATTTTGTAAAACCAGCTATTCTTGGGTATATTTTGTTTTTTTATTGTTATATTAAACTTGTGTCCTTGTTAATCAAATAATATGTTAATCAGAGTTTTTGTTTATTTGGTGAATTGAATTGGTTTAATGTTGTATGTCGTTGAAATGAAATTTTTGATTACTTACCGATTTTGAATTTCGTGAGTGAAAATATTTGCATCGAAATTTAGTTCGTATACGTCTAATGTTTGATAGAGTAGGAGTTCGAAATTCGGGTGATTTTTCCTCGTGTTTTTTTGATTATTTTTGTGGTTTATTTGGTTAAAAAAATTGAAAATTGAAAATTAAAAAGGAAAAAAAGAAAAAAAAAAGCCTCGACTATATTAGAGCGTTGGGGAAGATGGTAATTTTGTAAAACCAGCTATTCTTGGGTATATTTTGTTTTTTATTGTTATATTAAACTTGTGTCCTTGTTAATCAAATAATATGTTAATCAGAGTTTTTGTTTATTTGGTGAATTGAATTGGTTTAATGTTGTATGTCGTTGAAATGAAATTTTTGATTACTTACCGATTTTGAATTTCGTGAGTGAAAATATTTGCATCCAAATTTAGTTCGTATACGTCTAATGTTTGATAGAGTAGGAGTTCGAAATTCGGGTGATTTTTCCTCGTGTTTTTTTGATTATTTTTGTGGTTTATTTGGTTAAAAAAATTGAAAATTGAAAATTGAAAAGGAAAAAAAGAAAAAAAAAAGCCTCGACTATATTAGAGCGTTGGGGAAGATGGTAATTTTGTAAAACCAGATATTCTTGGGTATATTTTGTTTTTTTATTGTTATATTAAACTTGTGTCCTTGTTAATCAAATAATATGTTAATCAGAGTTTTTGTTTATTTGGTGAATTGAATTGGTTTAATGTTGTATGTCGTTGAAATGAAATTTTTGATTACTTACCGATTTTGAATTTCGTGAGTGAAAATATTTGCATCGAAATTTAGTTCGTATACGTCTAATGTTTGATAGAGTAGGAGTTCGAAATTCGGGTGATTTTTCCTCGTGTTTTTTTGATTATTTTTGTGGTTTATTTGGTTAAAAAAATTGAAAATTGAAAATTGAAAAGGAAAAAAAGAAAAAAAAAAGCCTCGACTATATTAGAGCGTTGGGGAAGATGGTAATTTTGTAAAACCAGCTATTCTTGGGTATATTTTGTTTTTTTATTGTTATATTAAACTTGTGTCCTTGTTAATCAAATAATATGTTAATCAGAGTTTTTGTTTATTTGGTGAATTGAATTGGTTTAATGTTGTATGTCGTTGAAATGAAATTTTTGATTACTTACCGATTTTGAATTTCGTGAGTGAAAATATTTGCATCCAAATTTAGTTCGTATACGTCTAATGTTTGATAGAGTAGGAGTTCGAAATTCGGGTGATTTTTCCTCGTGTTTTTTTGATTATTTTTGTGGTTTATTTGGTTAAAAAAATTGAAAATTGAAAATTGAAAAGGAAAAAAAGAAAAAAAAAAAGCCTCGAC
The DNA here is from genome assembly GCA_023525715.1 of Cichorium intybus. Lineage (NCBI taxonomy): Eukaryota > Viridiplantae > Streptophyta > Magnoliopsida > Asterales > Asteraceae > Cichorium > Cichorium intybus. Next base: position 54,461,683 of record CM042012.1, on the reverse strand, counting down.
TATATTAGAGCGTTGGGGAAGATGGTAATTTTGTAAAACCAGCTATTTTTGGGTATATTTTGTTTTTTTATTGTTATATTAAACTTGTGTCCTTGTTAATCAAATAATATGTTAATCAGAGTTTTTGTTTATTTGGTGAATTGAATTGGTTTAATGTTGTATGTCGTTGAAATGAAATTTTTGATTACTTACCGATTTTGAATTTCGTGAGTGAAAATATTTGCATCGAAATTTAGTTCGTATACGTCTAATGTTTGATAGAGTAGGAGTTCGAAATTCGGGTGATTTTTCCTCGTGTTTTTTTGATTATTTTTGTGGTTTATTTGGTTAAAAAAATTGAAAATTGAAAATTGAAAAGGAAAAAAAGAAAAAAAAATGCCTCGACTATATTAGAGCGTTGGGGAAGATGGTAATTTTGTAAAACCAGCTATTCTTGGGTATATTTTGTTTTTTTATTGTTATATTAAACTTGTGTCCTTGTTAATCAAATAATATGTTAATCAGAGTTTTTGTTTATTTGGTGAATTGAATTGGTTTAATGTTGTATGTCGTTGAAATGAAATTTTTGATTACTTACCGATTTTGAATTTCGTGAGTGAAAATATTTGCATCGAAATTTAGTTCGTATACGTCTAATGTTTGATAGAGTAGGAGTTCGAAATTCGGGTGATTTTTCCTCGTGTTTTTTTGATTATTTTTGTGGTTTATTTGGTTAAAAAAATTGAAAATTGAAAATTGAAAAGGAAAAAAAGAAAAAAAAAAGCCTCGACTATATTAGAGCGTTGGGGAAGATGGTAATTTTGTAAAACCAGCTATTCTTGGGTATTTTTTGTTTTTTTATTGTTATATTAAACTTATGTCCTTGTTAATCAAATAATATGTTAATCGGAGTTTTTGTTTATTTGGTGAATTGAATTGGTTTAATGTTGTATGTCGTTGAAATGAAATTTTTGATTACTTACCGATTTTGAATTTCGTGAGTGAAAATATTTGCATCCAAATTTAGTTCGTATACGTCTAATGTTTGATAGAGTAGGAGTTTGAAATTCGGGTGATTTTTCCTCGTGTTTTTTTGATTTTTTTTGTGGTTTATTTGGTTAAAAAAATTGAAAATTGAAAATTGAAAAGGAAAAAAAGAAAAAAAAAAGCCTCGACTATATTAGAGCGTTGGGGAAGATGGTAATTTTGTAAAACCAGCTATTCTTGGGTATATTTTGTTTTTTTATTGTTATATTAAACTTGTGTCCTTGTTAATCAAATAATATGTTAATCAGAGTTTTTGTTTATTTGGTGAATTGAATTGGTTTAATGTTGTATGTCGTTGAAATGAAATTTTTGATTACTTACCGATTTTGAATTTCGTGAGTGAAAATATTTGCATCGAAATTTAGTTCGTATACGTCTAATGTTTGATAGAGTAGGAGTTCGAAATTCGGGTGATTTTTCCTCGTGTTTTTTTGATTATTTTTGTGGTTTATTTGGTTAAAAAAATTGAAAATTGAAAATTGAAAAGGAAAAAAAGAAAAAAAAATGCCTCGACTATATTAGAGCGTTGGGGAAGATGGTAATTTTGTAAAACCAGCTATTCTTGGGTATATTTTGTTTTTTTATTGTTATATTAAACTTGTGTCCTTGTTAATCAAATAATATGTTAATCAGAGTTTTTGTTTATTTGGTGAATTGAATTGGTTTAATGTTGTATGTCGTTGAAATGAAATTTTTGATTACTTACCGATTTTGAATTTCGTGAGTGAAAATATTTGCATCGAAATTTAGTTCGTATACGTCTAATGTTTGATAGAGTAGGAGTTCGAAATTCGGGTGATTTTTCCTCGTGTTTTTTTGATTATTTTTGTGGTTTATTTGGTTAAAAAAATTGAAAATTGAAAATTGAAAAGGAAAAAAAGAAAAAAAAAAGCCTCGACTATATTAGAGCGTTGGGGAAGATGGTAATTTTGTAAAACCAGCTATTCTTGGGTATATTTTGTTTTTTTATTGTTATATTAAACTTATGTCCTTGTTAATCAAATAATATGTTAATCGGAGTTTTTGTTTATTTGGTGAATTGAATTGGTTTAATGTTGTATGTCGTTGAAATGAAATTTTTGATTACTTACCGATTTTGAATTTCGTGAGTGAAAATATTTGCATCCAAATTTAGTTCGTATACGTCTAATGTTTGATAGAGTAGGAGTTTGAAATTCGGGTGATTTTTCCTCGTGTTTTTTTGATTTTTTTTGTGGTTTATTTGGTTAAAAAAATTGAAAATTGAAAATTGAAAAGGAAAAAAAGAAAAAAAAAAGCCTCGACTATATTAGAGCGTTGGGGAAGATGGTAATTTTGTAAAACCAGCTATTCTTGGGTATATTTTGTTTTTTTATTGTTATATTAAACTTGTGTCCTTGTTAATCAAATAATATGTTAATCAGAGTTTTTGTTTATTTGGTGAATTGAATTGGTTTAATGTTGTATGTCGTTGAAATGAAATTTTTGATTACTTACCGATTTTGAATTTCGTGAGTGAAAATATTTGCATCGAAATTTAGTTCCTATACGTCTAATGTTTGATAGAGTAGGAGTTCGAAATTCGGGTGATTTTTCCTCGTGTTTTTTTGATTATTTTTGTGGTTTATTTGGTTAAAAAAATTGAAAATTGAAAATTGAAAAGGAAAAAAAGAAAAAAAAAAAGCCTCTGACTATATTAGAGCGTTGGGGAAGATGGTAATTTTGTAAAACCAGCTATTCTTGGGTATATTTTGTTTTTTTATTGTTATATTAAACTTGTGTCCTTGTTAATCAAATAATATGTTAATCAGAGTTTTTGTTTATTTGGTGAATTGAATTGGTTTAATGTTGTATGTCGTTGAAATGAAATTTTTGATTACTTACCGATTTTGAATTTCGTGAGTGAAAATATTTGCATCCAAATTTAGTTCGTATACGTCTAATGTTTGATAGAGTAGGAGTTCGAAATTCGGGTGATTTTTCCTCGTGTTTTTTTGATTATTTTTGTGGTTTATTTGGTTAAAAAAATTGAAAATTGAAAATTAAAAAGGAAAAAAAGAAAGAAAAAAAAAAGCCTCTGACTATATTAGAGCGTTGGGGAAGATGGTAATTTTGTAAAACCAGCTATTCTTGGGTATATTTTGTTTTTTTATTGTTATATTAAACTTGTGTCCTTGTTAATCAAATAATATGTTAATCAGAGTTTTTGTTTATTTGGTGAATTGAATTGGTTTAATGTTGTATGTCGTTGAAATGAAATTTTTGATTACTTACCGATTTTGAATTTCGTGAGTAAAAATATTTGCATCGAAATTTAGTTCGTATACGTCTAATGTTTGATAGTGTAGGAGTTCGAAATTCGGGTGATTTTTCCTCGTGTTTTTTTGATTATTTTTGTGGTTTATTTGGTTAAAAAAATTGAAAATTGAAAATTGAAAAGGAAAAAAAGAAAAAAAAAAAGCCTCGACTATATTAGAGCGTTGGGGAAGATGGTAATTTTGTAAAACCAGCTATTCTTGGGTATATTTTGTTTTTTTATTGTTATATTAAACTTGTGTCCTTGTTAATCAAATAATATGTTAATCAGAGTTTTTGTTTATTTGGTGAATTGAATTGGTTTAATGTTGTATGTCGTTGAAATGAAATTTTTGATTACTTACCGATTTTGAATTTCGTGAGTGAAAATATTTGCATCGAAATTTAGTTCGTATACGTCTAATGTTTGATAGAGTAGGAGTTCGAAATTCGGGTGATTTTTCCTCGTGTTTTTTTGATTATTTTTGTGGTTTATTTGGTTAAAAAAATTGAAAATTGAAAATTAAAAAGGAAAAAAAGAAAAAAAAAAGCCTCGACTATATTAGAGCGTTGGGGAAGATGGTAATTTTGTAAAACCAGCTATTCTTGGGTATATTTTGTTTTTTTATTGTTATATTAAACTTGTGTCCTTGTTAATCAAATAATATGTTAATCAGAGTTTTTGTTTATTTGGTGAATTGAATTGGTTTAATGTTGTATGTCGTTGAAATGAAATTTTTGATTACTTACCGATTTTGAATTTCGTGAGTGAAAATATTTGCATCCAAATTTAGTTCGTATACGTCTAATGTTTGATAGAGTAGGAGTTCGAAATTCGGGTGATTTTTCCTCGTGTTTTTTTGATTATTTTTGTGGTTTATTTGGTTAAAAAAATTGAAAATTGAAAATTGAAAAGGAAAAAAAGAAAAAAAAAAGCCTCGACTATATTAGAGCGTTGGGGAAGATGGTAATTTTGTAAAACCAGCTATTCTTGGGTATATTTTGTTTTTTTATTGTTATATTAAACTTGTGTCCTTGTTAATCAAATAATATGTTAATCAGAGTTTTTGTTTATTTGGTGAATTGAATTGGTTTAATGTTGTATGTCGTTGAAATGAAATTTTTGATTACTTACCGATTTTGAATTTCGTGAGTGAAAATATTTGCATCGAAATTTAGTTCGTATACGTCTAATGTTTGATAGAGTAGGAGTTCGAAATTCGGGTGATTTTTCCTCGTGTTTTTTTGATTATTTTTGTGGTTTATTTGGTTAAAAAAATTGAAAATTGAAAATTGAAAAGGAAAAAAAGAAAAAAAAAAGCCTCGACTATATTAGAGCGTTGGGGAAGATGGTAATTTTGTAAAACCAGCTATTCTTGGGTATATTTTGTTTTTTTATTGTTATATTAAACTTGTGTCCTTGTTAATCAAATAATATGTTAATCGGAGTTTTTGTTTATTTGGTGAATTGAATTGGTTTAATGGTGTATGTCGTTGAAATGAAATTTTTGATTACTTACCGATTTTGAATTTCGTGAGTGAAAATATTTGCATCGAAATTTAGTTCGTATACGTCTAATGTTTGATAGAGTAGGAGTTCGAAATTCGGGTGATTTTTCCTCGTGTTTTTTTGATTATTTTTGTGGTTTATTTGGTTAAAAAAATTGAAAATTGAAAATTGAAAAGGAAAAAAAGAAAAAAAAAAGCCTCGACTATATTAGAGCGTTGGGGAAGATGGTAATTTTGTAAAACCAGCTATTCTTGGGTATATTTTGTTTTTTTATTGTTATATTAAACTTGTGTCCTTGTTAATCAAATAATATGTTAATAAGAGTTTTTGTTTATTTGGTGAATTGAATTGGTTTAATGTTGTATGTCGTTGAAATGAAATTTTTGATTACTTACCGATTTTGAATTTCGTGAGTGAAAATATTTGCATCGAAATTTAGTTCGTATACGTCTAATGTTTGATAGAGTAGGAGTTCGAAATTCGGGTGATTTTTCCTCGTGTTTTTTTGATTATTTTTGTGGTTTATTTGGTTAAAAAAATTGAAAATTGAAAATTGAAAAGGAAAAAAAGAAAAAAAAAAAGCCTCGACTATATTAGAGCGTTGGGGAAGACGGTAATTTTGTAAAACCAGCTATTCTTGGGTATATTTTGTTTTTTTATTGTTATATTAAACTTGTGTCCTTGTTAATCAAATAATATGTTAATCGGAGTTTTTGTTTATTTGGTGAATTGAATTGGTTTAATGTTGTATGTCGTTGAAATGAAATTTTTGATTACTTACCGATTTTGAATTTCGTGAGTGAAAATATTTGCATCGAAATTTAGTTCGTATACGTCTAATGTTTGATAGAGTAGGAGTTCGAAATTCGGGTGATTTTTCCTCGTGTTTTTTTGATTATTTTTGTGGTTTATTTGGTTAAAAAAATTGAAAATTGAAAATTGAAAAGGAAAAAAAGAAAAAAAAAAGCCTCGACTATATTAGAGCGTTGGGGAAGATGGTAATTTTGTAAAACCAGCTATTCTTGGGTATATTTTGTTTTTTTATTGTTATATTAAACTTGTGTCCTTGTTAATCAAATAATATGTTAATCAGAGTTTTTGTTTATTTGGTGAATTGAATTGGTTTAATGTTGTATGTCGTTGAAATGAAATTTTTGATTACTTACCGATTTTGAATTTCGTGAGTGAAAATATTTGCATCGAAATTTAGTTCGTATACGTCTAATGTTTGATAGAGTAGGAGTTCGAAATTCGGGTGATTTTTCCTCGTGTTTTTTTGATTATTTTTGTGGTTTATTTGGTTAAAAAAATTGAAAATTGAAAATTGAAAAGGAAAAAAAGAAAAAAAAAAAGCCTCGACTATATTAGAGCGTTGGGGAAGACGGTAATTTTGTAAAACCAGCTATTCTTGGGTATATTTTGTTTTTTTATTGTTATATTAAACTTGTGTCCTTGTTAATCAAATAATATGTTAATCAGAGTTTTTGTTTATTTGGTGAATTGAATTGGTTTAATGTTGTATGTCGTTGAAATGAAATTTTTGATTACTTACCGATTTTGAATTTCGTGAGTGAAAATATTTGCATCGAAATTTAGTTCGTATACGTCTAATGTTTGATAGAGTAGGAGTTCGAAATTCGGGTGATTTTTCCTCGTGTTTTTTTGATTATTTTTGTGGTTTATTTGGTTAAAAAAATTGAAAATTGAAAATTGAAAAGGAAAAAAAGAAAAAAAAAAGCCTCGACTATATTAGAGCGTTGGGGAAGATGGTAATTTTGTAAAACCAGCTATTCTTGGGTATATTTTGTTTTTTTATTGTTATATTAAACTTGTGTCCTTGTTAATCAAATAATATGTTAATCGGAGTTTTTGTTTATTTGGTGAATTGAATTGGTTTAATGTTGTATGTCGTTGAAATGAAATTTTTGATTACTTACCGATTTTGAATTTCGTGAGTGAAAATATTTGCATCGAAATTTAGTTCGTATACGTCTAATGTTTGATAGAGTAGGAGTTCGAAATTCGGGTGATTTTTCCTCGTGTTTTTTTGATTATTTTTGTGGTTTATTTGGTTAAAAAAATTGAAAATTGAAAATTGAAAAGGAAAAAAAGAAAAAAAAAAAGCCTCGACTATATTAGAGCGTTGGGGAAGATGGTAATTTTGTAAAACCAGCTATTCTTGGGTATATTTTGTTTTTTTATTGTTATATTAAACTTGTGTCCTTGTTAATCAAATAATATGTTAATCAGAGTTTTTGTTTATTTGGTGAATTGAATTGGTTTAATGTTGTATGTCGTTGAAATGAAATTTTTGATTACTTACCGATTTTGAATTTCGTGAGTGAAAATATTTGCATCGAAATTTAGTTCGTATACGTCTAATGTTTGATAGAGTAGGAGTTCGAAATTCGGGTGATTTTTCCTCGTGTTTTTTTGATTATTTTTGTGGTTTATTTGGTTAAAAAAATTGAAAATTGAAAATTAAAAAGGAAAAAAAGAAAAAAAAAAAAGCCTCTGACTATATTAGAGCGTTGGGGAAGATGGTAATTTTGTAAAACCAGCTATTCTTGGGTATATTTTGTTTTTTTATTGTTATATTAAACTTGTGTCCTTGTTAATCAAATAATATGTTAATCAGAGTTTTTGTTTATTTGGTGAATTGAATTGGTTTAATGTTGTATGTCGTTGAAATGAAATTTTTGATTACTTACCGATTTTGAATTTCGTGAGTGAAAATATTTGCATCCAAATTTAGTTCGTATACGTCTAATGTTTGATAGAGTAGGAGTTCGAAATTCGGGTGATTTTTCCTCGTGTTTTTTTGATTATTTTTGTGGTTTATTTGGTTAAAAAAATTGAAAATTGAAAATTGAAAAGGAAAAAAAGAAAAAAAAAAAGCCTCGACTATATTAGAGCGTTGGGGAAGATGGTAATTTTGTAAAACCAGCTATTTTTGGGTATATTTTGTTTTTTTATTGTTATATTAAACTTGTGTCCTTGTTAATCAAATAATATGTTAATCAGAGTTTTTGTTTATTTGGTGAATTGAATTGGTTTAATGTTGTATGTCGTTGAAATGAAATTTTTGATTACTTACCGATTTTGAATTTCGTGAGTGAAAATATTTGCATCGAAATTTAGTTCGTATACGTCTAATGTTTGATAGAGTAGGAGTTCGAAATTCGGGTGATTTTTCCTCGTGTTTTTTTGATTATTTTTGTGGTTTATTTGGTTAAAAAAATTGAAAATTGAAAATTGAAAAAGAAAAAAAGAAAAAAAAAAATGCCTCGACTATATTAGAGCGTTGGGGAAGATGGTAATTTTGTAAAACCAGCTATTCTTGGGTATATTTTGTTTTTTTATTGTTATATTAAACTTGTGTCCTTGTTAATCAAATAATATGTTAATCAGAGTTTTTGTTTATTTGGTGAATTGAATTGGTTTAATGTTGTATGTCGTTGAAATGAAATTTTTGATTACTTACCGATTTTGAATTTCGTGAGTGAAAATATTTGCATCGAAATTTAGTTCGTATACGTCTAATGTTTGATAGAGTAGGAGTTCGAAATTCGGGTGATTTTTCCTCGTGTTTTTTTGATTATTTTTGTGGTTTATTTGGTTAAAAAAATTGAAAATTGAAAATTGAAAAGGAAAAAAAGAAAAAAAAAAGCCTCGACTATATTAGAGCGTTGGGGAAGATGGTAATTTTGTAAAACCAGCTATTCTTGGGTATATTTTGTTTTTTTATTGTTATATTAAACTTGTGTCCTTGTTAATCAAATAATATGTTAATCGGAGTTTTTGTTTATTTGGTGAATTGAATTGGTTTAATGTTGTATGTCGTTGAAATGAAATTTTTGATTACTTACCGATTTTGAATTTCGTGAGTGAAAATATTTGCATCGAAATTTAGTTCGTATACGTCTAATGTTTGATAGAGTAGGAGTTCGAAATTCGGGTGATTTTTCCTCGTGTTTTTTTGATTTTTTTTGTGGTTTATTTGGTTAAAAAAATTGAAAATTGAAAATTGAAAAGGAAAAAAAGAAAAAAAAAAAAGCCTCGACTATATTAGAGCGTTGGGGAAGATGGTAATTTTGTAAAACCAGCTATTCTTGGGTATATTTTGTTTTTTTATTGTTATATTAAACTTGTGTCCTTGTTAATCAAATAATATGTTAATCAGAGTTTTTGTTTATTTGGTGAATTGAATTGGTTTAATGTTGTATGTCGTTGAAATGAAATTTTTGATTACTTACCGATTTTGAATTTCGTGAGTGAAAATATTTGCATCGAAATTTAGTTCGTATACGTCTAATGTTTGATAGAGTAGGAGTTCGAAATTCGGGTGATTTTTCCTCGTGTTTTTTTGATTATTTTTGTGGTTTATTTGGTTAAAAAAATTGAAAATTGAAAATTGAAAAGGAAAAAAAGAAAAAAAAAAAGCCTCGACTATATTAGAGCGTTGGGGAAGACGGTAATTTTGTAAAACCAGCTATTCTTGGGTGTATTTTGTTTTTTTATTGTTATATTAAACTTGTGTCCTTGTTAATCAAATAATATGTTAATCGGAGTTTTTGTTTATTTGGTGAATTGAATTGGTTTAATGTTGTATGTCGTTGAAATGAAATTTTTGATTACTTACCGATTTTGAATTTCGTGAGTGAAAATATTTGCATCCAAATTTAGTTCGTATACGTCTAATGTTTGATAGAGTAGGAGTTCGAAATTCGGGTGATTTTTCCTCGTGTTTTTTTGATTATTTTTGTGGTTTATTTGGTTAAAAAAATTGAAAATTGAAAATTGAAAAGGAAAAAAAGAAAAAAAAAAGCCTCGACTATATTAGAGCGTTGGGGAAGATGGTAATTTTGTAAAACCAGCTATTCTTGGGTATATTTTGTTTTTTTATTGTTATATTAAACTTGTGTCCTTGTTAATCAAATAATATGTTAATCAGAGTTTTTGTTTATTTGGTGAATTGAATTGGTTTAATGTTGTATGTCGTTGAAATGAAATTTTTGATTACTTACCGATTTTGAATTTCGTGAGTGAAAATATTTGCATCGAAATTTAGTTCGTATACGTCTAATGTTTGATAGAGTAGGAGTTCGAAATTCGGGTGATTTTTCCTCGTGTTTTTTTGATTATTTTTGTGGTTTATTTGGTTAAAAAAATTGAAAATTGAAAATTGAAAAGGAAAAAAAGAAAAAAAAAAAGCCTCGACTATATTAGAGCGTTGGGGAAGACGGTAATTTTGTAAAACCAGCTATTCTTGGGTATATTTTGTTTTTTTATTGTTATATTAAACTTGTGTCCTTGTTAATCAAATAATATGTTAATCAGAGTTTTTGTTTATTTGGTGAATTGAATTGGTTTAATGTTGTATGTCGTTGAAATGAAATTTTTGATTACTTACCGATTTTGAATTTCGTGAGTGAAAATATTTGCATCGAAATTTAGTTCGTATACGTCTAATGTTTGATAGAGTAGGAGTTCGAAATTCGGGTGATTTTTCCTCGTGTTTTTTTGATTATTTTTGTGGTTTATTTGGTTAAAAAAATTGAAAATTGAAAATTGAAAAGGAAAAAAAGAAAAAAAAAAGCCTCGACTATATTAGAGCGTTGGGGAAGATGGTAATTTTGTAAAACCAGCTATTCTTGGGTATATTTTGTTTTTTTATTGTTATATTAAACTTGTGTCCTTGTTAATCAAATAATATGTTAATCGGAGTTTTTGTTTATTTGGTGAATTGAATTGGTTTAATGTTGTATGTCGTTGAAATGAAATTTTTGATTACTTACCGATTTTGAATTTCGTGAGTGAAAATATTTGCATCGAAATTTAGTTCGTATACGTCTAATGTTTGATAGAGTAGGAGTTCGAAATTCGGGTGATTTTTCCTCGTGTTTTTTTGATTATTTTTGTGGTTTATTTGGTTAAAAAAATTGAAAATTGAAAATTGAAAAGGAAAAAAAGAAAAAAAAAAAAGCCTCGACTATATTAGAGCGTTGGGGAAGATGGTAATTTTGTAAAACCAGCTATTCTTGGGTATATTTTGTTTTTTTATTGTTATATTAAACTTGTGTCCTTGTTAATCAAATAATATGTTAATCAGAGTTTTTGTTTATTTGGTGAATTGAATTGGTTTAATGTTGTATGTCGTTGAAATGAAATTTTTGATTACTTACCGATTTTGAATTTCGTGAGTGAAAATATTTGCATCGAAATTTAGTTCGTATACGTCTAATGTTTGATAGAGTAGGAGTTCGAAATTCGGGTGATTTTTCCTCGTGTTTTTTTGATTATTTTTGTGGTTTATTTGGTTAAAAAAATTGAAAATTGAAAATTAAAAAGGAAAAAAAGAAAAAAAAAAAAGCCTCTGACTATATTAGAGCGTTGGGGAAGATGGTAATTTTGTAAAACCAGCTATTCTTGGGTATATTTTGTTTTTTTATTGTTATATTAAACTTGTGTCCTTGTTAATCAAATAATATGTTAATCAGAGTTTTTGTTTATTTGGTGAATTGAATTGGTTTAATGTTGTATGTCGTTGAAATGAAATTTTTGATTACTTACCGATTTTGAATTTCGTGAGTGAAAATATTTGCATCCAAATTTAGTTCGTATACGTCTAATGTTTGATAGAGTAGGAGTTCGAAATTCGGGTGATTTTTCCTCGTGTTTTTTTGATTATTTTTGTGGTTTATTTGGTTAAAAAAATTGAAAATTGAAAATTGAAAAGGAAAAAAAGAAAAAAAAAAAGCCTCGACTATATTAGAGCGTTGGGGAAGATGGTAATTTTGTAAAACCAGCTATTTTTGGGTATATTTTGTTTTTTTATTGTTATATTAAACTTGTGTCCTTGTTAATCAAATAATATGTTAATCAGAGTTTTTGTTTATTTGGTGAATTGAATTGGTTTAATGTTGTATGTCGTTGAAATGAAATTTTTGATTACTTACCGATTTTGAATTTCGTGAGTGAAAATATTTGCATCGAAATTTAGTTCGTATACGTCTAATGTTTGATAGAGTAGGAGTTCGAAATTCGGGTGATTTTTCCTCGTGTTTTTTTGATTATTTTTGTGGTTTATTTGGTTAAAAAAATTGAAAATTGAAAATTGAAAAAGAAAAAAAGAAAAAAAAAATGCCTCGACTATATTAGAGCGTTGGGGAAGATGGTAATTTTGTAAAACCAGCTATTCTTGGGTATATTTTGTTTTTTTATTGTTATATTAAACTTGTGTCCTTGTTAATCAAATAATATGTTAATCAGAGTTTTTGTTTATTTGGTGAATTGAATTGGTTTAATGTTGTATGTCGTTGAAATGAAATTTTTGATTACTTACCGATTTTGAATTTCGTGAGTGAAAATATTTGCATCGAAATTTAGTTCGTATACGTCTAATGTTTGATAGAGTAGGAGTTCGAAATTCGGGTGATTTTTCCTCGTGTTTTTTTGATTATTTTTGTGGTTTATTTGGTTAAAAAAATTGAAAATTGAAAATTGAAAAGGAAAAAAAGAAAAAAAAAAGCCTCGACTATATTAGAGCGTTGGGGAAGATGGTAATTTTGTAAAACCAGCTATTCTTGGGTATATTTTGTTTTTTTATTGTTATATTAAACTTGTGTCCTTGTTAATCAAATAATATGTTAATCGGAGTTTTTGTTTATTTGGTGAATTGAATTGGTTTAATGTTGTATGTCGTTGAAATGAAATTTTTGATTACTTACCGATTTTGAATTTCGTGAGTGAAAATATTTGCATCCAAATTTAGTTCGTATACGTCTAATGTTTGATAGAGTAGGAGTTTGAAATTCGGGTGATTTTTCCTCGTGTTTTTTTGATTTTTTTTGTGGTTTATTTGGTTAAAAAAATTGAAAATTGAAAATTGAAAAGGAAAAAAAGAAAAAAAAAGCCTCGACTATATTAGAGCGTTGGGGAAGATGGTAATTTTGTAAAACCAGCTATTCTTGGGTATATTTTGTTTTTTTATTGTTATATTAAACTTGTGTCCTTGTTAATCAAATAATATGTTAATCAGAGTTTTTGTTTATTTGGTGAATTGAATTGGTTTAATGTTGTATGTCGTTGAAATGAAATTTTTGATTACTTACCGATTTTGAATTCCGTGAGTGAAAATATTTGCATCGAAATTTAGTACGTATACGTCTAATGTTTGATAGAGTAGGAGTTCGAAATTCGGGTGATTTTTCCTCGTGTTTTTTTGATTATTTTTGTGGTTTATTTGGTTAAAAAAATTGAAAATTGAAAATTGAAAAGGAAAAAAAGAAAAAAAAAAAAAGCCTCGACTATATTAGAGCGTTGGGGAAGATGGTAATTTTGTATAACCAGCTATTCTTGGGTATATTTTGTTTTTTTATTGTTATATTAAACTTGTGTCCTTGTTAATCAAATAATATGTTAATCAGAGTTTTTGTTTATTTGGTGAATTGAATTGGTTTAATGTTGTATGTCGTTGAAATGAAATTTTTGATTACTTACCGATTTTGAATTTCGTGAGTGAAAATATTTGCATCCAAATTTAGTTCGTATACGTCTAATGTTTGATAGAGTAGGAGTTCAAATATTGTTACATCGATCTTACTGTATGTCCAAATGAAATTACATGGATTGTAAGTATTAGTAAATAATAAATTTTGTCGAAATATGTATAAAGGCAATCAAATCACCGAAAAGGTTTTGTCGAAATATCTATAATGGCAATCAAATCACTGTAAAGGTTTTGTCGAAATATGTATAAAGGCAATCAAATCACTGTAAAGGTATTAGTTGTATTACTTAAGACCGTTTATGAAGACAGCAAAAGAATGTCATTCGGCTATGCAAAATTGTACAAATTAGGTCAAAATACTCAACAATGACAGAACTATCACTTGTCTATATCTGTTTGGTAATTAAATCATATAAAAGCTAATTAAATCATATAATAGCTAAACTATAAGCATTCAATTTAAAATTTTCGGCTGTTAAAAACTAAAACTAAAACTTTATATTAGAAAAAGAGAGGTTTTATATCCTCCTATCAATCTTCATACTAATTAGTGTTGGATTGTGGAAAATATCCCCTTAGGGTTTGCATTAACATTCACCGGTATATATATTACAGAGAGATACATAATTACATAAAGGGCCCTGAACTATACATTTGTGTATAAAAGACCTATACAACTAAATAACGTAATGTATATAATTAACACTCCCCCTCAGTTTGAGCGGGAGGTTCCCTGATGCTCAAACTGTTTCGAAAATCCAGAAATAGCTGTGTAGGAAGGCCTTTTATAAAGATATCCGCAAACTGGTGAGCAGAAGGAACATGCAAGACACGAACTTGTCCAATAGCAACACATTCCCTGACAAAATGCAAATCTAATTCCACATGTTTGGTTCTTTGGTGCTTAACCGGGTTAGAAGCTAAGTACATAGCACTCACATTATCACAAAAGACAACCGTAGATCTAGTCAAAGGGCAGGAAAGTTCGAGAAGAAGGTTCCCAAGACATGTAGTTTCGGCAACTACGTTGGCTACCCCCCGATACTCAGCTTCAGCACTAGACCGAGAAACGACGTGCTGACGTTTGGAAGACCACGAAATAAGATTTTCACCAAGATAAGCGCAAAACCCAGACGTAGACCGGCGTGTCAAAGGACAACTGACCAGTCAACATCAGAGTATGAGACCAAATGATCAGTATGAGACGGACGGATAACGGAGGATATGCTTGAGGGCAAGGAAATGCGGTACGCGAGGATCATGCATAAAGAGACAGATTTGCTGAATCGCGTAGGCAATATCGGGACGAGTAAACGTAAGATACCGCAGAGCCCCAGCGAGACTTTGATTGAGGGTCGGATCAGAAACCGGCTTCCCCAATGAGGAGAGCTTCGGTTTGGTATCCGTAGGGGTGCTACAAGGGTTGCAGGTGGTCATATCCACTCCGGATAGGATCTCCTTGGCAAAAGCAGTCTGTGAAAGAAAGAGACTGTCGGAGGAACGAGTAGCATCAATCCCAAGAAAGAAGGACAATGGACCCAAGTCGATCATGGCAAACTCAGACGATAGACACGAAATAACCCGAGTTATGAGAGATGGGCTGGAAGCCATGAGAATAATAGCATCGACATAAAGGAGAAAATAGATTGACTCGGAGTTACGATGAAAGGTGAAGAGAGATGTATCCGACCGACTGCTGGTGAAGCCAAGAGAGGCGATGAAGACAGCGAACCGCTGATACGAGGCTCGGGGGGCCTGTTTAAGGCCATATAAAGCCTTACGCATGCGACAAACATGTTCAGGAAAGTCAGAATGAACATAACCAGGCGGCTGTTTCATGTTAACTTCTTTTGTCATACCACCGTGAAGGAAGGCATTTTAATATCCAACTGATGGATGGGCCAGTGGCGAGAGACGACAATGCTAAGGACGGTGCGAATGGTAGCAGGTTTAACAACCGGACTAAAAATGTCATCGAAGTCAAGACCGGGTTGTTGAGAGAAGCCCTAAGCGACTAACCTGCCTTTATAACAGTCAAGATTACCACGTGAGTCAAACTTATGGCGGTATAGCCATCGACAACCAACAATGTTGGCATTAGGAGGAAGGGGGACAAGATCCCAAGTATGGTTGTCCGAGAGAGCAGACATTTCCGCATCCATGGCCGATTTCCAATTCGGGTCACGCATGGCCTGAGCAGTTGAACGCGGAATAGGAGAAAAGTTGGAAGTCGCAGAGAGATTAATAATGGTACGCGGCTTTAAGAAACCAGTTCTAGAGAGAGTGGTCATGTGATGAACATCCGGTGGGGGGAGGTGGAGAAGGAGAGGGAGGGGGGGTGGGGGGAGGTGGATCATCATCGGGAGTGAATTGCGTATAGTCAGACCCGTTAGGGGCGGGGGTGAAAGTCTGACTAGGGAAAGTAGTCCTCGTCAAAAACCACATGTCGAGAAATAATGACACGCTGAGTAAGAAGATCGAGACACTTGTGACCCTTATGATCCGGAGCGGGACCAAGATAGACACACACAGATGATCTAGGAGAAAGTTTATGAGGAGAGGTGAAGGATGTGTTGGGATAACACAGACAACCAAAGACGCGAAGATGATCGTATGTTGGAAAGAAACCAAAAAGCATCTCAAAGGGAGTTTTAAAGGACAAGGTGGTTGTGGGAAGGAGATTAAAAGTGTGAACAACAGTAAGAAGCCCCTCGGTCCAGAAAATGGGGGCTAAGGATGCCTGAACAAGAAAAGTGCGCACAATATTGTTGATAGTGCGAATAGACCGTTCGGGTTTCCCGTTTTGTTGAGACGTGTATGGGCAGGAGAAGCGGATGGTAATACCGTGAGATTGAAGATAAGTGAGAAGAAGAGGGTTGTTAAATCACGACCGTTGTCACACTGAAAGGATTTAATGGTAGTGTTAAACTGTGTTTGAACATACATTCTAAAATTGCAAAAAAATATTATAAACTTCAGATTTAACACGCAGTGGAAAAACCCATAAAAATGCGAAAAATCATCTAAAAATAAAATGTAATAATTAAAACCACTCAATCTAGTAACAGGTGAAGTCCATAATCAGAATGCATAAGTTCAAACACACGAGTTGTTTTATATAAAGACGAAGAAAAAGACAAGCGACAATGTTTTCCTAGTTGACAAGCATGACAAAGAGGAAGTTTATTATTGCTAGTAGAAATAAAGCGACACAACTGCAAAAACTGAAGAACAGAAGATCCCGGATGGCCTAAGCGGCGATGCCAGACGGGAAGAGACACCATGGCCAAGGCTCTGTCAGGAAGAGAGGAGGGAGTGCACGGAAACAAGTCACCAACACTGTTGCATCGTTGGAGAAGAGTATCAGAATCAAGATCCTTCACAGAAAAACCAAACGGGTCAAATGAAACAGAAACCCAATTATCAGTCGTAAATTTGCGAACGGACACTAAGTTTTTAATTATTTTATTAGACACAAGAACGTCATTAAGAGAAAATTTATTATTAGAATAAGGAAGAAACGAGTGACCAATGTGAGAAACCTCAATAATAGCACCATTACCAACCATTATAGACTTAGAATTTCATGGAGTAAGGGAGTGCATATTCCCTTGGTTAAAGTTCATGTACGAACTAGCCCCCGTGTCCATGCAGTGTTGATTATCCGGTGGGGGTTGAATTGACATCGCTTGAAAAACCGACGCTAAATCTGTAGGTTGAGAGGGGGATACGGACCCGTTTGTTGCTGAAAAAAAGAGCCTTGAGCTGAAGGTGAGACAGCCCCATAGGAGGGCCTGATCGGCGCATATAAAGGCTGCCCAAAAAAGGCCTGGTGAGGAGTGGAGTGAAGCCCAACGAAGGGCTGCTGTTTGGCCGTGACACGCCTAGCTCGTTATGCGGTCAAAAATAGAAAATAAACCTCACCAACTAACTAGTATAGCAGTAGTAAGGGTCGATCCGCAGGAGTTTGGTGCTTCAGATAGAGCGTCAGAATAACCAACTGTAGTGTCACGCTACAGTCAGCGGTGTTTCTTTCACTTCTCCGAAAAACCAATAAAACCGAATAACAAAAAAAAAAAAACCAAAACAAGCATTCAACTAGACCAAATTACTTCAAACTATAACCCAAGATTACTGAAGTAAACTCCAGAAAATCAGAAGCAACAAACAATCCAAACACATTCAAAGAACATCCAAACATCAATAATACCGAAAAAATGCAATAAAACATGAACCGAATGATTAACTGAGATATAATTCAAATCCAGAAGCTACAAGGTTTCAACTCCGAAAATAACTAAAATTAAACTAGTCTAACTGATCTAACAATCCAGAACCAAAGAAATTCAAGCTAAACTAAACTATCAATTACTAAAATAAAATGGAAAACATAAAGAAATACCAATTGAAGTGCTGAAATCCGAAATCCTGAGTCAAAGAAGCCTAGGTTCCACCTTTTGGGTCGTTCTCCACTACTGAAATTCGACCTAGATGCCTCTATTTATAGTTGCAAATTCTGGACATCCGCGCCGCGCAGAGCTTATATCCGCGTTACGTCTTATCCATTATCCCCGTATCTCGCTGTTTGAATTTCAACACACCGCCTCATCGTTGACTATCCGCGACGCGCGTGTCTTCTTCCCGCGGCACGCGTACGACTTCGACTGAAATTGTGTTTATCCAAACTTCTTTCATTTTGTCCATGTTTAGTCCCTGTTTTCATCTTTTTCTTGCACAATAGCACTAGCACAAAAGTGAGTAATACATTGATATATATGATATACATTCACCAAGAATAGGGCCTAACAACGACTAAAATACTTGATATTGATAGGCGTTGTCAAACACCCACACTTGTGCGTTGCTTGTCCCCAAGCAAGAGAGTTTTTAACGGATTTTAACTAAGACTCAAACAGTTTTGAACGTGTTCAATTTCAAAGTTTATTGTTCCCAAAATTAGATTGAAAAATGATTTTTTAAAAAATGACTAGAATATCTTTTGGAATTCACGACTTTCTAGAGAACCCTTGATTACAAATTTTCTGTTCACAAAAAGTGCACATACTCATTCAGATTTTAAAGGCATTTAAAGAATTGTCCATGACTTTCGATGTTGTCTGTTTAACGAGCTTTCAGAAATACTATCCCAAATTAGACGATTTTAGGTAGTAAGGTGCATAAGTGCCTTTTACGAGGCCACCATTTTCGGACCTACCGGCTCGAACAACAAAGGCCACTGATTGACAATTCTCTCCTAAATTCCAATCCTAAAATACTCACAATCTAAAATTTTTCTAACTCTTAAAAACTCAACTTATTTGACTAAACAGATAGCATGATAACAACTAAATAGTACTTCTCAATGCTATATAATTCAAAACTATTCGTTTCAAAATTACAATCTCTTAAAATTTTTTGAAAAATTGCTAAATTTTTTTGAAAATGACTCATTTCCCGCAAAAATTTCAAAACCGTCCAAGCCCCACACTTAAAACCGTACAATGTCCCCGTTATACATAAAAATATTTTAGAATTACGGAGAAAGAGTTACCCCTTTTAGACGGTAGACTGCTTATTGGAACTAGTGTCACAAGATACACAACACGTACACATCACGATTCAGATTCTTGGAGTTGTGACGCAACAGTGAACACGTCGGTGAAATGGCAAGTCTAGGGGTACAATGACCGCACACTTGCTTGAAACAACTCCTCAGTCGATTCCATTGGTATTTACATGCAAACACTCACAAAACAAATTAAACGCAAAAAGAACAAATAATAAAAGATAGTGACAAGTTATGTACAATGTTTCAAAAGATCAAAAGAAAAATACAACCAGTCATCATGCTAGGTCCTGGATGGACCAGCCTCATCATCGTGGTCTCTCGGAGATTAGGGTGGTATGTCCTCTATCTGCAGATGGAGCATGATCATCCTCTGCGTCTCTGCCATCCAGCAGTGATGGGCCTCCATGCGCGCCATCCTCCTATCCTAATCCCTCAAGGCAGCCTGCACGTCTACAGGCTGTGGGGGCGACTAGGCAGGTGGTGGTTGCTGAACAGGCGCATCTACTCTCCGGCGCTGGGTAGGCCGGTGCAAAAGCTGCTCCTCCTTCTCTGATTCCTCCTCGGCCTGGGGACCAGTTGCCTCAGTCGTCGGCATCCGCTCAATAATACCATGGCGCGGCTGGTGGATGATCCTCATCAGCCCCATATAACGTATCGATGCCCGCAAGGGTGGTGTCGGTGCCATGCCGACAATAACATCGGCTGTCAGAATGCTATAAGATCGGGCCAAACGGGTAATGAAGTGCCCGCCGGCCATAGGACTACTGGCAGTCGTGCCCGCTGCCCTACATGTGAGTGAAACTGCCACCGCGTACGATAGGTTGAGGAACCTACTAGGATCGGAGAGAACCCACATGTAGAACATATCCTCTTCGGACACCTTCTCGCATCCCGTCCTCTGCATGATGGATATGGATATGATTTGGTGCATCAAACGGTGAAGTGGACTGCGGAGCTGGCTCTCCTTGGCTGAACGAGCCTCAAACATCTCATTGGACATTGTTGCCCAAAAAACTGCGTTCGCCTCCCTCTGAGGCTGTCCCCTGAAACAGGCGGTGAGGAAGGGTGCAAAGTGAATACAACCTATCTCCGCCTTAATGTAAAGATCAGTGCGTCTGGCAAAGTCTCGTAAACTGCACTCCATGCTCTGCCCTCCCAGCTTGAACCGGATCAGCTGGGATCGTGGCTCCTGTGAAGTTGGCGTGTATCTGCAAGTAGAAAGGAACTCGAGCACGAGTTCCTTATACACCACGTCATCCGAGGTGGCCATAAGTCTCTCCCAGCCCTGGCAAGTGAAGGTATGCTCCTCATGGGTCCAAGTGCGGTGGATGAAGGGTAAAAGCTTAGCCCATAGTCCTACCTAGGTCAATATCTCTCGATCCAAGTGAATAGCAGCGAGAACTGGTCAGGAACGGAGCTCTGAAAGTCGGGCACGATAGCGTGGAGTCTCCTCGAACATCTCCGGGAACTATAGAAATAGGTGTCCTGGTCTGAAGTCCATCTGCACAAAATAAATCAAAACACAAAAAGTTTTGCAACATTAATCCCTGCGCGACGCAGATGTTCCTGCACGTCGCCCTGATATGCGCGACGCGGCTCAAGAACATGTCGTGTCGCGTCATACGTCTGTTGCGAAAAATTCCCAAAAATAACCAAAATCATATGTTTAATTCAATCCCAAGCAATCACAAGGCACCCTAACTATCAACTAGCCCCTCTAGGGTGAAGATTTTGCAAATGCAACACCCTACGAGTCGGCATTGCCGATTTCTACGTTTCTCTAGTTTTCACCTATTTCAATCCAATTCCCACTTCAAATATATGTAATAACTTGAAAGAACGAGTTCTAAGTGACATACCTCATAGTGGAGACTAGAAAACACGCAAGAAAAATATGTGATTGGGATGTGCTCTGTTCTGCACGACATTTGTGTGTGTGGTGCGACGAGGGAGATACGTACCTTTATGGCGGTTTTCTGTCTGATCGAATTCCGCGACGCGCGTAAAGGTGATGTGCGTCGCGCGTGTCCCAATTCAAACCTTGCGCATCAGGTTGTCTTGCGAACGTGCGGCGTGGTTTACTCTTCACCGCGGTACGTCTCTCAACTCTTTCAAAGTCTTCTGT
This sequence comes from Cichorium intybus, assembly GCA_023525715.1. NCBI lineage: Eukaryota > Viridiplantae > Streptophyta > Magnoliopsida > Asterales > Asteraceae > Cichorium > Cichorium intybus. The sequence continues at coordinate 54,440,667 of CM042012.1, read as the reverse complement.
TTGACCCCACACTTGCCTTATACCACAAATTCCTGCAATGATGACGATTCAACTTTCCTAATTACTTCAAAAACAAAGATACCTAACCTATTATGGATGAGTTGCCTTCCAACAAGCGCTAAGTTTAACATCTTCAGCCAGACGTATTCTGCGGCTACGGTGGGTCATACGCCATTTGTTTCCGCTGATTTCCAATTCCCACAGTTTTTTCACTGTCCCCGTACTCCTCCAGTTTTCCTGGATCAAATGGCTTGCCAGTTCTTCTGCTACTGTCCAGTCGCCGTCTTCCGATTAATTCCCGTAAATGCTTGGAAGTAGCTTTAAACCTCCAAGTTCGATCCTTCCTTCGGTATCTCTTCAAGGCCACAGGTTTGATGTGGAGCGCGCCCAATGCCACTCCCAGTAATTGTTTTGCGCCTCGTTTGTCCACATAATGCGTGCCGTTTGTACGTTGCGAATTTTGCCTGCAGTGCCAATAAAGATTTTCCAATCGATTGGGATTGGAAGGCATAATATTGGCATGCTCCCGAATGTCCTCATCGATGGTATTGATCACATCTAATTTTCCATTCATCAATGGGTCATGAGTGACACTAAAACTATGTTTATTATTTTCGAATACCACAGCGTCGTCATCATCTAGCGTCGTCATCATCTTCTTGGTCATCGTCCAACGAGTGGATCGAGACCAAAAATGAACGACTGGTTTTATCTTGTGATGGTGTAGATTCACTCATCACCAGATCTTGGATTTCAAAAGTATCAACAATTTCAGAAATTTCAGTATTGTTGGGTAGGGGCCAGTATTGTCACTTACAGCCCCCTCCTCAACTTCCCTTTCAACCAAATGATCTGTTGACGGTATAGATTCACTCACCACCAGATCTTGTTTGTCAACATTTTCAAAATATTAAAGGTTGTTGAGTCGGAGGTAATATTGTCATTTACCACCTCCGCCTCAGCAGCCATTTAGACCATGTCGGTGGTTTCCTGACTTTCCCAAGGTGCATGTCCTTCCATCACATGTTCAGGTGATGCAGGTTCACACACAATATTATTGGTATTAAAATTACTTACCTTGGTTTCTGGCAAGTTTGGTGGACATCCCATATTTTTCTCCAACTGATCTAATGAATTTTGCAATCTTGCAAGAGTATTGGCCTGATCCTTCTGCGTTTGGTAGGTACTTACCATAATTTCCAAGAATTACGCCCACATCGTTGAATTTTCAGGTTGAGTTGGCTCCTCCGTCCGCCATCCATTGTCATCAAATGATCCATTGTTGCAATCATTCTCGTAATGGTTGTCGGCCGGCTTTTCACATTCCCCACATGTGTTATTATTGGTGTACCGATTTTGTCTGTATTGGTTCGGATTTCCATACCCATTGTCATTGACTGATTCACTATTGGAACCGTTCTCGTAATGGTTATAGATCGGACCACCATAATTCCTACCATATTTTCTACGTCAATTTTTATAATAAACCGGGCCATTATAACACGTATTTTGGCCCATGTATATGTAATCGCCCATTACGAGGACGTACACATACAAAAAATCAAAAGACTAAAATCAAACATCAAAAGAAAAATACCACTGACAGTCTATCTTAAGCGTACAACTCCCCGACAACGGCGCCAAAATTTGACACGCCTAGTGTGACATCCGCCTAAAATGGATTCGGGTCAACCCAACCCAATTGGAAATTTAATAAACCCTACTCGAGATTTCTTGACGCTAATAGGATCAAAACCCTTACACTACGATATAAATTGACGTTAATAGCAATATAGCATAGTATACCGTTATAACTATAATCAAATTAAATTATGATACCATATTAAAATAACATCAAAGTATGATGCTCTAACTAAATTAAAAAAAATCAAACTTGAATGCTATAATTAAACTTCAAATCAAAGTAGATTGTTATAATCAAATAATAACCTATTTTTTATAAAACTCTATTTTTATAAACACTATATTAAATTTTATAAAACTCTTAAGATGCTTGTGTTAGTGGGGAATTATGAAGACCACCAAAAGTAAAAGTTTATTCCCGTTGTCTCCCACTCACACCTCCCATCATCTTTCCTTTCATTTTTCTTCCAACACATTATTCTCATCACCACTCAAACCATATCTATTCTTTCTCTCACTCTCAATCTCGAAATTCCTCCTAGAAATCTTCATATTTCAGCCAAGAACACTCCAATATACTCAAATCTTCATCCCTTATGAAGCATTCATCAAGGTAAGTTGTTAAAAGTCTCAAATTCATGAATGAAACAAATTAAATCCACCAAACTATCTAAAACTCATTTTATGCATAAACCTGATTTTTCTCAGGATCCCATCAATAAAATAAGAAGTTCTGGAAATTTTCAGAAAATAACTTATTTTTATTGAATTACTATAATTATTGCAATAAAATAGGACAATAATTTACATAAAATAATTTTTGCAGTCAATAAATTCTGGGAAAATTTTGAAACAACCCATATATTGAGTAATGTGGATTTATAAAGTTTCATGCATTTATATTACTTTTTGATGCTTATGTTGTATTTTATTTTTTTGTAGATAAATAAATTGCAAAATATAGTTATGTATGTTAAAAACTAGATTTTATATTTTTTTCTCCTTATTAACATTTTAAAGACTCCATGAAAAAATTTACAGATTTTGTAAGAATGTTTGCTTATTTTTCCTGATTTAATGATTATTTAATGGTTTAAATTGATAATAAATAGCTACACATGTCCAAAAATTATAAAACCTTATAAGAATATCATATATAACATGTTAAGCATAAATAAAAAGTCTAATGAAATTCTCTTAATAGTTTCCTATTATTTATGATTTTATTGATTAGTTAATAATGAAAAACATAAGAAATACTTCCCATAGTCCAAAATATCCAAAATATTTACAGTAGGCTCAATATAATGTTAGAGAACTATGGTGAATTGTCCAGAAGTTTTGAGAATCATTTATTATTTTTCCCGAAATTTGTTGTGGTTTAATTATTAAAATACAAAATAAATACTAAAGCAGTTAAGAAAAATATGAAAATTTCACAGTAATTACTATTTTATGAAATAATGATTTTCTGATAATTTCAGAATGTTTCATTACTGTTTAGTATTTAAAACCATTTTCCTAAATATCTAAGCATGTAAAAATGCATTTTTAATGATTATTTCATATAAATAATTGTTTATAATATATAAAATCTGTAAATACTTATAATTTGACTAGTTATTATTTTAATAAGAAATTATTAAAATCTTGCCTAAAGTGAAAATATAAATTAATTAAGCAAAGTAATTAATTCAATTTAAAATTCATTTAACATATGAATACATTAATATTCAAAACAAAATTTGGATTATTGTTAATTCATCTAATATAAGAATATGTGTCTAATTATTTTTATTAATACTATATTCCCGTTTATCGATTCCTAAGCCAAAATTATTAATTATATTAGGTTCTACGACATTTTGACTCGAGCCGTCTATCGTACAACACGCGCATTGCTTATTGGACTAATGTGAGTAATCTACCCCATATTTTATAATTTTCAATACTTTTGGGGTGTATCATGTGGTTTTAATATGTTCCAACTTCATTTTATTATTTTTTCACCATTGAGACATTGTTGGGACATTTATACATGAATCATTATTTGTATAATTATTGTTTGTTTACGCTGCATGTACTTCTAGTGCATTACAATTTTTAGTCTAATCTCCATGACTATGCCCGTATTCTTGAGATACGTTATGGACAATAATAGCGCTATTGGGTTGACCACCCCGCCTTGGGACGCTAAGGTGATTGATTGCACGTGGTTGAGTGTGTATGATGATTAGATGCTCCATCCTATATATATACATATATATGTATATATAGGGTGAGGACTTATTGTTCTTGTTATCATGTGTTAATCATTTTTTGATTTATAAACCGTTATCTCAATAACACTTGCTTGCCGACTTCAAAAGAAAACGCATTTCAAATTATAAAATTTTCAAACTCATAATTTTCTTTAATAAAACTAGATTACTCACCAACTCTCGTAGTTGACCTGTTTTTACCCATGATGCAGATTTGAAGAATGAAGTTGATGAAAAGTAGGGTGTACCTTAGAAACCTACAAGATTATTTAAATTTGATGTAATAAATGTTGTTTGTATTTGGATTTGTATTTGTATGTTGTGGATCTTGTTTGCATACTTAGTACTTAATTGAATCTAATCATATTATAACATAGTTGTCATGAGACTTTGAACAATGTATCACGCCTTGATCGATTCCGCCAAGGATCGGGGTGTGACAGATTGGTATCAGAGCCCTTGACTATAGGGAATTAGGTTAATTGCCTTGACCTAGTCTATAGCCTCTAGGGTACTCTCGTATGCTAGTTTATAAAATGCACACACAACTGCATGCAATTCGCACTTAGAAAATTCTAAGAATACATTTGTGTGCTAATTGCTCCCTTATGTGCTTACGTATTACTCCTGACACTTATATGTGTGCATACACTTGTAAATTTTCTCCTCTTTCTCTGAAAATCACACACATACTCAAGTGGTTTCAAAAACAAATTGTATATACATATATATTCCTTAGAGCTCATAGGAAATTCAAAGTCATCCACTCTAGTTGGGTAGGATCATAGTAATGGACGCGTAGTAACTGGAAGGGGGAGGTGCCGGTAGCCCGAAAGTCCTGACTAGGCAAGCATTCGTATACATGCCAATCAACCGAGGGACCAGTTTGCTTACCTGGGGACCAAAGGCGAGAGTTCCCAAACCTATAGGCCAAAGCGCGTCATTCACATTACTTTTGAGCCATCAAAATACCCGACCTTATCAAACGTATCCGAAAGGATACACTCCAAAATGGCCAACTCATTGGACTATTAAGTTCCCTAATGGGCCTAGAAGTGGGAAAAACATGTGAAAACTTAGTATTGTGGGGGCCCACGCAATTGCTACATGCTTCACATTTAGTACCCATGGAAAGCCCAAAAGGTGCCCAACACTCCTAACCATGGCCCAACATGTGTTTTACAATCATTTTACCCAACAATGTCTACAAACTTAATTTACAAATAACTCACAAGTCCATATGCGTGTTTCTCATAGATGGCATTACGACCCCCTCTGTAACCACTGTAACTATCACCATATGACCACCAGCCCGTGTCGCCTTTGTACAACTTGTGGTCGCTATGGCCACTTGGCGGACACATGCCGTGTACCAAAAACTCAGCGACCATTTGCTCTACCCTCAAATCAGCAAACACAAACCCGGTATCCAACTGGAACATGCTTCAACTGTGGTGACCCCACCTATTTCAGAAACGCGTGTCCTAGGCTCGTCAATAACATCAACACTCAAGCCCAGGCAAATCCAACAATGCAGGTTCCAGCTCTCAAAGGCCGAGCCTTTGTCATTACCTCAACTCAAGCACAGACTGATAACAAGGTCGTAAATGGTACGTTTCTCATAAATGACTGCTACGCGTCAGGACTTTTTGATTCAGGTGCCGATAAAAGTTTTGTGTCTTTGGAATTTGAGCCCATACTTCAAACACCTCGCACGATTCTTGATGATTACTTTACCGTAGAAGCCGCCAATGGAAAATACGTTTCACTCAATGCAGTCATCCGAGATTGCACTTTCGATTTTAGCGGTCATAAATTTTCCATCAATTTAGTTCCTATGGAACTTGGTAGCTTCGACATCATCGTAGGAATGGATTGGCTATCCCAAAACCATGCTGAAATAGTATGTTACGAGAAGTTCATTCGTATTCCTCTCACCGACGGTCAAAGTCTTCGTATTTATGGCGAGACTCATTCGAAAAAGCTTAGTCTTATGTCATGTACTCAAGCTCGATCATATCTACGTAAAGAATACATGGATTTCTTAGCCCATGTGGTGGAAACAAAGGCCAAAGAAAAGAAGATCGAAGATATTCCGATTGTACGAGACTTTCCCGACATCTTTCCCGATGACGTATCTGGACTCCCTCCAGTACGTGAGCTAGAGTTCCGCATCGATCTCGTTCCTGAGGCTGCTCCCATAGCCAAGTCTCCATATCGGTTGGCTCCAGCCGAGATGCAAGAATTGACAAGTCAGCTCCAAGAATTAACCGATAAGGGATTTATCCGCCCTAGTACTTCACCCTGGGGAGCCCCGGTTCTCTTCATAAAAAAGAAAGATGGTTCGTTTCGTATGTGTATCGATTATCGGGAGTTAAATAAATTAACCATCAAGAACCGATATCCGTTACCTCGGATCGACGACCTTTTTGATCAGCTTCAAGGAGCTTCATGCTTCTCAAAAATTGACCTCCGCTCGGGTTATCACCAACTTCGAGTACGGGAAGAAGACATCCCCAAAACCGCTTTCCGAACCCGCTATGGTCATTACGAGTTCACAGTTATGCCTTTCGGCCTAACAAATGCCCCTGCCGCATTCATGGACTTGATGAATCGGGTATTTAAACCTTATCTTGACCGTTTTCTTATCGTCTTTATTGATGACATCCTCATTTACTCCAAGACAAAGGCAGAGCATGAAAGACACCTTCGCCTAACTCTCCAAACATTGCAAGGAAATCGGCTCTACGCCAAATTTTTGAAATGCGAGTTTTGGTTAAATGAGGTACAATTCCTCGGTCATATTGTAAGTGACAAGGGTATTTTAGTCGATCCCGCAAAAGTTGAAGCAGTCAAGAATTGGAAAGCCCCACGTACCCCCAAGGAAATTCGGTCCTTCCTCGATTTAGCTGGCTATTACCGGCGTTTCATTTCAAATTTCTCAAAGATCGCTTTACCGCTTACTTCTCTCACTTGCAAGGGTACGCCATTTGATTGGGGACCCAAGCAGAAAGACGCTTTCCAAACCCTTAAACAAAGATTGTGTGACGCTCCGATTCTTACACTCCCTGAAGGATCCGAAGATTTCGTGGTATACTGCGATGCCTCCAATCTCGGTCTAGGTTGTGTTTTGATGCAAAGGGGAAAGGTTATAGCTTACGCATCGCGACAACTCAAAATCCACGAAAGGAATTATACGACTCATGATTTGGAGCTCGGTGCCGTGGTTTTTGCTCTTAAAATTTGGAGGCATTACCTTTACGGCACTAAATGCGTAATTTTCACCGACCATAAGAGCTTGCAACATATTATTAATCAAAAGGAACTCAATATGAGGCAAACACGATGGGTCGAACTCCTAAATGATTACGAGTGTGAAATACGCTATCATCCGGGCAAGGCGAACGTCGTAGCCGATGCGTTAAGCCGAAAAGAACATGCAAAAGCATTTCATTTAATATGTTCTCCTATCTTGTCCAATCTCAGTGACCGAATTCGAGGAGCCCAACACTCGGCAATTACCGAAAATGACATGCCCACGGGAATTGATGGGGAGTTGGAATCTAAATCTGATGGTATTTTCTATTATCAAGATCGCATCTGGATCCCAGATCGCGACAATCTTCGTACATTCCTGATGGAAGAAATCCATAAAAGTCGATATTCCATTCATCCTGGTGCTGACAAGATGTATCATGGCCTGAGAACCAATTATTGGTGGTCGGGAATGAAAAAGGATATTGCTTTATTCGTAGCCAAATTTCTTACATGTTCCAGGGTCAAAGCAGAACATCAACGACCCTCTGGACTATTGGTCCAACCGGTAATCCCCGAGTGGAAATGGGAAGCGATCACCATGGATTTCGTAACCAAACTTCCCCGTACCACAAAGGGACATGACAGCATTTGGGTAATCATTGACCGTTTGACTAAATCTGCTCACTTCCTTCCCATCCGTGAACATTTCAAGGTCGAACAACTTGCTCGGATTTACATCGACGAGATAGTTAGTCGGCATGGCATCCCTCTCAGCATCATTTCAGATCGTGATGAGATATTTCTCTCTCGGTTCTGGCAATCACTTCAAGAAGCCATGAGAACCCGCCTCGATCTCAGTACCGCCTATCATCCTCAGACTGATGGTCAATCTGAGAGGACAATTCAAACACTCGAAGATATGTTGAGGGCGTGTGTCTTAGATTTCGGAGGAAACTGGGACTCTCATTTACCGTTGGTGGAATTCTCCTATAATAACAGTTATCATTCTAGCATCGGGATGCCACCATTTGAGGCATCATATGGCCGTAAATGCCGATCTCCTATTTGCTGGCATGAAATTGGCGAGTCCCATGTAATTCGTGCAACAGTAGATTCTCCAATCGTTGGTCCTGAGCTTATCCAGGAAACAACCGACAAAATCACTCAGATTCGCAATAACCTTCTCACAGCTCGTAGTCGACAAAAGAGTTACGGCGACAAGTGACGCAAACCGCTTGAATTTACCGTGGATGACATGGTCATGTTAAAAGTGTCCCCATGGAAAGGTGTGGTTCGATTTGGACGCAAGGGTAAATTGGCACCACGCTATGTAGGCCCGTTCAAAATCCTGAAAAGGATCGGACCAGTAGCCTACGAGTTGGATCTACCAATAGAGCTTAATAAAGTTCACCCAGTATTTCATATAGCCAACCTCAAGAAGTGTTTAGCTGACGAGAACCTTCTTGTTCCTCTCGAGGATATCCAAATCGACGAGACAATGCAATTTATCGAGAAACCCTTGGAAATTGCAGACCGAAAGGAAAAGCAACTCAAAAGAAGTCACATTCCCCTGGTCAAGGTTAGGTGGCAGTAAACACGTGTACCCGAGTATACATGGGAGCGTGAGGATCAAATGCGTACCAAATACCCGCAACTTTTCTCTTAAGGTACTATCTTCTTAAAATTCGGGACGAAATTTCCTAAAGTAGGGGAGACTGTGACATCCGCCTAAAATGAATTCGGGTCAACCCAACCCAATTGGAAATTTAATAAACCCTACTCGAGATTTAAATTGACGTTAATAGCAATATAGCATAGTATAACGTTATAACTATAATCAAATTAAATTATGATACCATATTAAAATAACATCAAAGTATGATGCTCTAACTAAATTAAAAAAAATCAAACTTGAATGCTATAATTAAACTTCAAATCAAAGTAGATTGTTATAATCAAATAATAACCTATTTTTTATAAAACTCTATTTTTATAAACACTACATTAAATTTTATAAAACTCTTAAGATGCTTGTGTTAGTGGGGAATTATGAAGACCACCAAAAGTAAAAGTTTATTCCCATTGTCTCCCACTCACACCTCCCATCATCTTTCCTTTCATTTTTCTTCCAACACATTATTCTCATCACCACTCAAACCATATCTATTCTTTCTCTCACTCTCAATCTCGAAATTCCTCCTAGAAATCTTCATATTTCAGCCAAGAACACTCCAATATACTCAAATCTTCATCCCTCTTGAAGCATTCATCAAGGTAAGTTGTTAAAAGTCTCAAATTCATGAATGAAACAAATTAATTCCACCAAACTATCTAAAACTCATTTTATGCATAAACCTGATTTTTCTCAGGATCCCATCAATAAAATAAGAATACATTAATATTCAAAACAAAATTTGGATTATTGTTAATTCATCTAATATAAGAATATGTGTCTAATTATTTTTATTAATACTATATTCTCGTTTATCGATTCCTAAGCCAAAACTATTAATTATATTAGGTTCTACGACATTTTGACTCGAGCCGTCTATCGTACAAGACGCGCATTCCTTATTGGACTAATGTGAGTAATCTACCCCATATTTTATAATTTTCAATAATTTTGGGGTGTATCATGTGGTTTTAATATGTTCCAACTTCATTTTATTATTTTTTCACCATTGAGACATTGTTGGGACATTTATACATGAATCATTATTTGTATAATTATTATTTGTTTACGCTGCATGTACTTCTAGTGCATTACAATTTTTAGTCTAATCTCCATGATTATTCCCGTATTCTTGCGGTACGTTTTGGACAATAATAGCGCTATTGGGTTGACCACCCCGCCTTGGGACGCTAATGTGATTGATTGCATGTGGTTGAGTGTGTATGATGATTAGATGCTCCATCCTATATATATACATATATATGTATATATAGGGTGAGGACTTGTTGTTCTTGTTATCATGTGTTAATCAATTTTTGATTTATAAACCGTTATCTCAATAACACTTGCTTTCCGACTTCAAAAGAAAACGCATTTCAAATTATAAAATTTTCAAACTCATAATTTTCTTTAATAAAACTAGATTACTCACCAACTCTCGTAGTTGACCTGTTTTTACCCATGATGCAGATTTGAAGAATGAAGTTGATGAAAAGTAGGGTGTACCTTAGAAACCTACAAGATTATTTAAATTTGATGTAATAAATGTTGTTTATATTTGGATTTGTATTTGTATGTTGTGGATCTTGTTTGCATACTTAGTACTTAATTGAATCTAATCGTATTATAACATAGTTGTCATGAGACTTTGAACAATGTATCACGCCTTGATCGATTCCGCCAAGGATCGGGGTGTGACACCTAGGTCGTTATGCGGTCAAAAATAGAAAATTAACCTCACCAACTAACTAGTATAGCAGTAGTAAGGGTCGATCCGTCGGAGTTTGGTGGTTCAGATAGAGCGTCAGAATAACCAACTGTAGTGTCACGCTATAGTCAGCGGTGTTTCTTCCACTTCCCCGAAAAATCAATAAAACTGAATAACAAAAAAAACCAAAACAAGCGTTCAACTAGACCAAATTACTTCAAACTATAACCCAAGATTACTTACTGATTTCAGAAGTAAATTCCAGAAAATTAGAAGCAACAAACAATCCAAACACATTCAAAGAACATCCAAACATCAATAATACCGAAAAAATGAAATAAAACATGAACCGAATGATTAACTGAAATATAATTCAAATCCAGAAGCTACAAGGTTTCAACTCTGAAAATAACTAAAATTACACTAGTCTAACCGATCTAACAATCTAGAACCAAAGAAATGCAAGCTACACTAAACTATAAATTACTAAAATAAAATGGAAAAGATAAAGAAATACCAATTGAAGTGCTGAAATCCGAAATCCTAAGTCAAAGAAACCTAGGTTCCACCTTTTGGGTCGTTCTTTGCTCCTGAAATTCGACCTCGATGCCTCTATTTATAGTTGCAATTTCTGGACATCCGCGCCGCGCAAAGCTTATATGTGCGTCGCGTCTTATCCATTATCCCCGTATCTCGCTGTTTGAATTTCAACACGCCGCCTCATCGTTGACTATCCGCGATGCGCGTGTCTTCTTCCCGCGGCGCGCGTACTACTTCGACTGAAATGATGTTTATCCAAACTTCTTTCATTTTTGTCCATGTTTAGTCCCTGTTTTCATCTTTTTCTTGCACAATAACACTAGCACAAAAGTGAGTAATTCCATGACATATATGATATAAATTCACCAAGAATAAGGCCTAACAACGACTAATTTACTTGATATTGATAGGCGTTGTTAGGTCGGCAGAAATGGTCCAGTGTGGGCCAAAGGCTGGTTTTGAGGAGGCAAGTAGTTTGGGCAGTAGTAGGCGTAAAGGTGGTGTTCCAAGGAGTTGCTATAGGAAAAATTGTCCAAAAGGTTGCACTTGTTGCTGAAAATTGGAAGTGGCATTTGGATGAGACCCCATTATTCCTGCAAAAATTGAATTTTGGCTTGCACTTGTACCTGAAATTTGGTTAGTATTGGTATAAATACTAGAATTACCCCCTGCCTTTGGAAGTAGCCCGATTATTATTACGTTTTTTTTTTCATTTATTTTTCGATTTTCCGGTTTGGGTTTGAACGGAATAAAGGGCCGTAGTGGTAGTGTTTGTTGGGTCAAGCATCAAGTCATTGTTATCTTCGCGATGTTCATGGACAAGAAGCATATTTTTAGCTTCCATGAAGGATGGGAAGGGTTTTGTGTTAGTAATAACATCAATAATGCTTTGGTAGGAGGGCGGCAAACCACGTAATATTTGCATAACAAGCTTAACATTGGAAATTTCATTTTCAACATCATGAAGTGCATCGGCTAAATGCTTGATATTATGACAATAATCATGAATGGAAGACGCACATTTCTTAGTGTTGCGGAATTGATCTTGTAGTTGGAGCATTCGAGGCATTTTATTGTTAAGAAAAAATGCATGAAGATTGTCCCACATGTCTTTGGCGGTGCACGAATCTTTTGTAATGACTTGTAAAGCCGAGGGATCACAAGTTGAGTAAAACCAATATTTGACACGAGAGTCAATAGAGTACCAATCTTCATCATCATCATGATCTTTTGGCTTGGATTTTCCATTGATATGACCGGAAACTTTAGCCCCAGTGCATATGTCCTTCAAAATGCGACACCACAACTTGTATTTGGACCTATCCGATGTCAATTTGAAACTAAAGGAGTTGTAAACATTGGTCACGACATACGCAAGTTGTTGTGTCGTAGGGACATTGGTTGAGGTATCGGCGACATTGGTCATTGGGCAATTGTAAAATCGAAAAACAAAATGAAAACAAAAGAGAACGTAATAGTAATCGAAGAACTAACCTTTGGTAGAGGGATTTTAGTAGATGAACCAAACTAAACCCGTAGAAGATTGAGTGCGTGAGGGCAGCAGAAGTGGTGCATGGGATCGAATAGGAGCAGGAGACAAACAAGAACAAGGCGTGAAAACCGAAAACGTGAAGAAGATAGGTTGGAGAGAATCACGACCGAGAAGGGTAGGAGGGAAAAAAATTCTTTCGTGACCTAGCCACAGCTTCACATCGGCGCACGTTACCTTGCTTGATACCATGTTGGATTGTGGAAAATATCACCTTAGGGTTTGCATTAACATTCACCAGTGTATATATATATATATATATATATATATATATATATATATATATATATATATATATATATATATATATATATATATATATACACACACTACAAATAAAATTACATTTAGTGGCACAAAGCTTTAGTGGCATTTTTCTTTTGTGCCACTATAACATACTTTTAGTGGCCCTTTTTTTTATCCTATTATAACTATTAAAAGATATAGTGGCACTTTACGTTTTATGACACTATTACCCTACTAATCAGTGGCACTTTATATATTATGACACTAATTGTCTTATTTATAAATAAAAAACCATTAAAATTTTATATATCATACAATAAAAAGATTATTTTATCGTGAACTTTTAAAACCCTTATATTGATCGTAACCCACTTGTAAAAAAATTGAATCATATTCACTCCCTCCACTCTCAAGTCCGAAAAGGATGAAAATCCTCAAGCGGGAAACAAAATCGTGAAATCCCGCTTTAGCCTTCGATATTCCCTCATTCTTGCATAGTCGCTCCTGAACTCGACCCCTCCCTTGCTCCACTCTCCCCCCCGCCTCGTCGTTCAAAGATTAATCGATTGCCCTAAATCGTGAAATCCCGCTTTAGCCTTCGAAATTCCGCTTTAGCCTTCGATTTTCGGTATGCTTCTTACTCCATCTTTATTTAGCAGTTTACATTCTCCTTTTCCTTCGTTCATTTGAGATTTTGTTGGTTAAATTGTACAAGGTCAAGGTTCCGGTGGTACCTGCACAGTTGCGCCGGTGCTCCACCCCTCTCTTACGCCAAATCAGATTTTGCTGGTTCATTTGAGATTTTACATCCTCCTGTTATTGCTGGAACCTATTGATCTTCGGTATATTTCCAAATCCTTTATTTCTTAGTTAGATCCTTTGCCAATTTTTGCTGCTATGAGTTGTACTACTGTGTTAATAGTTTGCTTTGACTGGTTTGAAACATAAAAAGTAGGATGTAGATACCCAATTGAACAAAAGTAGGATGTAGTAATAGAAAACAAAAAGTGTCATGTCACAAGGACCATTTCTGTAATAGATACCCAAACTGAATAATATAACATGTAAAGTTGTTAATAGTTTTCTATCTAAAAAAGCATCATACTTTGGTTTTTGTTTTCTATTACTACATCCTACTTTTGTTTAATTTGGTATCTATTACAGAAATGGTCCTTGTGACATGACAGTTTTACAGAAATGGTCCCTGTGGCATGACAGTTTTTACAGAAATGGTCCCTGTGAAAGAAACCAAAGTATGATGCTATTACTTGCAATATTTTTTTCTGTGGCAGAAATTACATGTAAAAGTCCCTGTAACAATCTCCTAATTTAGTTTCTATCTAAAAAACATCATACTTTGGTTTTTGTTTTCTATTACTACATCCTACTTTTGTTCAATTGGGTATCTATTACAGAAATGGTCCGTGTGACATGACAGTTTTATAGAAATTGTCCCTGTGAAAGAAACCAAAGTATGATGCTATTACTTGCAATATTTGTTTCTGTAACAATCTCCTAATTTAGTTTCTATCTAAAAAAACATCATACTTTGGTTTTTGTTTTCTATTACTACATCCTACTTTTGTTCAATTGGGTATCTATTACAGAAATGGTCCATGTGACATGACAGTTTTACAGAAATGGTCCCTATGGCATGACAGTTTTTACAGTAATGGTCCCTATGAAAGAAACCAAAGTATGATGCTATTACTTGCAATATTTGTTTCTGTAACAATCTCCTAATTTAGTTTCTATCTAAAAAAGCATCATACTTTGGTTTTTGTTTTCTATTACTACATCCTACTTTTGTTCAATTGGGTATCTATTACATATATGGTCCCTGTGACATGACAGTTTTACAGAAATGGTCCCTGTGGCATGACAGTTTTTACAGAAATGGTCCCTGTGAAAGAAACCAAAGTATGATGCTATTACTTGCAATATTTGTTTCTGTAACAATCTCCTAATTTAGTTTCTATCTAAAAAAGCATCATACTTTGGTTTTTGTTTTCTATTACTACATCCTACTTTTGTTCAATTGGGTATCTATTACAGATATGGTCCCTGTGACATGACAGTTTTACAGAAATGGTCCTTGTGGCATGACAATTTTTACAGAAATGGTCCCTGTGAAAGAAACCAAATTATGATGCTATTACTTGCATAGGTTGTTCCTGTTGCAGAAATTACAAAGTCCCTGTAACAACCTCCTAATTTGGTTTCTATCTAAAAAAGCATCCTACTTTGGTTTCTTTCTATTACAACATCCTAATTTTTGTTGTTTTGTATTTTATTAAAAGGAACTCAAAAGAAGGGTAGGGGTCATATTGTAAAATCTGCGACATGGAAGATGGGTAGTGATGTAAAAATAGTAGTAACATTCAACAAGTTTGGGAAACCAGTTGGAGAAGAAGGAAATGAACTAACACAATTCCTTGGGACACTTGTGAGGATGGCTGAACATGTCGGAATACAATATGAAGACTGGAGAAAGGTTCCCATGCGTAAAAAAGAGGATATGTATTCTATTGTCAAGGTAAATGAAAAATACTCTTTTGGAATTTCTCTTATTAATGTACGCGTTTGTTAACTTATTTAAGTTTCATTGCAGTCAAAATTCGTTATTCATCCAAACGAAACACGTTTGATAAAAAAATGGATATTTTATAGCATGGGAAAAAAGTGGAGGCATTGGAAAGGTTCACTAAAAGCACGAGCATATGATCCAAGCCTTACGATTGATGAGATTGTGGCACAACAGAAAGATAATGATAATCGTGTGAACCCAGAACAATTTAAAGAACTCGTAGTTCGTTGGTTTGATCCAGAGTATCAGGTAGTGATTTTGTTAACTTATACTTATCGCTCAAAGTATGACTTTATTGTTTACATGTAATGTCTTAATTTTTGTAATTACAAAGAGGACATGTGATGTAAAAAGAACGAGTCGCTTGAAGATGCAAGAGCCTCATGTCATGGGGACAAAATCATTTGCTAGACTTGCTCATGAAGAGGTATTATTCTAGTTGCTATTTCGTCATATATGTATAGTTTGTTTCTTATCCAATTGTTTAGTGGTCATGAAATGAAATTAATTTTTGTTGTAGGCAACGAAAAATAATGGTGCATACCCAACACGAGGGGAAATATACCGAATAAGTCATACTCATAAAGATGGGAGTATTGTTAATGACAATGTTGCTCAAATTGTGGTAATGTATTCTATCAACATTAATAACTTTTTATACTTATAATAACTTGTATTAAAACTCTTTTTGTTTTTGTAGTCTTCCATACAAGCTATTTCAAGTGACGGTACAAACATACAAGGGACCGAAGATGATTATTCAAATGATGACTACTCTAAAGTTAAGGGACCAGAGAAACATGGGTTCATTCGATGTGTAGGAAGGATGCCAGTTGTAAAAGACAATGGTGCTTCATGTTCTACCGATCCACAAACTGTTCAACAATTAAAGGATGGGTTAGCTCGTACACAAAATGCATTGAGTGTTCTCGTCGACCTCGTCAAGGATCATATTCCAAATGTAAACTTATATGGAGTGCTTGACAATTTGAACTTCGAGGTAATTAAATATAAATAAATGATTCTTATAGTATTACACTACATATTAGTGACAAAATTACTTTTCTTTTGTGTCAGGTTCCTGTTAGCTTTTCTATGGCTCATAATAACTCTCCTTTAGGAAATGTAAGATCCCCATCCGAAAGCCATCACAACAATGGTAATTGGTTTCAACTCGTTTAACCAAGTGATTGATGCTTCTTTTTATGTATTCTACTTGTTGGTGATATTATTACATGTTTTAAGGTGATATATTATGGTTATGTGATAGGTACTTGTTCGTAAGTTTGATAAACAAGTGGAGCAATTTTACAAAGTTCGAGCTCAATCAAGTTCCGTGTTTCTTCTCCAACAAGTATTTAGTTTGGTAGTTTGATGTTTTAAGTAACACTTTGACTTATTAAACTTTCAAGACGACGTGTGTTTTAAATATTGCGATTGTTGTTAAACATGTTTAAATCGAAGTAATGATGGTGTGTTTTAATTTATTATATTGATTGTCTTATTATTACATTATGTTCCATTTAATTATAAAAACAATAATTCCTAATTGTTAATATAATATTTTTTAAAAAAAGTGCCACTAAAAAGGGTGAATAATATTTATTTTAATAATTAAAATAGTGGCATAAAAATAGTGCCACTAAAGCGTAGAAGCCCTACAGTGGCATAAAAAAAGTGCCACTAAAACTCATTAAGGTTGCAGCGGCACAACAAAAAAGTGCCACTAAAAGTCTTTAGTGGCAGCGCTTTTAGTGACACTTTTTTTTTTGTGCCGCTGATTCCCCAGGAGGCCTTTAGTGGCACTTTTTTGGTTTTTAGTGACAGTTTTTCTATGCCACTAAATGTAATTTTATTTGTAGTGATATATTACAGTGAGATACATAATTACATAAGGGGCCCTGAACGATAAATTTGTGTATAAAAGACCTATACAACTAAATAACATAATATATAATTAACAATTAGATCAAGACAAGTATCAAAATCAAGAGAGAAGATTGAGAGAGAGAGAGAGAGAGAGAGAGAGAGAGAGAGAGAAATATTGGATTCATACAAATTTTACCAACATGATCTAGTCAAACATACAAATTAAATAACATGAGCATCAGCTCGGCAATTACACTTAAAGATAAAATACAATTGTTTTATCTTCTAAGGCTTATACTTGCACTGATTAAACCTTCCATTCCCCATCGTTGCTAGGTCCCACATAATAAATACTCGTTAATATAATACCTATTGTTGGTGATTTGCATCACCGATATTATTTAAGTGTAATGGGATGAACTTTGTTGACCAATGTAATATTAATAAATATTGAACAAGTAGGGGTGGTGTGGAATGCACACTTGTTTGAATTTATTTTAATTTAAAGTATACTGGTACTTAGCGACGAAGCCCCTGAACAATTGGAGTTTGGGGGCATTGCCCCTGGTAACGGGGTCCTAGGGGTGGCAACCCCTCGCTAGGGTCGAGCTGACATAACTTATACCCGATTTTAGATCAGTTGTGAGGCAGTTTTTAAATTTGTGACAATTGTAACTTTTGGTCAACGAAAATCAACTGTAGCCAAACGAAGCGTACGTTAATCCATGTGTTGAAAAGTTAATTTCCATAACTTTTCCTATGAATTATTAAATATTATAATACTACGTATGTTAATTCAAAACAATTATCGAGTAAACATCGAAAATACGGACAATAGATTACTGTAGCGTAAAAATTCGATAATCGTACAATTATTATTTTGAGAATAATAATATTCATAAAACGATCTACTCGTAAATACGAAACTGTGGACATATAGAACGTCGAAAACGGAGTTCGTATGTGAAAGTTACAACGATTAAACCGCTGTGAACGGATAAATGTACACAGGGTTTGGACTCAAAATGCAAAATGTGGTGCCTTAAACATCAAATATGAAATAACAATTCATATAATATGGAATGTAGTAATATCTAGTATTTAATTTCAAAGCCAAATTCGATTTCCGGTAAAATGCCGAAAATCGCGAAATCGGAAGAATACTGCGCTTAAACGCGTATTTCAACACCCAACGAGTTATAATTCAATCAAAATAAATGTTTGACAATGTTTTTATACAAAATAATTATTTAGAACTTTGTTTCGTCAAAAACTCATAAATTTCACTAAAACGACTTATGCTTTTATAAAAATCACACATTTTATATAAGTAGGATGCTATTTTTATAAAAACAAACCCACCCACCCCTCCTACCCCACCCCCATCGGCTGCACCACCAGCCCCCATGCAATCCATGGGTTACTATTCAAGATCTAGGTGTAATTAGGGCTAGGAATAAACAAATGCACAAAATCAAACTTAGATTTTTAAACCATTATGCACTTCATTTGAGAACAACTAGCACCACTCTTCTCCTACATCTCTCTCTTTCTCCTCTCGGCTCAAACAATCCACCACCATCTCCCCTCCAACCCGCCACCACCATACACCACCATAAACCACCGCCGGCCACCCTCACCATCCACCATTTTTAGTGCAAAACATTCCAAACTTGGTAAGTTAGCTTCTCTTGTGATTTTAAACACTATTACACAAGTTTTACTCCATTTACACACACTAACATCTATGAAAAACCTTTGGGTAATAGCATTGTCCAAGGGTCCTCCGAGCTCCAAGGCTTGGATCTCCGTTCCTACCGCTAATCTCCCGAGATTACCCTAGTTTTTGAGCAAAGCACGCTACAAGGGTGAGTTCATACCCATCATTTTCATCATTTCTAAACTTTTTGGGGGAGAATACAAGTTTAAATACTATAAATGTTGTTTTATCCAAGTTTACATATGTTTAAATGCTATAAATGATGTTGTACACAAGTTCATAAAACTAGTTGTTGTGTAAAAATGTTTTTGATATGAAAAATGGTTAGTTCTATGTATGATAAACATTATGACATATTATATTTGTATAAAAGTTTCCAAACTATAAATAAAATGTGTAAAATTGCTAGATCTTGGATAAAAATGTTATAAATATGAAAAACTAGAAGTTGTGTACAAATGATCTTGACATGAGAAGTGGTTAGATCCATGTATTGTAAATATTATGACATATTATGTTTGTGTGAAAGATACAAGACTATAAATAAAGTGTGTAAAATACTAGATTCTTGACATAAACGTCATAAAAACGAAAACTAATAAAAATTACGTTTTTGTAACCGGGAAATATCACTTTCTAGCAAAAATGGTTATAACCAAGTTATTACACCATTTTTGTGAGAAATATCTTAAAAGATGATATTTATAATCATTTGAATATGTTATTTCGTTATTATTCGTAAAAATATGATTATTACGACGGAACACTAAAAATAAACTATTATTGGAATAGTTTATGAACATAAGGTTATTATGACAAAAATAATTATATAAACTTATATAATTATTAAACATTACTATATTATCATGGGAAAAATGATAATGGATGATTACAAGAGTTTTTATATACAAATCTTACGTAAACAAGTTGATTGAAATACATACATTTTTGTGAGATGAAATCTTCACAGTACTTCTATAAGTACCTACTATAAGTCCTGAATTTTATAACCAGAGTCTCGGTAAGAGTTGCGATATTTGAGTATAGATTTATACGGGCTTGACAACCCCGCACCTGAGCTGCTAGCTACAGCTATACCGGCAGGTCTGAGGTGTCCAAATGTCTCACATTCCGACGCCTGAAGAACGTCGCAGCAGGCCAACTAGTCACAGTATGGTTATAGGGTATCTCACATGGGGAAAATAATCAACTTAATATTTTTATAAATTGTTTACGTGGAAACATACATTTCTAAGGAATTTACACTACAGTTTACATATTACATTTTAGTCTTTGGGATTTAAAGACTTGGACATTTTTATGAGAAAATACTGGATTTTCTTGGTTTTCAATACTATCGTTTATAAACAAAGGACATTTCTTACGCAAAATCTTATGAACGCACCAACTTAATTGTTGACACTCTTTCAAATTACTTGTATTCTCAGGAAATTGATAAGGTAAACCTCCAGCGCTATCCGAAGGGACGTTTCGACGTCGTTTTTGCTTATTTTGATATCATTTGTAATTGTATTTGAAACATGCTACTTTTAAACGATGTAACATTTGCAATTATTTAATGATGGTTGTTGTGCTTGGAATCACTATTATTCAACTTTGTTATGATATTGTTCATGAAGTCATCCACCCTCGAACGTTTCCGCCATTACGGTTTGGGGGTGTGACAGATTGGTATCAGAGCATTGTTTATAGTGAACTAAGTATATCAGTCCATTCAAAGATATACAACTATAAATACAATGAGACTAAAACTCTCGAAAATATTTTTCGTACAAGTATACTTTTAAAATTACTACGATAATTTTTATAAAAAGTATAAGTACATACATACATACTAGAACGATATCATAACGAAAACATACAAAAGTGGTAGGATAAGTTGAACACTACGGATAGGCCTAAGTGTTTTGGTAATTATATCTTGGATAAATAGAGCCTGATCAACTGTATTGGTCCAAGATATGATTAACGTATACTTAGGAATAGTCGTGGTGAACAACAAGTCCGAACACTTACCAATAACCAAATAACTAAACATAAAATTTAAAATACTATAGGAGTATTTTATGACGCTATAGAACTAAACATAAAGTTAAAATACTATAGGAGTATTTTGTGTACATTACTTAATTATATATATATGTGTATTTAAGAATCCCTTTATATACTTCTTACACCCCAATTCTCGTACAGACGCCATGGCCGGATATCACCTACCAGGAGACCCTTACTACCCGGAAGAAGAACCGGAAGAGATGTCGGAAGATGAGGACCTATGGGACGAGGAGGAGTCCGATGACGAGCCCGAAGTCATCAACCCCCGCCACCCAATCCGCGAGCATCATGCACCACCCCCGGAGCTGAGCTTCCAGGTATACCGCCACCCTGGTGGCCCGTTATGGATGCGTACTCCTCGAAAGAGGGTACTTCCCATCCACCGTCCCTTACTAATAGAAGAACCTCTTCAGGACCCGACGCCAGAATGGGCAGAGCGCCTACGCCAATGGAGTCGCGAGCAAGGCCTGATTCCCCCTTATGGCAGGTGTCGAGACTTCTTCGACCTCAGCGATGGAGGTTCCGCAGACCGAGCCTTACCGGTCATGATTGGGCGTATTAGCCGCCAGGAGGATCGGATCAGGGCGACATCCAGCCAAGTCCTGGATGTGGGAGCCGCTACGGAGGTCACCACAGCACGCGTCCGACGCCTCGACGAGGCTCATCACCGTACTTCCGAGAGGGTCGACTCGCTTGAGGAGGATGGGAGGATGGCTATGGGGATGTTCCGAGAGGCCTTCGTGCAAATATCAGAGTCCGAGCAGAGGATACGGGACATAGAGCAGAGGGCCGAAGAGGCCGTACGAGAGGCTGCCGATCTGAGGGCACAGGTAACCGCGCTTCGTGGAGATGGGGGATCCAGTTCATCATGAATAGTACTCGTACTACTCAAATTATGTTATAGACTAGGATTTTACGAGCAAGCGCTATACGCCACTTGCTTTTGTATGTAGGCGCGACCCTACAATTAAGTGATTACACTCTTTGTGGGTCGTTACGCCGTTCGTTTATTGTTGCATTGTAGACCCCTGCGAAGGTCAAATTTTCCTATCTCAAAATTTATGTAACGCTACAAATTATTATTAATATGATGACGTAGTTTATTTATAAAACGTTGTACAAGTGTTTGATATGTATGTTTGATACTGGATTATGGTTTCAACTTACGAAAAGAAAAGGACAAAGATAAGCTTAAAATACATAAGTGCCATATCCTAATGACAACATACTTATAACAATCCTTCCAGAAACTAACCAACGTCAAATCTTGAATCCTTGTGGCAGAAATATGCCACCTCGTCGAAGAAACGCTAGGCGCGCACCGATCGAAACACCCGAGCCACCCATGATGGACACAGCTACTTTCCAAGCCGCTGTTACTGCTGCGGTAGCAGCTGCTATCGCTCAGATAAACTCGAATGGGACGAATGGAAATGGAAGCAGAAATGGCACCAATGACTCCACAAATGGAGAAACACCAAACCAATCGCGAGTATGTACGTACAAGGACTTTGCTAATTGCAAACCTGTGGCTTTCCATGGTACTGGTGGTGTCCTTGCTCTTACGAGATGGATTGAGAAGACTGAATCAATCTTTGATATCTCTGCATGCCCCGAAGAATTTAAAGTCAAATTCGCCGCTTGTACCTTTGCTGAGACAGCCATGTCCTGGTGGAAGGGTCATGTTAAGGCTCTGACACTTCCTGTGGCCAACTCAATGAGTCGGGAGGAACTGAAGACCATACTGATGAAAGAGTACTGTCCCATAGGGGAGATCCAAAAACTAGAACAGGAGTTGTGGAACCTTACCATGAAAGGTTCAGATCTGACCACCTACACGAACCGATTCAATGACTTGGCAACCCTCTGCCCTGCTATGGTCACACCAGAATCTGTGAAAGTGGAACGCTATATCTGGGGACTATCTCCTCAGATCCAGGGGAACGTAGAAGCGGCAAGCCCCGCCACCTTCGACAGTGCCAAACGACTGGCCCAACGATTAGTCGACCATGGGGTTCGCCAGGGCACCATGACCCCTAAAACTGATCAACCAAAAGAGAAGGACCACAAAAGAAAACCCTGGAATAGGGGAAGGGGTCAGCCTAACCAAGAAGGTGCCAAGAGACAACATATTGTGGCAGTCCGTGCAGCCACTGTCCCGACTACCCCAACAGCAACCAAGCAGTATAATGGGACACTACCCAAGTGCAACAAGTGTAATTTCCACCATACTGGAGCCTGTAGAGAAATGCACTGCACGAACTGTAACAAAAAGGGTCATACCGACCGTTTTTGCAAGGCGCCAGTTCCACAAACCACCCAAGCCTCTAATGTTGGGGTGAGTCAAGCTTGCTATGGTTATGGTGAGACGGGGCATTTCAAGCGTGATTGCCCGAAGACAAAGAACATTGGGAGAAATGGAAGAGTCCTAACTATGGGACGTGCGGAAGCGGTGGAGGATCCCACCGTGGTTACCGGTACGTTCCTCGTCAATAATTCATATGCTTATATTCTATTTGATAGCGGTGCGGAGAGGAGCTTCGTAAGCCATGAGTTTAAAAACCTACTAAAACAAAAACCTCAACCACTCAATGAAACATTTACGGTAGAAATGGCAAATGGAAAAACAGAAAGCACAAACGACATATACATCGGCTGTACACTTACTCTGGACGATCACTCCTTTCAAATCGGCTTAATGCATGTTAGAATATGAAGCTTTGACGTGATTGTCGGTATGGATTGGCTAATTTCCCATCATGCCGACATCATGTGTTACGAACGAGGGATCCGACTTCATCTGCCGGATGACAAGACCCTTGTTATCTATGGTGATAAACCCAGTACCAGCCTCCGAATCGTGTCTTGCATCAAAGCCCGAAAGTACCTACAGAAAAGATACCATGCCTTCCTAGCCTACGTTGTTGACGAGAAGCAAGAAGTAAAGAGCATCAAGGAGATCCCTAAAGTCTGCGACTTTTCTGACGTATTCCCAGAAGACCTTCCAGGAGTACCACCCGCACGACAAGTCGAGTTCAGAATCGATTTGATTCCTGGAGCCACCCCAGTAGCAAAAGCGCCATACCGATTAGCCCTGGCAGAAATGCAAGAATTATCCAGCCAACTAAACGAACTGCTAAGTAAAGGGTTCATCAGGCCGAGCTTCTCACCTTGGGGAGCGCCGGTCTTGTTTGTGAAAAAGAATGATGGATTATTCCGTATGTGCATTGACTATCGGGAATTGAACAAACTCACTATCAAGAATCGGTATCCGTTACCCCGAATTGACGACCTTTTCGACCAACTCCAAGGATCGAGTTAATTCTCAAAAATCGATCTAAGGTAGGGGTATTGACAACGCCTAGTGATATCAAGCATTTTAGGCGTTGTTGAGCCTTGTTCTTGATAAAATTATATCAAATATGTCTGGGTATTCTCACTTTTCGTGCCAGGACTTGTTTGGAGAAAAAGAATAGAAACAGGGACTAAAAGCGTGCAAAAGGAAGAAGTTGGGAAGGAATGAAAAATCAAGAGAACTCGTACGCGCGCCGCGGATTTCACTTCTGCACGACGCGGGATTAAGGCGGTGGAACACATTCAAATGACGAAAAAACGGGGAACGGATAAGTACGCGTGCCGCGGATTTCTCTTCTGCGCGGCGCGGGCACGGGAAATTTGCAACTATAAATAGAGGCATTTCCAGCCGAAAACTCTAGCAAAGACCGGGTGTAAACATCGACCTTGAAGTTCTTTGACTCCAGGATTTCATTTCAGCAAGCTCACAATTGGTATTTTAGGTTTTTGGATTTAATTTCCTTTTTAATAGCAAGTAGTTTTGTAGCTAAAGTCTTTGGGAGTGACAACCACTGACTTTGAGCACTTAGGTTTCTGATTTTGAAACATTTTGGTTACTGATTTGATGTTTGGATATTGGTTTTGGTGAATGAAATCATTCGGTTACATTTAATATTGGTTTTTCGGTATTTTGGATGCTTGTTTGTGTTTCGATTATTTGATTGTGTTTGGATTGTGTTTCTGACTCGGTTGGAACTGTTTTCCTTTGCTGAAAACAGTAGCTAACTTGGTTAGGTTTAGCATTAAATCTTAGCTAGTAATTGTTCAAGTAGAACTTTAGTTATTAGCTAGTTTATGCTATGCTTGGTTTTGCTAGTTTGGATGCCTTCAATTGCTTCTGATTCAGAGATGTACTTCTGAGTTCAGAAAGTAACTAGGTCATTTGGACATAGCTTAGCTTGGCTTGAGTGTTTGATTATTGTCTCATTTGCTAGTGATTAGGAAAATAGAAACCAGATCCTCCGACTATAGCTGTGACACTATTAGTTGGTAATCTCTCATCTAGTCTAACCACGAAGCTCCTGTGGATCGACCCTGACTACCACTATACTAGTGTGTGTGTTAGGTTTTCTCTTATTTTTGACCGCACGACGACCTCTGCGCGTGTCAAATTTTGGTGCCGTTGCCGGGGAGCTGTGCGCTTAGATTAGGTGATTTGTAGGATTTAGTTTCTGATTTTGATGTTGATTTTAGTTTGCTGATTTTTGGTATGCGTACATCCTTATGATGGGTAATTACATGTACCCGGATCAGTATGATTATTATGAAAATCCGGCCGACACCTATTACGAGGATGATTGTTACAATGGATCATTCGATGATAATGGATGGCGGACCGAGGAGTCATCTCAGCCTAAGAATTCTGTAACTTGGGCCCAACTTTGGGTATTTATGTATAACAACTACCATGAGCAGAAGGACCAGGCTGAAGCTCTTAAAAAAGTGCAAGCTTCTTTAGATAGGTTAGAGGAAAGTTGGAAATGTTCACCACCTTCGCCAGAACCGGAGGTGAGTGATTTTTATACCAATGATAATGTGTGTGAACTTGCATCACCTGAATATGTGATGGAAGGGCATGCACTGTGGGAAAATCAAGAGACCATTGAGATGGTCGAAAATGTTGTTGAGGAAGAGGTTGTAGGTAACAATGCTACCTTTGACTCAACAGCTTTTGATGTTTTTGAAGGTTTTGAGAATGTTGAGCTGGTGATGAGTGAATCTGTACCATCATCAGACAATTTGGTTGATGAGGATGTTGTGGAGGGGACTGTAAGTGACAGTACAGATCCAGCCCAACAATTCCCGAATTTGTTGAAATTGTTGATGTTTTTGAGGAAGGGGGTGTAGATGACAATACTACCCACGAACCTATGATTTTTGAAAATTTTGAGAAAGTTGAAAGCAAGGATCTGATGATGGGTGACTTTGTACCACCATCAGATCAAACCAGTCGCTCACTCTTGGTCCCGATCCACCTGTTGGACGATGATCAAGAAGTTGATGCTGACGAATTGATTTTTGAAAATAATAAACATGATGTTATCACCACTCATGATCCATTCATGAATGGAAAATTAGATGTGATCAATACCATCGATGAGGACATATGGAAGCATCTTGATATGTTGCCTTTCGATTCAATTCGATTGGAAATTTTTTTTTGGTATTCCAAACCAAAATTGCAACCTGAAGATAGCATGCGAGACACTAGCAACCGAGGTGTCAAACAACTACTGGAAGCGGCATTGGGCGCGCTTCACGTCAAGCCTGTGATCTTGAAGAGATATAGAAGGAAGGATCGAGCTTGGAGGTTCAAAGCTACCTCCAAGCACTCACGGGAATTAATCAACAAACAGCAACTGGGCAGCAACAGGAGAACCAACAAGCCATTCGACCCAGGAAAGTTTGAGAAGCAATGGGGCCACGAAGGAACGGTGGTGACTGAAAATCAGCGAAGGAAGAAGGCGTACGATCCACCATAGCTGTAGTAGGAACAGTACGTCTGGCTGAAGACGTTAAACTTAGCGCTTGTTGGGAGGCAACCCATCGTGTCATAAGTTAGGAAATATTTCTTAAAATAAAATACAAAAATACATCAATATTTTTGCAGGTACTAGTGGTTTGAAATAAGTGTGGGGTCAATTGAGAAGTTTGAAAATTTTTGAAGACCGCGCCGCGGATTTTTGTATTGCACGACGTTGGGTCGGAACTCAACCCGATGCGCAGGGGTTGATTTGGCGACACGTGCGCCGCGGAAAGGGGAAATGCGCGCCGCGGGAAACGATCAGACGGTTTTTTTCCTTTAATACGGTGAGCCGCGGCTCACAACTCAAATCACACGACTCGGAGCTCTGGTGATCAAAAATTTCTTGCAATTTTTCTTGCTTATTGTGTTTCTACTGCCAAGGTACGCTATTTTAACTACTTATTAGCCGTTTAAACTAGTTATTAGGTAGTTAATTTTAGGGTTTTATTCAAAAAGTTCAAAAACTTAGAATCACTAATGCTAGCTTATAGGGTGTTTGTTTTGCCAAATGGAGACCCTAGATGAGTTAGTCGGTACCTAGGCTACCTTATGGTATGATTAAATTGAGATTTAGCAGGTTAAAATGAGGATTTGATCCGGGGTTTTGAAACAGCAGCTCGCCGCGCCGCGCCCTTGCTCTTGGGCCGCGCCGCGGTGCGGCTGGGAAGACAAGGACTGATTTTGCAAATTTTTTGTTTTGTGCTATGTGTTTTCTCTTGCAGATGATGTTCAGATTGGACCACGCCTTCCTCCAGTTTCCCGTGGAGCTCGCTAGTTCAGTGGAGTACATTTCGCGGCGGGATGCATTGACCAGTCGCCGGGTTCTCGAGGCGACGGTTATAGACCGAGACATCTTGAGGGATGCAGGGCTCTGGGGTGTGATCGAGCCGTTTTTGCATCGCACCTAGACCCACGAGGAGGCATCGTTCACCTGTCGTGGTTGGGACAGGATTATGGCCACGGACGAGGACGTGGTCTACACGGAGTTGCTGCTGGAGTTCATATCCACCGTCCAGTTCGCACCTCGGGCGGGGGACCCACGCTCCAGGCTGGTACGTTTTCGCTTGGGAGGTGTGCACAGGGAGTGCAACCTCTGGGATTTCGGGAGGCGCGCAGGCATTTACACTCCGGAGGACCTCCAGCACCGTTACTTCACCCGGTTCTTCGGGTCGTGCATTCAGGGGGAGCCGGAGCGGGCTCCCAACATGGAGATTTGGACACCATTGTCCAACGTGATGTACGAGGCGGGGACTTCGAGGGAGAGCCACCTACGCGACCCACTTCACCGCCTCATGCACCGGATCGTCTCCACCTCCATCATGCATCGGGAGGGGGCGAGAAGGTCTCGGGCGACGACATGACGTATTTGTGGGTCCTCCTGGACCCGTCCCGATTCCTCCATCTCCCCTACGCCCTCGCGATTGCCCTCTCCACCCACTCGACTGGCGCCTCCTCCAGCAGCCCGCTCGCCAGGGGGTACTTCATTACCCGCCTAGCCCGCTCATATGGTATTCTCACTGCCCCCGTGGCAGCTTCCTTGACCGCTCTGCCTCCATCGCACACTACAGCACGCACTTTGGAGAGGATGCGGTTCATTGAGCTGCAGCGCCCGGGGCAGTACATCCGGGCACCGACCGAGCCTCTTCAGGCACCCCAGCCTGCATACGCCCAACCCGGCAGGAGACGCCGGAGACCAGAGCCAGCAGCACCAGAGCCGGCACAGCCACAGCAGGAGGATCCAGCCGCCATCCATCGATTGGAGGCCAGAGACACGAGGATCGAGGACCAGCTCGAGTGGATCAGGGAGGTACTTATACAGCTTGCATCAGCACAGGGCAGACGCCCCCGACCATTCCCAGCCAGGTCCCACGATCATGAGGCCGGACCCTCCAGGCCGCCTGGTAGTGATTGATGTACTTTTTCTTTCTTTCTTTTTCTTTTTTGGGATATATGTACAAACTTATGACACTTACATTTGTATATTTTTGTGTTTTATTTTTGTCACGTGCTTTTAATTTGTTTGATAAGTTGTGCATGATATACCAATTTGAGATGGAGTTGTCTCAGACAAGTGTGGGGTCACCGTGCCCCCTCCACTTGTCTTGACCACCGGCGTGTCTACTGTAGCGCTACAACTCTAGCATACGAAATCAAGGATCCGATTGTACGCAATTATACCTGTGATATTGAGCACCAAGCAGTCTGCCGTCCAAAAAGGGTAACTCTTTCTCCCTTGTTTTGAAACAATTTTGTACAACGGGGACGTTGTACGGTTTTAAGTGTGGGGTGTGGACGGTCGAAAGAGAATTTTTTGAAAATTTTTGCAGAAATGATCAATTTTTCAATTTTTAGCAATATTTTTCAAAATTTTTAATAAATTGCAATTTTGAAATGAATGGTTTGTGATTGTGATAACATTAGTATTTTTCAAGGAATAATATTTATTTGTGATCATGCTATTAGTTGGTCAAATAAGTGGAGTTCTATGAGTTTAAAAGATTGAGCTGTTTTAGGATTGGAATTTAGGAAGGAAATGTCAATCTGTGGCCTTTGTTGTTCGAGCCGGTAGGTCTAAAATGGGTGGACCTTACGCACCTTACCACCTAAGATCGTCTGGTCTGGGATGGTATTTCTGAAAGCTCGTTACACGGACAACATCGAAAGTCATGGACAATTCCTTAATGGCCTTTAGAATCTGAATGAGTAAGTACACTTCATTGTGGACAGAAAGTTTGTAATCAAGGGTTCTCTAGAAATCCATGAATTCCAAAGAACAATTCAATTATGTTTTTGCGAACTATTCCATTCTAACTCAAAAGAGCAATAAACTTTGAAACTGGACACAGTCAAAAATTGTTTGATTCTTTATTATAATTTGTTAAAAACTCTCTTGCTTGGGGACAAGCAAGGCACAAGTGTGGGGTGTTTGACAACGCCTAGTGATATCAAGCATTTTAGGCGTTGTTGAGCCCTGTTCTTGATAAAATTATATCAAATATGTCTGGGTATTCTCACTTTTCGTGCCAGGACTTGTTTGGAGAAAAAGAATAGAAACAGGGACTAAAAGCGTGCAAAAGGAAGAAGTTGGGAAGGAATGAAAAATCAAGAGAACTCGTACGCGCGCCGCGGATTTCACTTCTGCGCGACGCGGGATTAAGGCGGTGGAACACATTCAAATGACGAAAAAACGGGGAACGGATTAGTACGCGCGCCGCGGATTTCTCTTCTGCGCGGCGCGGGCACGGGAAATTTGCAACTATAAATAGAGTCATTTCCAGCCGAAAACCCTAGCAAAGACCGGGTGTAAACATCGACCTTGAAGCTCTTTGACTCCAGGATTTCATTTCAGCAAGCTCACAATTGGTATTTTATGTTTTTGGATTTAATTTCCTTTTTAGTAGCAAGTAGTTTTGTAGCTAAAGTCTTTGGGAGTGACAACCACTGACTTTGAGCACTGAGGTTTCTGATTTTGAAACATTTTGGTTACTGATTTGATGTTTGGATATCGGTTTTGGTGAATGAAATCATTCGGTTACATTTAATATTGGTTTTTCGGTATTTTGGATGCTTGTTTGTGTTTCGATTATTTGATTGTGTTTGGATTGTGTTTGTGACTCGGTTGGAACTGTTTTCCTTTGCTGAAAACAGTAGCTAACTTGGTTAGGTTTAGCATTAAATCTTAGCTAGTAATTGTTCAAGTAGAACTTTAGTTATTAGCTAGTTTATGCTATGCTTGGTTTTGCTAGTTTGGATGCCTTCAATTGCTTCTGATTCAGAGATGTACTTCTGAGTTCAGAAAGTAACTAGGTCATTTGGACATAGCTTAGCTTGGCTTGAGTGTTTGATTATTGTCTCATTTGCTAGTGATTAGGAAAATAGAAACCAGATCCTCCGACTATAGCTGTGACACTATTAGTTGGTAATCTCTCATCTAGTCTAACCACGAAGCTCCTGTGGATCGACCCTGACTACCACTATACTAGTGTGTGTGTTAGGTTTTCTCTTATTTTTGACCGTACGACGACCTCTGCGCGTGTCAGGTATCACCAACTCAGAGTCCAAGAAGAAGACGTTCCTAAAACGACATTCAGAACTCGCTACGGCCATTATGAATTCGTTGTGATGCCCTTCGGATTGACTAATGCGCCCGCAGTGTTTATGGATCTAATGAACCGCATATGCCGACCTTACCTAGATAAATTAGTGATAGTGTTCATCGACGACATACTTATCTATTCACGAAGTAAGGAGGAACATAGTCAACACCTACGACAAGTTTTGGAGACATTAAGAGCAGAGAAGCTGTATGCGAAATTTTCGAAATGCGAATTTTGGATTCGAAAGGTAGACTTTCTAGGCCACGTAGTCAGCAAGGAAGGGATACATGTGGATCCCTCCAAAATCAAAGCCATCGAAAACTGGGAAGCACCAAGAACTCCGACAGAAATCCGCCAGTTTTTTGGCCTTGCTGGCTATTACCGAAGATTCATACAAAATTTCTCCAAAATTGCGAAGCCACTTACTGCCCTGACACAGAAGGGTGTAACATTCAAGTGGGAAGATAAACAAGACGCCGCCTTCCAGACCTTAAAGAAAGCTTTGTGCAGCACTCCTATTCTGTCCCTTCCAGAAGGAACATAAGACTTTGTGGTCTATTGCGATGCATCGAACCAGGGTCTGGGCTGCGTACTCATGCAAAGAGGAAAAGTCATTGCCTACGCTTCAAGACAACTTAAAACTCACGAGGTCAACTACACTACACATGACCTCGAGTTGGGGGCAGTAGTGTTCGCATTGAATATCTGGAGACACTACCTGTACGGCACTAAGTGTACGGTTTTCACCGACCATAAGAGTCTCCAGCATATCCTCAACCAAAAAGAACTCAACATGAGACAACGACGATGGGTAGAGCTGCTAAGTGATTATGAATGCGAAATTCGTTATCACCCAGGAAAGGCCAACGTGGTGGCAGATGCCCTTAGTCGAAAAGAGTACTCGGGCCGCCGAGTAAATTCTCTGTCAATAACGATCCATTCCCATTTGTCCACTCAGATCAAGGAGGCTCAACAAGAAGCCTTAAAACCCGAAAATGTCGCAAATGAAGCCTTGCAAGGGATGAATAAAAACCTTGAAGTTAAGGATGACGGAGCTCATTACCTCATGAACCGAATTTGGACCCCGAGATTCGGCGGATACAGAGACATTATCATGAATGAGGCTCACAAGACTAGATACTCCGTTCATCCTGGGTCCGACAAGATGTACCTGGACCTCAAGAAACTGTATTGGTGGCCAAACATGAAGGCAGAAATTGCTACTTACGTGGGCAAGTGTCTAACTTGCGCCAAGGTTAAAGTAGAATACCAAAAGCCCTCGGGTCTACTACAACAACCAGAAATACCCGAGTGGAAGTGGGAGCGGATAACTATGGACTTCATAACCAAATTACCCAAGACAACTGGTGGGCTAGACAGCATATGGGTAATCGTCGATAGGCTAACTAAGTCCGCTCACTTCCTGCCGATCAAGGAAACCGACAAAATGGAGAAACTTACAAGGACGTACATCAAGGAAATAGTACGACTGCATGGTGCGCCAATTTCTATTATCTCATATCGAGATAGTCGGTTCACGTCAAGATTTTGGCAATCATTGCAGAAGGCCTTGGGAACCAGACTCGACATGAGTACAACGTACCCCCCACAGACAGACGGGCAAAGTGAAAGAACCATTCAAACGCTAGAAGACATGTTGAGAGCTTGTGTGATAGACTTTGTTAAGGCGTGGGACACCCACTTACCACTCATTGAGTTTTCATACAACAACAGCTACCACACTAGCATCAAAGTTGCCCCATTTAAAGCTTTATATGGACGCAAGTGCAGATCCCCTCTATGCTGGGCTGAGGTAGGGGATACTCAACTGGCCAGAGGCCAAGTACCTAACAGCACTCTCACCGGTCCAGAGATCATACGAGAGACGACGGAGAAAATCGTTCAGATCCGTGAACGATTGAAAGCATCTCGTGACCGACAAAAGAGTTACGCAGACAAACGACGCAAACCTTTGGAATTCCAGGTTGGCGATCGAGTGTTGTTGAAGGACTCACCATGGAACGGAATGATACGCTTTGGAAAGCGTGGGAAACTGAACCCCAGATACATTGGGCCCTTTGAGATCCTTGCTAGGATCGGCCCAGTAGCCTACAAACTCCAACTACCACAAGAGCTCAGCAATGTCCATCCCACCTTTCATGTATCCAACCTAAAGAAGTGTCTGTCCGATGAGACGCTAGTCATTCCGCTCGACGAGATCGAGGTGAATGAGAATCTCCAGTTTGTAGAAGAACCCGTGGAGATCATGGACAGAGAAGTCAAAAGAACAAAACAAAGCCGCATACCAATAGTGAAAGTCCGCTGGAGCGCTAAGCGTGGACCAGAATTTACTTGGGAGCGTGAAGACCAAATGAAACAAAAGTATCCACATCTCTTCCCAAACCCTTGAGGATCTACTCAAGAGTTAAATTTCGGGACGAAATTCTTTCTAACGGGTAGATGATGTGACAATTGTAACTTTTGGTCAACGAACGTCAACTGTAGCCAAACGAAGCGTACATTAGTCCATGTGTTGAAAAGTTAATTTCCATAACTTTTGCTATGAATTATTAAATATTATAATACTACGTATGTTAATTCAAAACAATTATCGAGTAAACATCGAAAATACGGACAATAGATTATTGTAGCGTAAAAATTCGATAATCATACAATTATTATTTTTAGAATAATAATATTCATAAAACGATCTACTCGTAAATACGAAACTGTGGACATATAGAATGTCGAAAACGGAGTTCGTATGTGAAAGTTACAACGATTAAACCGCTGTGAACGGATAAATGTACACAGGGTTTGGACTCAAAATGCAAAATGTGGTGCCTTAAACATCAAATATGAAATAACAATTCATATAATATGGAACGTAATAATATCTAGTATTTAATTTCAAAGCCAAATTCGATTTCCGGTAAAATGCCGAAAATCGCGAAATCGGAAGAATACTGCGCTTAAACGCGTATTTCAACACCCAACGAGTTATAATTCAATCAAAATAAATGTTTGACAATGTTTTTATACAAAATAATTATTTAGAACTTTGTTTCGTCAAAAACTCATAAAATTATACTAAAACGACTTACGATTTTATAAAAATCACACATTTTATATAAGTAGGATGCTATTTTTATAAAAACAAACCCACCCACCCCTCCTACCCCACCCCCATCGGCTGCACCACCAGCCCCCATGCAATCCATGGGTTACTATTCAAGATCTAGGTGTAATTAGGGCTAGGAATAAACAAATGCACAAAATCAAACTTAGATTTTTAAACCATTATGCACTTCATTTGAGAACAACTAGCACCACTCTTCTCCTACATCTCTCTCTTTCTCCTCTCGGCTCAAACAATCCACCACCATCTCCCCTCCAACCCGCCACCACCATACACCACCATAAACCACCGCCGGCCACCCTCACCATCCACCATTTTTAGTGCAAAACATTCCAAACTTGGTAAGTTAGCTTCTCTTGTGATTTTAAACACTATTACACAAGTTTTACTCCATTTACACACACTAACATCTATGAAAAACCTTTGGGTAATAGCATTGTCCAAGGGTCCTCCGAGCTCCAAGGCTTGGATCTCCGTTCCTACCGCTAATCTCCCGAGATTACCCTAGTTTTTTAGCAAAGCACGCTACAAGGGTGAGTTCATACCCCTCATTTTCATCATTTCTAAATTTTTGGGGGAGAATACAAGTTTAAATACTATAAATGTTGTTTTATCCAAGTTTACATATGTTTAAATGCTATAAATGATGATTTACACAAGTTCATAAAACTAGTTGTTGTGTAAAAATGCTTTTGATATAAAAAATGGTTAGTTCTATGTATGATAAACATTATGGCATATTATGTTTGTGTAAAAGTTTCCAAACTATAAATAAAATGTGTAAAATTGCTAGATCTTGGATAAAAATGTTATAAATATGAAAAACTAGAAGTTGTGTACAAATGATCTTGACATGAGAAGTGGTTAGATCCATGTATTGTAAATATTATGACATATTATGTTTGTGTGAAAGATACAAGACTATAAATAAAGTGTGTAAAACTCTAGATTCTTGACATAAACGTCATAAAAACGAAAACTAATAAAAATTACGTTTTTGTAACCGGGAAATATCACTTTCTAGCAAAAATGGTTATAACCAAGTTATTACACCATTTTTGTGAGAAATATCTTAAAAGATGATATTTATAATCATTTGAATAAGTTATTTCGTTATTATTCGTAAAAATATGATTATTACGACGGAACACTAAAAATAAACTATTATTGGAATAGTTTATGAACATAAGGTTATTATGAC
Source organism: Cichorium intybus (assembly GCA_023525715.1). Lineage (NCBI taxonomy): Eukaryota > Viridiplantae > Streptophyta > Magnoliopsida > Asterales > Asteraceae > Cichorium > Cichorium intybus. The sequence goes on along the minus strand of CM042012.1, from coordinate 54,405,219 downwards.
AAAAATAATTATATAAAATTATATAATTATTAAACATTACTATATTATCATGGGAAAAATGATAATGGATGATTACAAGAGTTTTTATATACAAATCTTATGTAAACAAGTTGATTGAAATACATACATTTTTGTGAGATGAAATCTTCACAGTACTTCTATAAGTACCTACTATAAGTCCTAAATTTTATAACCAGATTCTCGGTAAGAGAGCGCGATATTTGAGTATAGATCTATACGGGCTTGACAACCCCGCACCTGAGCTGCTAGCTACAGCTAGACCGGCATGTCTGAGGTGTCCAAATGTCTCACATTCCGACGCCTGAATAACGTCGCAGCAGGCCAACTAGTCACAGTATGGTTATAGGGTATCTCACATGGGGAAAATAATTAACTTAATATTTTTATAAATTGTTTACGTGGAAACATACATTTCTAAGGAATTTACACTACAGTTTACATATTACATTTTAGTCTTTGGGATTTAAAGACTTGGACATTTTTATGAGAAAATACTGGATTTTCTTGGTTTTCAATACTATCGTTTATAAACAAAGGACATTTCTTACGCAAAATCTTATGAACGCACCAACTTAATTGTTGACACTCTTTCAAATTACTTGTTTTCTCAGGAAATTGATAAGGTAAAGCTCCAGCGCTATCCGAAGGGACGTTTCGACGTCGTTTTTGCTTATTTTGATATCATTTGTAATTGTATTTGAAACATGCAACTTTTAAACGATGTAACATTTGCAATTATTTAATGATGGTTGTGGTGCTTGGAATCACTATTATTCAACTTTGTTATGATATTGTTCATGAAGTCATCCACCCTCGAACGTTTCCGCCATTACGGTTTGAGGGTGTGACAAAATTGCATATAACAGTTTTTCACCAATTAATTTTGTGTATTAGTCATACAAATCTGGTACAGAACACGAAATCACACAT
>CM042012.1:54402838-54404245 GCA_023525715.1 Cichorium intybus | reverse complement strand
ATAGCACGAGGAGTTGGTTTATAAGGTTTGGTAGCGAAAATGTTTTGATTAAATATTGACACGTCTAGGTCGTTATGCGGTCAAAAATAAGAAAATAAACCTCACACACACTAGTATAGCGGTAGCAAGGGTCGATCCATGGGAGTTTGGTGGTCAAGATATGACGATAGCTTACCAAATGTAGTGTCACGCTACAGCTAGAGGGACTAGTTCTACTTTTCGAAAAATCAAACAAAAACACAATTCCAAAACCAATGCCAAAAACCAAATGAAGCATAGACTAAACTAAATCAAACCAAATCCTAGACTAAGGTTACTTACTGAAATCAGAAACTAAATTCAGAATCCAGAAGCAAACAAACAACCCAGTTGCAATCAAACAAGCATCAAACACAATTAATACTAAAAAGTGCAATAAAACCATAAACCGAATGATTACTTCAATTAAAAACCAAAACAGAAGATCCAAGGTACTGAAATCCAAAAATAAACAACCCTAGACTACTGCTACTGATCTGAACAATCCAGAAACAATAGGCTAAAAGCTAATCTAAACTAATTACTAGAGAATTGAAAGTGAAAACATAAAAATACCAAAGTGTTGCTGAAATTCCGAATCCTTGAGTCAAAGAAGCCTTAAGTCCACCTTAGGGGTGGTTCATTGCCTGCTGATTTCGACCTAATGATCTCTATTTATACTTGTGAAAATTTAGAATCCGCGGTGCGCAAGGCATGGATCCGCGACGCGCGTGTTGTCTTATCCCCGTTTTTTCGCTATTTGAATTTCTCTTCACTGCCTCATCGTTGACGTGGCGCGACGCCGGCTCTGATACCATGCAGGGGTGCGCGACGCCGGCTCTGATACCATGCAAATATATGTGGAGCCCAATATTGTCTCTCCAAAAGAGCCTTTTTAGAGAGAGGGAAGACTCCAACATATATACATACTTATAAGACCGTGTGACACCAATGTAAGATACACTAACATTGTTGTCATCTCTAAGGATGCTTGACTATATTGGAAGACAACTATTGTCTGTAAGGATATGCTTAACCAGTGTGGACCCTCTTCGAGGCTAAGGAAGGCCATAGCCCCCCTAATTTTATGGTTTATGCTTTATACATGTATGTATGGTGATTTAGTAATAAAAGAATCCTTAAAATGATTACTTGTCCCTTCTACTTTAAGCTTACTATGTAGAGTTAGTTATCAACAAAAATTCAAGAAACTAAATAAATCATTATCTAAACATCTAGAAAATATAATTTAATTTACAACTTTCTTAACTCAAGCTTTGAGTTTAGGAAAAACCAGTAAATCCAAAAAATTTATTTCCACCATGAGAAAGAAATTCCCAAACCTCACCAGTAAATAAAAAGTATTACTGCTGTCAGAAAAAAGCTGTT
>CM042012.1:54377838-54397838 GCA_023525715.1 Cichorium intybus | reverse complement strand
CGTTAAAGAGGCACATTGGATGTTAGGAGAATTACGATTGGACACCATGAAAATCCACATTTACGATAGCTTCCTAGAAGGTCATTTCTACGATCGACTGGTACAACAAGGGCACATCCAGACTTTCAAAAAGCAAGTTGTTGCCCTTTTGGATTCAATCAACTTTTGGCAGAATCGAGGCATCCCTCGAATAGACGTTGATTTGGAGTTCATCATGGAAACATGGGTGCCTCAACAGTCCGGGCCATTAGGAGATTGTGCTGTTTGGTCTTGTTTATTGTTAGAGTATGCTATATCTGGGGTTCGGGTTCCTGTACAGGGGGACGAAGATTATACTCCCACAGATTACGCAGCTAGGAGGTTTCGTGAACGTATGGGTCGTATTTATTGGGCTTCCCGTTCAAGTTATTATTAGACGGAGTATGTGAAAATAATTTGTAGAGGATTTATTTCAATGTTATGATTTTGAGTATTTATGTCGTTATAAGATTCTAAAAACTTGCATCTACACAACGTTTTAGATAGAATACTTCATTACACACAAAAAAAACATTACAACGTCATGGAAAGTAGCTGATATCCGTCATTTGCTAACGTTCATAAAAACTAAAAATACATATAAAAGCTGACCATACCTTAAACATAAACATAGGACTTAGGGAAGAATTTGAGATAGGTGCAAGCGGGCAGTGTCTTTGTGACATTCAAACAGACTGGTGTACTGTTCAATGAGACAAACTGCATTACGGAGAGTTTCACTTCTTTCTTGTAAAGTAGATTGCTGCCCAGATAATTGATTTATTGTAGACATTGTTGAGATAAAACGTTGAATATCTACAGGCATTTGGATCACAAGCATTTGCAAATTATAATGCGCTACCTTTATACGCTCATCTGGTATCATACGTGTTATTTGGAAATCAAATTCCTCCAATTGATCTTGGACATGGCGAAAAGCCCTGGTCATCAATAACACGTGAGTGTCAACCAATCTATTTATACGTTCGTCGAGATCTGTCAACTCATTATGTAAGACATTATCAGTGGTTGTATCCTGATATCAAAATAGAAAAGCAGTTAAGTGAAAACCAATTTCACATGTTAGAAAATGTAAAGTAATAATCAAAATGAAAATAATTATGATAGCTTACAACTCTGCTTGAGGAACCCCTTTGGTGAGCCATTGAGTAATATGAGTAACTGAATGAATCAAATCGGTTTGAAGTTTCTTTATATAAAGGATAGTAGGAGAAACTCATGTTGACAAGACAATACACTGCTCCCTATTACAGGACAACATAGAGTACCCTATGGACATGACATTTCACTGCATGGACATTATACGGGCTCCCATGGGCTGTGTTTTCCTCTAGATGGGCTGCGTTTTCCTGTAAATGGGCTGCGTTTTCCTGTAAATGTCATTGACAAGACAAGACAGGACACTATAGAGTACGTTGTATGTCATGATGAGTTGTCGTTTCAAGTATTACTGATATGAGTGTCATTATCACTGATAACTCAATACTGTACATAGCTTCGCGTGTTGCATCAAAGGTTCAGTTGTCGTTTAAACTTTTTAATATCGCCAGTAATTTATGCAGTCATGTGACAGTTGACTATTAAAAATTATATACTTATAATAATAACGTCAAAGGAAGTAAAAGTGAGCATTCAATATAATAGAAATCAAAGCTGATCCCATGAAACTGGTATTACAACCTAAAAATAACGTAATTGTAAAAACAATTAAACCCCCATTTAGCTCAAATCCACGGTAGGATAAACAGCTTCACTCTGTGACATGCTACTAGAGTCACCTCTTATGCTCGTTTTCCCTTTATTGTCTGAACCACGACGTTTGCCTGATCCTTCTGGTTTACGGGTTGGAACTAACGCAGGACATGTAGTTCTTGTGTGACCCCTTTGATGGCAACGAGAACATTCTTTTATTATTGGACCCTCACCTTGTGACGGAATACGATCCATATTTCTCGGTCTTCCAGGTAGACGTCTGTCCATGACTGGGGGTAATACAAAAATCAAATCGTCCGGTATCTCCCAATCACAAGGGGTGGGTAGAGGGTTGATAATGGACTCGTAAGTCTTTCTATAAAACACAACCAGATATGCATTGTGCACCCATCCAGTGCAATCTCCATGGTTTAAGCTATTTAAAACTCTTATTAGATGGCCACAAGGTATGCCAGATAGTTGCCACTTTCGACATGAACACGTTGCCTCTGCAAAATCGACAATCGCATCCCTAAGGAAGTCTACAACCTGGAATCTTGTACTTGAAATTGGATGGACTAGCCAGTTGCTGCTTTTAGTCATTCTTTTACGAATCTTTGCTTCCGCCCATGGAGTAAGTGTTGTTTTTATATCATCTAAATAAATATTTCAAGTTACCGGGTCAAAATTTACAATACAAAGTAAATACGACAACGTTATTAGTGTATCATGAAGGATGTAAGTCTTACTTGCACGATTGCGGCGTTCAAAATACCATTGCTGCATTGTTGTTCGAAAAAAGTCAATGAGCATCAAGACTGGCATCTTTCTGGCGTAGCGGGATAGTGCGTTTATGGACTCCGCGCTGTTAGATGTCATCATATTATACCGCATGCCTTCAAATCTAGACCGAGCCCATTTTTCTGGACATGCCCTGTCCAAGTACGCATACAATTCAGGATTATAATTGTTAATCCTTTGCATCCAATCATTAAATTCTTCGATTGTATATGCTTTACACGCCCCCCAAAAGAATGACTTGATGGTTTTCTTGGATCCAAACTTGGTCACTACATTAGAATATAAATGATGACCACAAATTCCATGATGTGAGGTCGGAAAAATGTTTTCAATGGCTGCGGCTATTGCCGCATGCCTATCAGATATGAAACTAAGAGATCCCATGTCGCCAACGCAATCGTGCAGTTTCTCCATGAACCAAGACCATGTTTCCGTGCACTCGCTCTTGCATATTGCATATGCTACCGGTAATATTTGATTATTACCATCCATTGCAACTGCCAATAACATAGTGCCCTTGAAGTCGCCCTTGAGGTGGGCAGCGTCTACCACCAATGTAGGTCTACACCAATTGCGGAAAGCAGTTAACTACAAAAAAGCTTGTTGTGTTATTGATATGGTTACATTCGTATAGTGGTAGTGAAATTTATTACTTACAACAATACTTACAGCGCAGCCTAATGAAATATATATAAATTGAAATCGATCGTCACCATCTTTTCTGATTGAAGTTACAGTTCCGGGATTATGCTTTTGCAAGTTGTAGCAATACACAGGGAGTCTTGTGAACGATTCCGCTGGATCACCCCTTAACAGATACAATGCATGTTGTTTCGCCCTCCATGCTTGTTTGTAACTAATATCAATTCTGTACTTTGAATTGATATCACGAATTATGTCGTTGCCACGATATACCCTACTTTGGTTGGCAGCCATTACCTCAGACAAAAGATGACCCAATACTTTCTTGTTTGCTTGGCGATGGTTTGGGTTGAGTTGTGAAGACGAGCACGTGTGTTCATCAACAATCTTAGTGCATTGGAATGAGCCGTCACCGCCTTTTTCTGATGTGGCTGTAAAACACCAACTACAGTTATCTTGACAACAAATAGCCTCATACCTTGTTTTTGTTGATCTTCTAACTTTGTATTGAAAGCCTTCAGTCATACTTTTAACACCAAGTGCAAGTTTCATAGCGTCTTTGTCTTTATAGGCTTGGAAAACTCTAATCTTTTGTGATGGGTGGTGGCTGTAAGATGCGGTTTTTATTTTTGATGGTACAGGACATGGCGGCGGCTGTGGCATACCGTACAACAATGTGCTTTTTAACCGATTGTGTCGAGCATCCTCCGACCCTCCTTCGTGGTCGTTTTGATCAGCCGTCACTCCTTCGTCACGATCACTTCCTTCCAAGTCGGATAAACGTAAATCACCATCCACGGGATCCCCATTTGGTGCTAGATTACCATCATTTAGAAGCACACAAACTTTTTCGTAGTCTTTTTGGTCATTCGTGTCTGCATTACTCATCATATTTTTGGCGCCAAAATCATCCGCACACGTACCAATGTCGTCCTCTCCTGCGTACTTGAAATTTTCAGGTTCCACATAGTGGATTGGTTCTTGGAAGACGGTTTCTGGAACAGTGTCGGTGGTCATAATATTACATGGAGCGTTGTTGCTCCCAATTCCGCTGGACTTCTTTTCCTGTGATGTTTTGCACAGGTCGTTACTTCGAATCTCGTCATCTGCAACGACGTAAATACGAACGATGGTGTTCACAGCTTCGATAACTTCTATCAAATGCATGATATCATTGTCATCAACTATCTCCATAACATAGTTATATTCTGGATGTTGAATTGATAATCTAGCACTCGATTGAGCATCGAAACCCGCCTTTGATTTTACCAATAAAGAAAAATCATGATAATTTATATGTGAACTAAATTTCACACCGTAATTCTTATGGTTTGGGCTAACGTATTTAGGTTGCCCATCAACTGTCGACCAATGCCCACCGGTGCACACCAGAACAAAATATTTTTTCTGGGATGAACTCATTGTGTAATGTAGTTTAGATTGAATTTCACTCCGTAATTCTTATATTTTTTCTGGGATGAACTCATTTATATAGTTTGTATGACAGCGAACCTCGCAGTCAAAGTTGTACGAATACGCAGTGAAGGTTGAACGAAAACGCAGTCAAGGTTGTACGAAAACGCAGTCAAGGTTGTACGAAAACGCAGTCAAGGTTGTACGAATACGCAGTCAAGGTTGTACGAAAACGCAGTCAAGGTTGTACAAATACGCAGTCAAGGTTGTACGAAAACGCAGTCAAGGTTGTACGAATACGCAGTCAAGGTTGTACGGATACGCAGTCAAGGTTGTACGAATACGTAGTCAAAAGTTGTACGACTACGCAGTCAATGTTGTACGAATACGCAGTCAAAGTTGTACGAATACGCCGTCAAAAGTTGTACGACTACGCAGTCAAAAGTTGTACGACTACGCAGTCAAAAGTTGTACGAATACGCAGTCATAGTTGTACGAATACGCAGACAAAGTTGTACGAATACGCAGTCATAGTTGAACGACAACGCAATGTTGTGTGAATACGCAGTCAATGTTGTACGACTACGCAGTCAAAGTTGTACAGATACGCTGACAATGTTGTACGACTACGCAGTCAAAGTTAAACGAATGCACAGTCAATGTTGTATACCGTTATAAATACTGTTACAAGGTAGTAAGCATTTCTGGAGTTACATTATGAGTTCTTCTAAAGATGCTTCTTGGCATTGTGATGATGAGGATTGTTACATTTGTTCAGATATTAACCCTTTTCCCGATGTCTGCCCAGGTCAGCCAGGATATTCTATGAATGATCCACTACCAGATAAAATGCCTGACTATATATTTGATGCGATGACACGCGCAGAGGAAGAAAACAAAATAGACCTGGAAAAAACAAGGATTTTAGATGACCGTATAGAAGTCCTTTGTGAGAAATTGAAGGAAAAGAAAATTTGGGTTAAAGATACGTCTATGAAGCTAAAAAATGCTAAACGTTGGATTGAGGAAACTGAACAACAAGTTTCTAAGCTTGTGGAAGAAAAAAATCGTATTGCAGATGTTAGTAGGATAAGGGGAGATTTTATCGACCGTGAAAAAACAATGTATCCGTTGCAATTCCCAAATTTGTGGCCTAGTATTTAATATTATTTATTATATTATTCCAATTAAAGCTAATCGCAGTCTATATACTAGACAGTTGATGTGACAATTAAGTAGATGTAGGTAGAGTGGTTTGTTTGTATCTGTATCTTTCCTACTTTTCATCTCTATATAAAGGTGTGCTCTTATGGTCTAATGCGTATCTTTTTGTTGTATCTGAGTTTGTTCCATCGTCAAAATATCAAATGGCAAGAACTTGCAGTTGTTGCGGTTATCCTACACTAATACGTGTGTCGAATACAAGCAGAAACCCAGGAAGACAGTTCTATGCTTGTAGTAACAAGGTAATATTATAATATCGAACCCACCTATGTTTTATAATATGATCGTACTATATGATAACCTTTGCTGTAATATCATTAATACAGATGCTAAACTGTGGCTTTAATGGGTGGGTCGATGAAGACAATGTTGTTGCCAGAATTCAAAGAGATAGAGAACTAAGAAGGCTTCAACTCGAGAATCGAAATTTGAAGATCGTCCTAGTGCTCAGTTGGATGCTTTTTGTAGCCGTACTAGTTTATAAACTCTAATTACCATATAACGGTGATGAATTATGTAATGGTAGTAAAGTAAATCCTTATATGACTTTACTGAACCATCTAGTAGTTTTCCTAATGTGTGTAACGTCGTTGGAATCTAATTAAAATTTCTATGTTGTCCTTAAAGATCCAACAGGTAAACATACTAAGGTAAATGCAACATATCATTCGGAGTTTGCAGAAAGAAATAGAAGCAATTTAGGTAAATGCAGCTAAAGACAAAACTAATACAAAGCTAATGGGGGGAAAACAACGAAATACGCTTAACACAAAGGTCATATATCTAATACAAAGCTAATGGGGGAAAACATTTAAGACAAAGCTAAAGGGGGTAAAACATCCACCATGTTGACAGGTACATGCCATTCACTTTGAGGGGGTACAGCCTGCACCACTTCCGTTTGATATGCAGCTCTATATGCAGCCGTAGTGAAATAAATGTTCACCGTATTAAAATCTTCCTGTAACATCATATAGGTTCGATACGCAGCCAGGCCGTGACGACATGGAATACCAGAACTCCTAAATTTTCCACAATCACAAGTGTGTTCACGCAGGTTAACAAGATATGTTTTCGTGAAGTCACGGACAAAAAACTCGGTGTTGTATAATTCCGTTACTTCACATGGTTCAGACTTGCGCATTCGTCTATAAAGTATGTTCTCTGCATACGGGGTCAGTTCATGATGAAGCATGCCTGAAACAAATCATTAGGAAATTAGCGTAAGTCAAAGTATCTTACACACAAATATAATTAAATAATAACGATTAACCTCCTAAAGCACCGCGATCAGCATAAATACGTTGCAGCATGTCAACGAAAGACCGAAGAAGTGATATTATTGGTAAATCTTGCTGAGCTGCAGAGACCCAACGAATCTCATCGGGCATTATTATGGAGAGGATGTTGTAACGGAAAATAGGGAACATCACCCGTGCCCATTTTTCTTGAGAAATACCTTCAAACCAGGTCATTATATCTTGGCCCCCGTGTTGGACCAAAACATCTCTAAGTATAGCAAAGTTCGGTTCAAAATGACGTAATTCGTAAGCCTTGCAAGTCTGCCAGAAAATATGTGGACATTCTTGGAATATTGGCATTCTATCAACAAAATATTTAAACACACTTTTGCAACAATATCCATGGTAACAGTGTGGGAACACATGAGATATGGCGACGTCTAAGTGATTGGACAATTTGGTAATGAAACAAACTTCTCTAGCATTTCTAAAGCATTCATGTAGTCTCATAAGGAACCATGTCCACGAATCTAACGATTCTGAGATTCCAAGACCGATTGCTATTGGTAGAGGTTGATGGTTTCCATCTACCGAGACCGCTACGTACATTGTATGGACGTATGGTCCATTCAATGGTAGGCACTCCAGTAAAATGACTGGTAGGGTGGTAGAAAGGAATGTATGCATCTACAAAAAGGTTTACAACAAATGTTAGTAGTATAAAGTTGTGATCATTGGATTAAAAATATGATCAGAATAACAACTTACGACACATCCTACAGCCATAAAACAAAATTCAAATCGTTTCTGGGCATCTTGCTTTATGCTAGTGATTGTATGTGGGTTCGCAAGTTGAAGGTTATGGAAGAAGAGGGGAAGGCGGGTAAAGCTTTGTTTGTGTTGCTTGGTTGATGTACTCATTTTGGATAATAATTGAAATACAAACTGATTGATTACAAAGTATGGAGATATCCACGTATTTATATCCTACTCATTTCCATTACTATTGGCTGCGTTTTCCGTATGCAGAAAATGTCGTTGACAAGACAGGACACTGCTCCCTATTAAAAGACACCAAAGGGTACCCTGTGGACATGACATTTCACTGCATGGACACTATACGGGCTCCCATGGGCTGCGTTTTCCTCTAGATGGGCTGCGTTTTCCTCTAGATGGGCTGCGTTTTCCGTATGCAGAAAATGTCGTTGACAAGACAGGACACTGCTCCCTATTAAAAGACACCAAAGGGTACCCTGTGGACATGACATTTCACTGCATGGACACTATACGGGCTCCCATGGGCTGCGTTTTCCTCTAGATGGGCTGCGTTTTCCTCTAGATGGGCTGCGTTTTCCGTATGCAGAAAATGTCGTTGACAAGACAGGACACTGCTCCCTATTAAAAGACACCAAAGGGTACCCTGTGGACATGACATTTCACTGCATGGACACTATACGGGCTCCCATGGGCTGCGTTTTCCTCTAGATGGGCTGCGTTTTCCTCTAGATGGGCTGCGTTTTCCGTATGCAGAAAATGTCGTTGACAAGACAGGACACTGCTCCCTATTAAAAGACACCAAAGGGTACCCTGTGGACATGACATTTCACTGCATGGACACTATACGGGCTCCCATGGGCTGCGTTTTCCTCTAGATGGGCTGCGTTTTCCTCTAGATGGGCTGCGTTTTCCGTATGCAGAAAATGTCGTTGACAAGACAAGACACTGCTCCCTATTAAAAGACACCAAAGGGTACCCTGTGGACATGACATTTCACTGCATGGACACTATACGGGCTCCCATGGGCTGCGTTTTCCTCTAGATGGGCTGCGTTTTCCTCTAGATGGGCTGCGTTTTCCGTATGCAGAAAATGTCGTTGACAAGACAGGACACTGCTCCCTATTAAAAGACACCAAAGGGTACCCTGTGGACATGACATTTCACTGCATGGACACTATACGGGCTCCCATGGGCTGCGTTTTCCTCTAGATGGGCTGCGTTTTCCTCTAGATGGGCTGCGTTTTCCGTATGCAGAAAATGTCGTTGACAAGACAAGACACTGCTCCCTATTAAAAGACACCAAAGGGTACCCTGTGGACATGACATTTCACTGCATGGACACTATACGGGCTCCCATGGGCTGCGTTTTCCTCTAGATGGGCTGCGTTTTCCTCTAGATGGGCTGCGTTTTCCGTATGCAGAAAATGTCGTTGACAAGACAGGACACTGCTCCCTATTAAAAGACACCAAAGGGTACCCTGTGGACATGACATTTCACTGCATGGACACTATACGGGCTCCCATGGGCTGCGTTTTCCTCTAGATGGGCTGCGTTTTCCTCTAGATGGGCTGCGTTTTCCGTATGCAGAAAATGTCGTTGACAAGACAAGACACTGCTCCCTATTAAAAGACACCAAAGGGTACCCTGTGGACATGACATTTCACTGCATGGACACTATACGGGCTCCCATGGGCTGCGTTTTCCTCTAGATGGGCTGCGTTTTCCTCTAGATGGGCTGCGTTTTCCGTATGCAGATGACATTTCGCAGTCAAACCCACTTATTTCGTAGTCAAACTAACACATGCGATTTCCCTAATTTCTATATAAATAAACTTTTTCATGTCAACTATCACATCTACACAATCAATCAAATTTAGATATTTTTTATTTGTAAACATGTCTGATCAATCACAGAAGTTAAAACAGGTATTGGAAAAACGCAAGGCTCCTTCTACATCAACAACTCCACCTACTAATGATGATAGGATGCCAGAGGAAATGAAAAGAATTCTCCTTCACAGCGCCTCTGAAGTCGACAAACAAATTCAATCAATTGCTGAAGATACAAAATTCTTAGAGGGTCAAAGGAGATTACTTGACGGTAAAAAAAATTGGATAGCTTCAAAAAAACAAGAAGTAATAGAAGCTGAGAAATGGATTAAGTCAACCAAAGCAAACATTGATCGAGAGATGGATAATGTTTTGTCACTTGGGCAAGAAATTACTGAGAAAAAGTTTTGGGTAGCTAATATGAAAAAAAACTATCCATATGAGTTTCCTGAGTGGCAAATTAAAGATTAGTTTTTCTATTTCGTAGGTATTAATTATTTCTATTTCAATGTTGGTATTTAGGGTCCCAGTAGTAATTTGTCGCTTGTTGTTTGTATCTCAGTAGTTATTGTTTGTATCACTTTATGTATTTCCGTACTCTATATATCTTTATATTTAATGGTCACATCAACCCCCTACCCTGTATTATTATTTCCCACCTACCATTCTAAATGTTCTATATATACACCTTATTTCACCTTAACATTCTTCACACCAAACCATTATCACTCATCGAAAATATCGTAGCCCAAATATGTCTGCTTCATCCTCAGACCGACAAGGAAAACCTTGGCTCATGCCTGAAGCCCTTAGAAAACTAGTTACACAGAAGGAAGAGGAGATTGAATCTCAAAACAAATCTATTAGGCAACAAAAAAAACAGTTGGATGAAATGCAGGAAGAGGTTGTCAAAAAAATAAAATGGGTCAAAAAGACACAACAAGATATCAAACAGGCAACTATCTGGGTGCAAAAACAAAAGGAGGCTGTTGAACAGGGCGACCTGGAGCTCCAAATTAAGGTCAAGGAAATGAAAAGGAAAAACAATTGGGTGATTGCAGAGAAAAAAAAATATCCGTATGATTTCCCAGATTTATGTGATAGTAATTAGACGTATTGCGTATGTTTCTCATGTTTCTATTATCATGTAACATCTTGATTAGGATGTGCTTTTATAATATTTGTCTTTGTTTTTATTTAATATCAGTACTAAATATTACTATATAAACGTTACCGACAACCTTCTTTAGACATTCAAAAAGTAAATCTATCCGACATCAAATATTTTGGTTAATCATGTTTGTGAACACATCTACTGATACACTTCACGTTAAAAAAAAATTCAAGTAAATCGGAGTTCGTATGGAGAAACTATGGCCGTTCAAAGTTGGACAAAATATAAATAAACGTTAGCGACAACCATCTTTAGACCTTCAAAAAGTAAATCTATCCGACATCAAATATTTTGGTTAATCATGTTTGTGAACACATCTACTGATACACTTCACGTTAAAAAAAATTTCAAGTAAATCGGAGTTCGTATGGACAAACAACGAGGGTTCAAAGTTGGACAAATAATTAATAAACTTTACCGACAACCTTTTTTAGAGGTTCCAAACGAACACTTTCGGACATCAAAAATTATTTTTAATAATGTTTGTGAACACATCTACTCATACACTTCACGTTAAAAAAAATTCAATTCAATCCGAGTTCGTATGAACAAATGATGAGTGTTCAAAGTTGGAGAAAAATTATAACTAAACTCATGAACCTCAAGAACATGTGGGAGGAAATTTGAGGAAAACGCAGCCAAATGGGAGGAAAACGCAGCCATATGAGAGCAAAACGCAGCCCTGCTTGAAGATCTCTTGAAGATGGCTTGAAGGAGAGCAAAACGCAGACCACAAGAGCAAAACGCAGACATTATGGACGAAAACGCAGCCCATGGCTGCGGAAAAGACGAAAACGCAGGTAATGGGACGAAAACGCAGGCGCCCCTTGCGGCCTGCGTTTTCGTTGGCTATTTTGAGGCAAAACCCGATTTTTTGGCTATTTTGAGGCAAACCCCTAAGGGATTAGGCTATTTTAGTCATTTTCTCTTTTTTATAAAAGTTATTATAATAGATATTAGAAATGAAAAAATAAAATTAAAAGGGTATATTTGTCTTTTCAATTTGTCCAGGGACTAAATCTACGAAAAATTCATAATTTTGGACCTCTAATGCAAGTTGGAAACTTTTTGGACCCTATTCACAATTTTTGACAAACGTAGAGACCAATTTTATAGTTTTGTCTATATTTTATTATTTAAGATTATATGCAAATAACTATTTGCTAGTGGGAAATGCAATATGAAGAGAAGCCATCCAACACGCCTCAAATCATATTTTCTTTAAAATTAATTATTTTTTATTTTTAAAATATTATATGTTATATATTATTATTATTATTATTTTAGACTAATATTTAATTTAATAATAAATTTAAATCATAAATTTAAATAAAGACTATTTTACATTTTTCATACCATTCTGATATAAATTTAAATAAACATAAATAAAAGAGTGGGTCTATCATTCATGACTATTAAATAAATGTATAAAATAACGTAAACAAACGGATATATACAATTTGTAAATGCGAATTAACTACCAACATAAATGAACGTAAATGGATGATCAACTCATGATTCGTGTTTATCATTCATAATTATTAAATAAATGAATAACATAACATAAACAAACGGATTTAAATAAATCGTGAAAAAGAATTAACAGATGAGCATAAATTAGCATAAATGAACAAGCTCATGATTCGTGTTTATTAAATAAAGGAATAAAAGAATGTAAACTAACGAATATAAATAACTCGTGAATGAGAATTAACAAATAAACATATATAAGTGTTAGTGAACGTAAATAAACGAGTTCATTATACATTATGTAAATAAACTAACGCTTATTTATGCACAACTTTAACCCAAAAATCGAACAAAAACCGATTAAGGCCAATCGATTAAACTAATTATTACTCGGTTTAGACGATTTTTCGGTTTATGGGTTAATCGGGTTTCGGTTTAGACGGGTTCGGATTCACTACTAGAAAACTGGGGGGTTAGCCACGCACATTTGTGTGGCTGTTGTGTGGCAAAAGCCGAATAGACACGCAATAGCCACGAAAACTGACCTGTGGAAGAACCCTTTGTGTCTAAATTGTAGTGACGCTTTAGCCACGCAAATTTGCCACGCAACTACCACGCACAGTTTACCACGCATTAGCCACGCCATTTTAACACTCAATAGCCGCGCGCATTATCCACGCCATAACCACGTACAATTAGCCACGCAATAATCCAGAAAATTTTGTATCGCAATTTCCACACACATTTAGCCACGCAATTTCCACACACAGTTAGCCACGCAATTTCCACAAAAAATTAGCCACGCAATTGACACACAAATTTAGACACGCAATTACAACAAACGTTTAGCCACGCAATTTCCACACATAACTAGCCACGCAATTTCCACAAAAAATTAGCCACGCAATTAACACACAAAGTTTAGCCACGCAATTTCCACACAAAATTAGCCACGGAATTGCCACACAAAATTAGCCACGCAATTACAACGCATTACGTTTTTTTTTTAAAATACCAGAATATTATTTTTAATTCCAATTTTTTTTTGTCATTAACCACATTTGACAAAAAACACACACACACACACACACACACACACACACATATATATATATATATATATATATATATATATATATATATATATATATATATATATATATATAAACAATATATATAAATAACGAAACTAATTAAAACACAACTAATCAAATATTACGATAAAGTTTGTTTAACATTCTAAAAAAGTCAAATAAGAAATACCACGAACCACGTCTAATTGTTTCAAAAACATTCTAAAACGTCAACTTGTTTAAAAAACATACAATTAAGAAGGACCCGGACCACGTTGACTCATTTGTCGCATCATTTCTTCAAATTTTTTTTGAAACTCATCTTGCGACTGTTTGAGCTTGACTTTCTTGCAAATTTTCCACTTGTGCACGTAAGCTCAAGATCTAAAAAATAACGACATATTATTAGTTCCTACAAAAAAAATCAAAGATGTGAAATTGTTTACTCATATATTACTCATATATCCAAGGCAAAGTGGATCTCATGCTATCCAAGTTGAAGAAGCTAGTTAATATTAAGTGAAATTGTTTCTACAAAAAAAAATAAAAAAATTAAAGATGTGTAACTTACCTGGGTTTTGCAATAACATAACTACATCTTTTTGGGATACAACATAATATAATAGTTCATCATCATCCGCTCGTTGCCCCCTGCATAGCTGCTACCTGCATCCAAACTTACAAGTATCTTATGTTTTACAAAAATAAATAGATGTGAACATGTACTTGTAAAATGAACATGAGAGAAAAGAAAACTACTTGTTGTGAAGATTGATAATTACAACAGATCCTTCATTTGAACAACTTCCAATGAATTCATCATCTAAGTAAAAGAAAAGAATATTGACTGCAACTTTATGAGCCCGTAATTCCTTAACCTGTCAAGAACATTGGATACATACTCCTTCAAGCTTCAATTTTGTTGCTCTTACTAGATAAGAGCAATCCATATACTGATAATAGCTTAACCTGTTAAGAACATTGCTATTACTTTTAAGCTTCTATTTTCTTTTAAAATAACATTATTTTAAAATAACCTAATAGCTCAATAGATATCATCTTCAGGTATCATGCTAGGATTAAACATACATATAATGATAATATCTTTTTACCTTATTTTTTAAAGGTCTCCTTCCAGATTTGTATAGAGAACAGACACTGCATTCTGAAAAAAAAACACAGTTAACGATTAAATATGTGATGGAAAATACTATTGTATGCAACAAGATGCAACAGGTTTGAGTTTGACATCCAAACAGACTAAGAAAAGGGCAATTTCAGGCAAAATCAATAAAGTAGATGGAACTTCAAAGTCTGGTAAAATATATCCATTGGTATTTGGCTACTGAAAGATACAAAAATGAAAAGATAAGTCAAGTATACTAGTTACAAAGCAAGGCAAGAAAATCGATTTGTTATTTAGTCAAAAGAATACAAAAATATTAGGTGGCAACAAACCGCTAAATCCAGTTGTCATAATCCTTTATAGACTTATTGTTTAGATTTTACCTTGAATAACTGAATATACGTGATATTCATCTACATAGCTGTAGAATCCTTAACAATCATAGTCATGACAAAATCTGCTGCTCCCTGGATGCCCCAAGGGCCAAGGTTACAACCTAATAAAGAAAGATCAGGGAGAAATGCTTTCCCCATTAAGTCCTGGAATAAAGACGGAAGCACAACAACTTACTGGATAAGTAACATCATTTCAGAAAAAAAAACCAACTTTTAACTTTGCAATTCAATTCAAAAATCAGAATAGAGCCATCATCGAACCTGCAATAATCGAAAATCAGAAGTAGAGCCATCATCGAACCTGTAATAATCGAAAATCGGAAATCGGAAATCGGAAAGCAAGCAAAGTCGAACCTGTAATCAGTACATCTGAAATCAAGTTATCGGTACGGTACCTAAAACCGGCAAATCGGTATCGATCCTGAATATTGAAACCTGAATCTTGAAATCGTAATATTGAAAAGAAACTTAATCTTGAAACCTGAAAGTTACCGATAATCCCGTAGATGAGGAAGGAATGCGGCGGTGAAGACGGAGGAGGTGGCGGAGGCTGGGAATTTCGGAGTTGGAGGCGTCGGAGGCGGTAAGGAGATACGGAGGCAGAGCGATGGAGAGAGCTTCAGCGGAGGAGTGCAGGCGGTGCAGTGGACATGGGGAAGACCGGAGATGGGGGAGATGCTTACCTCAGTCCGGCGGCTAGCGGAGGAGCTTCAGCTGCGACCGGCGGTGTGAACAAGCTTCAGCGGACAAGCGCTCCTCTTCACAGGAGCTCAAGGTTTTTTTTTAGGAAGAAATAAACAGGCGGGTCGATCAGGGAAGGAAGGGTTAAAACCCTTATTTTTTTTTTCATTTAAATGTTGGTGGCTATTCCGTGGTTAAATAGCCACGCAAAATCAACGAAACGCGGTATATACTTTAAAGCACAAGGTACAACACGGTAAAGCTTTAAATAAATGTTGGTGGCTATTGCGTGTTTAAGTAGCCACGCATCTACAACGAAACCGTAAAATCGAAAAAATGAGGAGCCGGGATTCGAACCCTGATCTCCTTAGTGGGGGGAACATCAACTACCACTTCGGCTATAAGCCTCATCCGCTTATTATTTCCCTTTATTAGAATATAACCCTTTCAAATAATAATTATTGTTATTATTATTATTATTATTATTATTATTGTTATTATTATTATTATTATTATTATTTTCGTTTATGTTTTCGTTTTATTAATTATATCGTTTTGGGCTATAAGCCTCATCCGTTTTCGTTTTATTGTTAATATTATTAATATTATTATTTTTTTCGTTTTTGTATTACTTTTTTCGTTTTCGTTCAATATATCCCATTCGTATACTTATTATTATTATTATTATTGTTACTACTATTATTATTGTTGTTATTATTATTATTATTAGTCTCATATTTTTATTATTATTGTTAATATTACGTGTGTGTGCGTGTATATGAATATGAATGTATGCATATCAATGTGTTGGTGTGTTAAAATCACAAGTGCTTATACACATTGAAAAAATAACGTTTGAAATGAACAACGGGCTTGGAAGGTGTACACGGTTGTATGTAAGTCGAATTTACGTATAAACGGAGAAATATAAAGATAATAAAGTATAATAAGGATGTACAAAAAATGAACCCAAAAAAAATAATTTTTGGCCTTCAAAAAACGAAAAATATAAATACAGTCATGGTTATTGCGTGGCTAATTAACAACGCATTAACAACACACTATCCAGTTGTGTGGAAAATGCGTGGCTAATTAGCCACGCAATAACCACAAAGAGTTTTGTATTTTTCGTTTTTTGAAGGCCAAAAATTATTTTTTTGGGTTCATTTTTTGTACATCCTTATTATACTTTATTATCTTTATATATCTCCGTTTATACGTAAATTCGACTTACACACAAGCGTGTACACCTTCCAAACCCATTGTTCATTTCAAACGTTATCTTTTCAAGGAGTATAAGCACTTGTGATTTTAACACACAAACACATTGGTGTGCATACATTCATACTCATAGACACACACGCACACCTATACATATACTTTACACACACATACATACTTATACATATAAACTCACACATTGTTTGAGCATGGATATTGATTAGAGGGATAGAAATAATGTATGTGTGTGTGTGTTTATATAAGTGTCCATGAGTACGAGTATAAGTATGAGTGTATATGAGAATGAGTGTATATGTGTATAAGTATGTGTGTCCATCAATGTGTTAGTGTATTAAAAGACATATATACCTTGAAAAGATAAAACTTTAAATGAATAACGGGTTTGGAAGGTGGACACGCTTATGTGTAACTCGAATTTACGTATAAACTGAGAAAGATAAAGATAATAATGTATTATAAGGATGTGCAAAAAATGAACCCAAAAAAATAATGTTTACCCTTCAAAAAACAAAAAATACAAAAATCTTTGTGTTAATTGCGTGGCTATTTAGCCACGAATTTACCACACAACAGGATAGTGCGTGGCTAATGCGTTGCTAATTAGCCACGCAATAACCAGTTGTGTGGTAAAAGCGTGGCTAATTAGCCACGCAATAACCACAAAGAGTTTTGTATTTTTCGTTTTTTGAAGGCCAAAAATTATTTTTTTGGTTTCATTTTTTGTACATCCTTATTATACTTTATTATCTTTATATTTCTCCGTTTATACAAAAATTCGACTTACATACAAGCGTGTACACCTTTCAAACCCATTGTTTATTTCAAACGTTATTAATTAATAAAACGAAAACATAAACGAAAATAATAATAATAATAATAATAATAATAATAATAATAATAATAATAATAATAACAATATAATAATAATAATAACAATAATAATAATAATAACAATAATTATTATTTGAAAGGGTTATATTGTAATTGAGGGAAATAATAAACGGATGAGGCTTATAGCCGAAGTGGTAGTTGATGTTCCCCCCACAGAGGAGACCAGGGTTCGAATCCCGGCACCTCATTTTTTCGATTTTATATTGTCGTGGAAGATGCGTGGCTATTTAGCCACGCCATAACCACAGTTTGAAAGGATAAAGCTTGAAATGTGTTGGTGTATTAAAACTACATGCGCTTATACACCTTGAAAGGATAAAGCTTGAAATGTGTAACGGGTTTAAAAGGTGTACACGCTTGTGGGTAAGGCGAATTTACGTATAAACTGAGAAATATAACAATAATAAGGTATAATAAGGATATGCAAAAAATAAACTCAAAAAAATAATGTTTGCCTTTCAAAAAACGAAAAATAAAAAAACATTGTGGCTATTGCGTGGCTAATTAACCACGCTTTTGCCACGCACACAGGCAGTGCGTGGTTATTGCGTGGCTAATTTACCACGCAATAAACACGCACTGCCTGTGTGCGTGGTAAATGCGTGGCTAATTAGCCACGCAATAAACACGATTTTTTTTATTTTTCGTTTTTTGAAGGGCAAACATTATTTTTTTGGTTCATGTTTTGCACATCCTTATTATATTTTATTATGTTTATATTTCCTAGTTTATACGTAAATTCGATTTACACACAAGCGTGTACACCTTCCAAACTCGTTACTCATTTCAAACTTTATCATTTCAATGTGTATAAGCACTTGTACTTTTAACACACCAACACATTGATGGACATACACTTATACTAATAGACATGCATTCTCATATACACTCATTCTCATCTATACTCATACTCAAACACATCCATACATATACACACACTCTCTCTCTATATCGCTTTAATCAATATTAATGATCATACAATGTGTGATGTATGAGTATAAGTATGTATGTGTGTAAAGTATATGTATATGTCTGTGTATGTATGAGGATGATTGTATATGCATCAATGTGTTGGTGTATTAAAACTATATGCGCTTATACACCTTGAAAGGATAAAGCTTGAAATGTGTAACGGGTTTAAAAGGTGTACACGCTTGTGGGTAAGGCGAATTTACGTATAAACTGAGAAATATAACAATAATAAGGTATAATACGGATATGCAAAAAATAAACTCAAAAAAATAATGTTTGCCTTTCAACAAACGAAAAATAGAAAAACATTGTGGCTATTGCGTGGCTAATTAACCACGCTTTTGCCACGCAGACAGGCAGTGCGTGGTTATTGCGTGGCTAATTAACCACACAATAAAAACACACTGCCTGTGTGCGTGGTAAATGCGTGGCTAATTAGCCACGCAATAACCACGCATTCAGTGACTGCGTGGCTATCGCGTGGCTAAGTTTGCACCGCTATAGACACAATTTTCCATATATCTATTTTAGCCACTCTTTTACCACGCATTCAATGACTGCGTGGCTATCGCGTGGCTAAGTTTGCCACGCAACGACAACGAATTTATGATGCGTTGTGGTTCCGTTACAAGTGCGTGTCTAAAATTGGGGTGGAATTGATGCGTGGTAATTGCGTGTCTATTTAGCCACACAAAATTTGCGTGGCTATTTTTCGTTGTAGATGCGTGGCTATTTAGTCACGCAACAGCCACGAATTTCTTATGCCTAGATGTTCCGTCACAAATGCGTGTCTAAATTTGGAGTTTCAGGTTGTGTGACAGATGCGTGTTAATTGCGTGGCTATTTAGACACGCAAAATTTGCGTGGCTATTTTTCGTGGCTAAATACCCCATTTTCTAGTAGTGATTAGCTAAAGTGTATAAGGCTGTGTTTGGTTGGACGTAATGGAATAACAAATGAATTGAATGAAACAAGTAATGAAATGGACAAGGTAATTGAATGATTTATTTCCATTCCATTGTCATGTTTGGTTATGCTAATAGAATGGAATGAGTCATTCAACAATCTTGTTTGGTATGTACAGAAACAGAAAGGAATGGAATGCAAATACGTAATAATGACAAAAATACCCCCATAAAAAGTCACAAAATTAATTATTTTCTATATTATCTAATCCACAATAATAATTTCATTGATTAATTATGTTTATTACATAAGTCAAACATCATATGAAGGTTGTATTTTTCGATGGGTTATAAAAAGCCTTTATTAGACTTTATTAAACTTAAGCCACAAGGTCATATTTTCGGTGGGTT
>CM042012.1:54180104-54377815 GCA_023525715.1 Cichorium intybus | reverse complement strand
TAGCTCAAGAATGATAAGCGATATGGCATATAACTTCCGTATTAGACCTATTGATATGATAAGCCTTTTATCATATAATTCAGCTTGCTAATCATTAGCATGATTAAACAATATACCTATATATATATATATATATATATATATATATATATATATATATATATATATATATATATATATATACATATATATATATATATATATATATATATATATATATATATACATATATATATATTTATATATATATACATATATATATATATATATATATATATATATATATATATATATAAGTATAATTGATACATATGTTTGAATTGATGGCAGCACAGTCTTTTTGGGTTGCCTTCATAACTTGGCAGATGACAAGATTGCATATAGAGAGAAAGATTGATATATTATGGAGATTATATATTAAGCAGAAAAGGGGGAATAAATAATTTGTTAATATATTATGAGAACAATATATTAATTAGAAGTTATGATATTTAATTAAAGATTAATGAAAAATGAATTTGGAATTAATTTTGGGATTAATTGGATTCATTAAATAGACAGGGGTTGAATTATAATTGTATAGTTGAACAATTGGTAAATATATATAGTATATATATATATATATATATATATATATATATATATATATATATATATATATATATATATATATATATATATATATATATATAAAATAAATTTTCTAAATATTGTGTGATTGTAGGACTGATTCTGGACCAATCATTTGTGAGGGACACTTTAGTAAAATAATACCTTATTATACGCTCAGTTAATATACCATCCACCATTATTCTCTCTGTCTCTCTCTCTCTCTCTCTCTCTCTCTCTCTCTCTCTCTCTCTCTCTTAAAACCCTAACACCAAATTGAACACCGGAACCCTGCGCAAAGGCGATGCCCAATTACATGCTGGAGCTCACCACCGCCGACGGCGGCGGTCTTCCACGTAAAATCAAAATCAGCACCAGCAGCCATGACTCTATGCAACGACAGCACCTCACCGGTTGACTTCATCGCCTCCGGTCATAGCAGATGTCGGCCGTTCCTTCTCCGACCACGCAGACCGACCACCCATCCTCCGGCCATGCAAACGCAGACGAAACAGTGACCACTGCACGTTTTGAGAATGGTAGTTTGTGGATTGAAGCAAATTGAAGCACGATCAAGTCGGTTTTGAAGCAATCAGTCTAATTTGCAGGTATAAAAAAATCGATCTCCGCCTTTTTTTTTCTTCTGGGTTACGGAAAGGCATTCTCATATAATGGGGATGAATATTTATGAGAATGCAGTAGCATTCCTTCAGAGAATGGTTCACGTTCATTCTCAGAGAATGGGGCATTCTAAGAGAATGAAGCTTTCCATATAGTAGTTCCCAACCTTCTATAAACATATATAATCACTCCATTCTTCGAGAATGGTATAAATATTCTTACGTAACTATTTTTTTTACGTCAACAACCATTTTAAAAACCATTCTCTGAGAATAGTTCACATTAACCCAGTTTCTTATTTTTTTACATATTCTCTATACATATTCTCAGAGAATGGTTCATATTAACCCAGTTTCTTATATTTTTTTACGTATTCTCTGTACATATTCTCAAAGAATGGTTCATATTAACCCAGTTTCTTATTTTTTTACATATTCTCTGTACATATTCTCAATCTCGCATCCTGAAAAATCCTCAATCTCGAAGTCATGAACTGCTGCGTCTTCCTGGCATAGTTAATTTTTGATGCATGCACCTCTTGAAGAATGCAGACGCGGAAGAATTGTTCTTGTCGGAGTTGAATCAGAATATGGGATTGTATTTTTTTTATCGTGTAATTGGATTCTGATGATTGTGTGTTATTGTAACTGATTACAAATATGTTTAGTTCTGATTTTCTAATTCAATTTGACCGATTTGCCCTCTATCGTTTGATTCTCATTAAACACGCGTACATTATTTATATTTATTACAAAAATGTCATTCTCATCACAGCCATTGATTATTTGAATCTGATGGTCCATATTAAGTTCTACATTTGCACAATATATACTAATTTCATTTAATACTAACTCTCTATTAATATATATATATATATATATATATATATATATATATATATATATATATATATATATATATATATATATATATATATATATATATATATATATATATATATATATATATATATGTCAACTAGGTTGTATGATAAATGGGTTATCATATCAGAAGCTTAATTATGACAGTTATTTTTCATAAGACTTATCAGTTTTGAACTATAAATAGAGGCCTCCCCGCCCCCTCATTCCATGCCATTATAAGAGGAGTTCCTCCTCATTCTCTCTTGCTTTCTTGCTTGCAAGGTGTTGGGTGTGAGCCATTAGAGGCATTACATTTATGGTGCTAGCTTCCAATAGATCTAAGGATCAAAAGGTTAGTTTTCTTTATGAAATTTTTTATTCTTATTTTTTTCATAGTTATAGGTTCAATAGATAAAAACATATGTTGGGCCATACTTATTGTTGGTTTAATCTTTGCATTTGTTTAGGCAAAAATAGTATTTTATGCGCTTGTCTTGGGTTTTCGGTGGGCTTGGGTGCAAGTGGGCTTAGGTTTTAGGATCAAGTATAAATAGCTTTTTCCTTGTCATTTGTTTAGTGGATCGACTAGGAGCTTTCTAGAGAGAATTATTGTGCAATCGATCATAACCTTATGTACGAGTCTTTTGTTAATCAAAGAGTGCATTGAAGGTTTGTTGTAATTCGTCTTCTTGTTTGTTTCGATTCATACTCATTGGGATTCCGCTCCATTCGAGTGTGATTGATTGATACCAAGTAGATCTTGAGTTGTTTGGGACTAACAAGTGGTATCAGAGCCTTAAAAATCTAATTTTTTGGTGTTTTGGTGTCAATCTCTCGAAACAATTACTTGTATCTTGAAGATTTTAGCGTTTTTGTACAGATTTAGACTGATCTGGACGTTTTGGATCTTGGTGTTTAACAACGCCTAGTACTATAAAGTATTTTAGTCGTTGTTGAGCCCTATTCTTGGTGAATTTATATCATATATGCTGTGGTATTCTCAATTTTTGTGTCAGTGCTTGTTTGGAAAGAAAAGATGTAAACAGGGGCTAAAAGCATACAAAATGGAAGAAGTTTGAAGAGAAGGACAAAAAGAGTCGAATTCACACGCGCGCCGCGGGAATGCACAAGGGCGCGACACGCTGAGTCATGATTGAGGCGGTGAGAAGAATTCAAATGCCGAGAAAACGGGGATAAACACATACGCGCGTCGCGGATTCTTAATGCACGCGACACGTTTACTAATTTTCCAAAACTATAAATAGAGGGTTCTAGGTCGAAACCAGCAGCAAAGACCTGGCATAGGAACGATCCCCAAGGCTTCTTTGACTGCAAGTTTCAGTTTTTAGTCGACCATAATTGGTATTTATTTTTTTTCTCTTTTAATTTCAAGTAGTTTAATAGATTTAGTAGTTTGGCTAGTGTTATTGGGTGTGACAACCATTAGCATTAGGTTTAGGTTTCTGAAATATTTTGTTTACTGTTTTGAACAAGTTGGATCTGAGTTTTATAATAGTTAATCATTCGGTTATGGTTAATTGCTCATTTTATGGTTTTTATGCTTTTGAATGAGTTTGGAATGTTTGGATGTTCTGGCTTGATCTTTGTTACTTCTATTTCTGAATTGCATTTCTGATTTCAGTAAGTAATTAGGTTAAGTTTTGGTTTTGATTTTAGTTTAATTTTATGCTTGAATTGGGATTTGCTGCATTTCATGATTTGGGACTGTTTTCGGTAAAAATTAGAAACTAGATCCTCTGGTTGTAGAGTGACACTACAAATTGGTAATATGTTGCCTACCTTGACCACGTAACTCCTGTGGATCGACTCTGACTACCACTGTACTAGTGAGAGTGAGGTATTTTATTATTTTTAACCGCACGACGACCTAGGCGTGTCAAATTTTGGCGCCGTTGCCGGGGAGTTGTGAGCTTGAGAGTAGGCGATCTGTAGGATTTGGTTTCTGATTTTTGATGTTTGATTTTAGTTTGATGATTTTTGGTATGTGTACGTCTTCATAATGGGCGATTACATGTACCCGGATCAATATTATGAGTATTATGAAAATCCAGTCGACACGTATTACGAGGATGATTACTACAATGGATCATTCGATGACAATGAATGGCGGACCAAGGAGTCATCTCAACCTGCAAATTTTGTAACTTGGGCCCAAGTATTGGAGCTCATGGCTGACACCCACCAAGTGCAGAAGGACCAGGCTGATGCTCTTGAAAGAGTGCAAGCTTCTTTAGATAGGTTGGAGAAAAGTTGGGAATATCTCCCACCCTCGCCAGAACCTGAGGCGAGTGATTTTCATACCAATAATAATGTGTGTGAACTTGCATCACCTGAACATGTGATGGAAGGGCATACACCTTGGGAAAGTCAAGAGACCACTGAGAGGGTCGAAAATGTTGTTGAGGAAGAGGTTGCAGGT
Organism: Cichorium intybus; assembly: GCA_023525715.1. Taxonomy (NCBI): domain Eukaryota; kingdom Viridiplantae; phylum Streptophyta; class Magnoliopsida; order Asterales; family Asteraceae; genus Cichorium; species Cichorium intybus. Next base: position 54,373,282 of record CM042012.1, on the reverse strand, counting down.
GACAAAGCTTCTCCTGACTCAACAGCTCTTAATGTTTTTGATGTTTTTGAAAATGTTGATCTGGTGATGAGTGAATCCATACCATCACCAGAAAATTTGGTTGATGAGGATGTTGTGGAGGGGGCTGTAAGTGACAGTACAGACCCCAGCCTAACGACTCCCGAAATTGTTGAAGTTGTTGATACCATTGGGGAAGGGGGTGTAGATGACAATACTACCCTTGAACCTATAATTTTTGAAAATTTTGAACATAAGGATCTGGTGATGGGTGACTTTATACCACCATCAGATGAAACCAGTCGCTCACTCTTGCTTCCGATCCACCTGTTGGACGATGATCAGGAAGATGAGGCCGACAAGTTAGTCTTTGAAAATAATAAACATGATTTTATCGCCACTCATGACCCATTCATAAATGGAAAATTAGATGTAATAAATACCATCGATGAGGACATATGGAAGCATCCCGATATGTTGCCTTCCGATCCGATTCGGTTGGAAAATTTCTATTGGTACTGCAAGCCAAAATTGCAATTTGAAGATAACACGCAATATGTGAGCAACAAACGAGGAGCAAAGTAACTACTGGGAGTAGCACTGGGCGCGCTTCATATCAAATCAGTGATCTTGAAGAGATACCGAAGGAAGGATCGAGCTTGGAGGTTCAAAGCTACCTCCAAGTACTCATGGGAGATAATCAGAAGACGGCAACCGGGCAGCAGCAGAAGAACCGGCAAGCCATTCGATCCACGAAAATTGGAGGAGCATGTGGACAACGAAGGGACGGTGGTGACTGTAAATCAGCGAAGGAAGAAGGCATACGATCCACCATAGCTGTAGAAGGAATAGTCCGTCTGGCTGAAGACGTTAAACTTAGCGCTTGTTGGGAGGAAACCCATCTTCATAGGTTAGGTACTGTATTTCTTAGGAGTAATTAGGAAGATTCTATCATCTTCATTGCAAGTGTTATTGGTCCAAGGCAAGTGTGAGGTCTTATGAAGAGAATTTGAAAAATTGAAGGTCGCGCCGCGGTTTAGTGTTTTGCGCGTCGCGGGATCGCAGACCAACCCGATGTGCAGGGGTTGATTTGAGAACACGCGCGCTGCGGTGTGCTCTTACCCGTGCTGCGGGAATCGATCGGTCAGATTCTTCCTTTATAAGGTACGTCGCATTCACTATTCACACACACATCACCCACGTCGCGCCTCAGAGTTCCGATCAACCAAAGTTTTTCTCACGTTTTTCTCATCCATTTTATTCCTACTATTGAGGTATGTCATTCTAACTAGTTTTTTTACTTGTTAGAACTAGCGATTAGGCCGTAAAATTGGTTGATTTCTCCAAAAACTGAAAAACTTAGAAATCGGCAATGCTGGCTCGTAGGGTGTTTTGTTTGGCAAATGATCACCCTAGAGGGGTTAATCGGTGCTTAGGCTACCTTGTAGTATGTTTGGATTGAGTTAACAGGTGGAAATCAGTGGGATTAGGGTTGGATTTCGAAACAGTCACTCGCCGCGCCGCGCTCTGGTTCTTGGGCCGCGCCGCGGTTCGTTGGGGAGGATAAGGACTTATTTTGAAAAAAAATTTGTTTTGTGTGGTTTCTGTGTGCAAATGGCTTTCAGGCGTGATCATCCTTTTCTCCAGTTCCCTGACGAGCTGGAGAGTTCTGTCGAGTACATTCAGAGGAGGGATACACTGATTAGTCGTCGGGTTCTCGAGGCGACGATTATAAACCGGGATATTCTCAGGACGGCTGGACTCTGGGCTGAGATCGAGCCTTTTCTTCTTCGCAATTGGTCCCGTGGGGCCAATTCCTTTACATGGCGTGGTTGGGACAGGCTTATGTCCAACAAGGACGATGTCGTCTATACGGAGCTTCTTTTGGAGTTCCTTTCCACGATCCACTATGCACCTGGCTCGTCGGATGCCCGATCCAGGCTAGTCAGATTCAGATTGGGGGGAGTCCCCAGGGAGTGCAGTCTCGGGAGTTTGGGAGGCGCACGGGTATATACACGGAGGAGGAACTTCAGAGCCAGCACTTTACACCATTTCTCCGGGCGTGTGTCCAGGGGCAGCCCGCATGGGATGCCAACACAATCATTTGGGCCATGTTGTCCAATGTCTTTTTCGAGGCGGGCTCGGCCAGGGATAGCCCGCTCCACAACCCGCTTCACCGTCTCATGCACCGCATCGTCACCACCTCTATCAATCAGAGGGAGGGGGCGAGAAGGTGTCCGGTGAGGACATGACATATATGTAGGTGCTCCTCGACCCCACCAGATTCCTCAACCTACCGTATGCCTTGGCGATTTCTCTATCCACCCGGGTGGCGGGTGCGTCTGCCAGCAGTCCTTTGGCCAGCGGGAACTACATTACCCGTCTGGCCCGATTATATAGGTTGCTCACTGCTGCGACCATGGCCTCCCTGACGGCGATTCCTCCAGTTCGCATATCAGTGCGGGCACTGGAGAACATGCATTTGATCCACCAGCCACAACCAGCCCACGAGGAGGGACCCCCGAGGTGTCGCCAGAGGGTTTCACCACCAGTTCCACCACCACAGCCACAGCAGGAGGAGACACTGGGTCTCCACCGATTGGAGGTGCGGGTGGCTCAGATTGAGGATCAGTTGGAGTGGATCGGGGAGGTACTTACACAGATGGCCACTCAGCAGGGACAGCGCCCCCGACCATTCCCAGCCCGAGCACATGATCACGAGGCAGGTCCTTCTAGGCCACCAGGTGGCGATTGATGTATTTTTCTTATTTTTTTTGGGATATATGTACTGTACCTATGATACTACTTTATTTTTGCTTGTTTATAGTTTATTTGTTCTGTTTGCATTTAATGTTTTTTGTGAGTGTTGCATGTAATACCCAAATGGAGGAGTTGTTTCAGGCAAGTGTGGGGTCACCGTGCCCCCTCCACTTGCCATGATCATTGGCATGTTTCACTGTTGCGCTACAACTCCTGAATTCTGAGTCGAGGAATTGTTTGTCTTTTTGTACCTGTGACAACCGAGTACCATCAAGCAATCTACCGTCTAAGGGGTAACTCTTTCTCCCTTGATTTGAAATTTAATTTTGTACAACGGGGGTGTTGTACGGTTTTAAGTGTGGGGTGTGGACGGTCGAAAGAGTATTTTTGAAATTTTTGCGGGAATGAGTCAATTTTCAAAATTTTTACCAATTTTTCAAAATTTTTACTAGATTGTAATTTTGTAACCAATAGTTTTTGAATGTTTTAGCATTGGTATTTTTCAAGAAATATTATTTAGTTGTTATCATGCTTAGTCAAATAAGTTGAGTTTTAAGAGTTAGAGGATTGGAGTGTTTTAAGTTTGAAATTTAGGAAGGGATAGTCAATCAGTGGCCTTTGTTGTTCGAGTCGGTAAGCCTAAAATGGGTGGGACTTATGAACCTTGCCACCTAAGATCGTCTTGTCTGGGATGGTATTTCTGAAAGCTCGTTACACGGACAATATCGAAAGTCTGAATGATTAAGTACACTTCATTGTGGACAAAAAATTTGTAATCAATGGTTCTCTAGAAAGTCATGAATTCCAAAGAATATTCCGATTATGTTATCACAAACTATTTCACTCTAACTCCTAAGGCAATAAGCTTTGAAATTGAACACATTTAAAAATTGTTTGAGTCTTAGTTAGAATTTGTTAAAAACTCTCTTGCTTGGGGACAAGCAAGGCACAAGTGTGGGGTGTTTGAGAACGCCTAGTAATATCAAGTATTTTAGTCGTTGTTGAGCTTTATTCTTGGTGAATTTATATCATATATGCTGTGGTACAAAATTAAATTTCAAATATGCTGTGAATTTATATCATATATATATATATATATATATATATATATATATATATATATATATATATATATATATATATATATATATATATATATATATATATATATATATATTTTTTTTTTTTTTTTTTTTGAAAAGTAACGTATATTATAAACTTAGCCTGAGTAGCAAGACACAAGGCTGACAACCAAGAACACATTTTACATATGATTGACGGCTAAACTAGGGGAAGTGAACCATAAGTTTCTATCTAGTTTTACATTTTTAGCCCTAGTATCAATCCATAAGAACGATTCTTTTTGAATTTGGAAAAGCAATTCATCAATTTTTCTGAATTTCTTGTTGAAGGTAAAATCGTTCCTATTCCTCCATAACAGCAAGAACGTTGCATATCCAACCGTTTCCATCACCTTTCGCCAAACGGGGGTGTGACCCTGTTCACCAAGCTTCATAATGGCTTCCTCGAGAGAGTTCAAGACCGTCGCCTGTTTACCCCACCATGCTCGAACCTTCTTCCACACTGCAACCGCTACAGGACACTCCATGAACACATGATTAATTGATTCATTATTGTGTTTGCATAGATCGCAACTATAAGGGGTTTGTATGATCGTCTTAGCTGCTAAAACATCTTTTACCGGTACCCTCCTTCGGAACAGTTTCCAAATGAAGATATTTGTTTTGTTAGGAATCCAATTCGACCAACGGTTGGTCCCGATAATTTGGTTGTGATGTTTCGCTATTCTCGCTCTAAACCAACTAACCGTATAAATACCGTTTGGGCCCTGTAGACACCTCCAGACATCGTTTTTATTATTTAGAGTGACATTTGCTATCGTCTCTTTTAGAATCTTAAGTTCCTCCTTTGATCTACCTTCCCTTAGGTTCCTGGACCAATTCCACCCATTACCGTTTGAGATGATTTTATCACTCACGAAACTTTCTTTCTCCGGGTCTAGACGAAAGAGTCTAGGAAATGTCTTCTCTAGCTTGTGTTCTCCCAACCATCTATCTCTCCAAAACTTTGTTTCTCTACCATTTCCCACTTCTTTGCTAAACATTTTCCATATGTCAATATCCCTTTCCTTGATCTCTACGCAGACCTTTGCAATCGTCCTCCATGTGTTCCCTGTTTTGATCTCCGCCCCTTCTTGTATTCCTGCGTTATCACCATGTATGCTCCTTATGATTTGTACCCAGAATGCGTCGACTTCGTTGATGAGACGCCACTACCATTTAACAATTAATGCGATATTTAAATGGTCCAAAGTACCTATCCCCAGACCTCCTTCCTCCTTCTCCCTCGTCACTTGGGTCCACCTGACCCATGGAATTTTCCTTTCCATACCACTGCTACCCCAGAAAAAGTTTCGTCTGAATGTTTCCAATATATTCACAAGCTTCTTTGGCGCCCTGTAAAGAGAGAACATAAAAGTGCCCAAATTCCCAAGGATATTGTTGAGAATTTGTTAAAAACTCTCTTGCTTGGGGACAAGCAAGGCACAAGTGTGGGGTGTTTGAGAACGCCTAGTAATATCAAGTATTTTAGTCGTTGTTGAGCTTTATTCTTGGTGAATTTATATCATATATGCTGTGGTACAAAATTAAATTTCAAATATGCTGTGAATTTATATCATATATATATATATATATATATATATATATATATATATATATATATATATATATATATATATATATATATATATATATATATATATATATATTTTTTTTGAAAAGTAACGTATATTATAAACTTAGCCTGAGTAGCAAGACACAAGGCTGACAACCAAGAACACATTTTACATATGATTGACGGCTAAACTAGGGGAAGTGAACCATAAGTTTCTATCTAGTTTTACATTTTTAGCCCTAGTATCAATCCATAAGAACGATTCTTTTTGAATTTGGAAAAGCAATTCATCAATTTTTCTGAATTTCTTGTTGAAGGTAAAATCGTTCCTATTCCTCCATAACAGCAAGAACGTTGCATATCCAACCGTTTCCATCACCTTTCGCCAAACGGGGGTATATATATATATATATATATATATATATATATATATATATATATATATATATATATATATATATATATGTATATATATATATGTATATATATATATATATGTATATATATATATATATATATATATATATATATATATATATATGTATATATATATATATATATATATATATATATATATATATATATATATATATATATATATATATATATATATATATATATATATATAGAGGTAAGATAAAATGAGATGAGTGAAAAGGTTGAGAATGTGAGAAGAGATCTGAATCATTCATTTTCTTAAATCTAAGGCTATTATCAATGTGCCATTTATGTAAATTTTAAAAATAGAAGAGTCAAACTGTAACTCTTAATTTGACACCCAGGGTACTTACGTAATTCTACCTTTAGTTTCCAAAAAATCATCCTAAAATCTCTCACACACTTTCTCTGACCTAATCAAACGATCGTCCTTATTTTGCCTCCTCATTCACGTTCTCTTTTTGAAAAAAACAGAGAGACAACTCTTCCCTGCTCCGAACTCCCCAACACCACCATTGTAGACGATTGAAGTTTGTGTGCGAGAAGTTTCGTCGGCGTCGCAGTCATCAGATCCGGCCAGCATCGCCGTCGAAGATAAGAAATCGCCGAGAAGCTTTCTCCTTGATTTGGTCGTCGATTGTTGGTTTATTGTTTGGTTGAAATCGCAATCCAACAGGTATTGAAAATCCCGAGTTTTGATTCAAATTGTTTTTCGTTGTTGATTTGTTCCTACCTCTTCTAATCACAACCCAGTACGCCACCGACTAGAGTTTGGGTGTCGCCGAAGCCTTGGCTGCCGCCTGTGTCGGACCGAGGGTGGCGGGGATAGAGTGTACCGCCGGAGAAAACAAAAGCATGGCGACGGTAGGAAGCATCCTTTACCAATTGGAGAAGACGAGGTATGAACCTAAACTTTTTCGCTTGGGTTAGAGCTTGCGACGATCGATCAAAGAAGAAAGGACAGATCGATGAACTCGAAATTGAAAAAGCAATGACGACGAAAATCAGTAAATCTTATTTTGACTTTGATTTTTCTTTTACTTTTATCTTTCCACCATTCATTTGCACGTGTATATCTATATGTTTGTAGCTCTTTTGTTTGTGTTTTACTATTTTGAAATACCATCAGAATGATTTTTATTTCTTTCATTCGTAGTTCTTTTGTTTGTCTTTTCCTATTTTCAAATTGAGTATATGTTTTTCATCATAAGGGTTATGATTGTTTTTAGGGATTATTAAGAAGTTATTGATTTTTATATTTTGATTGTCGATTTTCAAATTAAACTTATTTAAATTGTTTTGAATAGTTTTCTAAACATTTTTGTTGATGTGTTAATCATTTGGTACATTTTATATATCTTTGAGGCGTTAATCATTTTAGATTACATTTATAATAATATTTGAATTCGTACATTTATAGTTATAGTTATATTTTATTTAGGTCCAATCATTTATGATTAGGGTATATGTACATTTATGATTACAGATAAACACATGTTTAAACATATTTGAATTCAATTTTTTTTTTAGAAAATTACCAGGTATGAGGTGTTTTGTTGCAAAAGTGATAGTCTTTTAGGTATAGTTATAATCATTTATGATTATTGACATGACTGTATAAATGATTAGAACAATTATAATTATTTATTGTAATAATGAACATCGATGATGAGAGGTGTTAATCATAGATGATTATAGCTATAATCATAGATGATTATAGTTATAATAGTCTAAATGATTAGAACATCAGTTATAACTTAGGATAGGTTTAATATGGTCCTAATCATATATGATTATATTTGCATAAATGATTAAAATATCAATTAAGTTATAATCATTTGTGATTATCACCGTAGATTGCTTTATTATGGGTATAATTATTTTTTGATATCTTTGAACTTTATTTTGCAGGTGTGAATGCAAAAACAACAATGATCATATTCATGGGTGCCCTATCTTTGTTTTTTTATGTGTGATGGTAGCAACAAGAATAACGATCAAGACTACAACATCGGCGAATTCATTTTATGATTAAATGTGTATTTATTTAAGAACAATGATGTATTCACGTATGATTAAATATGTATTCATTTTATGATTAGATGTGTATTCACTTATGATGATATGTATATTTACATATCATTGCATGCTTATTCATTTATGATTACAAGTTTATTTATTTATGATTAGATGCGTATTCGGTAATTCTCAAATTTTATGTATATTTTATTCATTGATGATTACAACGTAATTTTGTATAATCTCTATAAAAGTATTGTTAAAAATTAAATCACTAAAATTATAAAAATATTTTTTTATATTCATCCATGATTGAAACCGTGAAAAAGAATAAACAAACTATTAAAATTTCGAATTTTGAAAACAGAATTGATAAAAAAATATTTTTTTTTATTTTCAATTAATAAATTAACAAAAAAATTAATTAATTCCTTTATTTTAGGTAACAGTAATCATAATCTCTATAATCATGGAAACTGAATAAATTAGTCTCATGATTATATGAAAACATAATTATTTAGTATTTTTAATTAATTAGTCATATTGTAAAATTACCATAATATCCTTATAAAATGATTGGTCCAGAATCATTCTCACATTCTCAATATATATATATATATATATATATATATATATATATATATATATATATATATATATATATATATATATATATATATATATATATATATATATATATATATATATATATGTATATATATATAGATACATATATGTATATATATATATATATATATATTTATATATACACGTATATATATATATATATATATATATATATATATATATATATATATATATATATATATATATATATATACATATATATATATATATATATATATATATATATATATATATATATACACGTATATATATATATATACATATATATATATATATATATATATATATATATATATATATATATATATATATATATATATATATATATATATATATATATATATAGAGGTAAGATATAATGAGAATGGTGAAAAGGTTGAGAAAATGAGAAAAAATCTGGGCCCTCTAAATATCAAGATCTACGGCTAATATAAACGGGCCAATTATGTAAATTTTAGAAACTATATGATAGAATTGTAACTTCTAAATAAAGAGAAGGGTATTGTGGGGATTTCATTTATTTTGATTTCCATAAAATCTGCAAAAGATATATCACCTCCTAAAATATCTCTCTTTCCCTCTCTCTATCTCTCGTTTTCTCTCTTTCTCCATATATGTCGACTGCAACAATTAAACCCTAATCGGATCTACAGAAAAACGTATCACACTAGTGACCTTCATCCCTTTCTTTCTTTATTCTAAATGTCGATATTCAAAATTTTGTGGATGGATGTGTTTCTCTTCTCCACTCCAACGCCAGCAGACACCATCTTAAGAAGCATTTCAATCGTGAAGAAGCAAGCAACAGCGGCACCACAGGCACCGGCGCTACCATGACGGAGGTGGCAAAAAACCTATCGCTAGAGGCTGTGAATAGGTTAGGGATATCCTGTAAACAGAGGGTTGCTCGTTTCAGCCCACAAACTGCAATATACCAGGAATAGATGAATTAATTTTCTGATTTCAAGTAATGAAATCGAGTTTAATTTTCTGATTTTGAATGGTAGGAGGAGATACATGAATCGATCCACAGTGTTGAGTTGCTTCTCAAGGAAAATCACGATAACGTATAAATTGATCGATACATGTTTGATCGAGAATGACCATAAAATCGATGTATAGTGGTGAGTTGCGTCTATTCTCGACATATATGTATTTGTTTGCTTCAATTCCCATCTGCACTGGATGAAGCTATTTATACTTGGAAAACGCAAAAGTAAGTCATTTTTGGTGTGTTGGAGAGTTTATTCATTATATTTGTTGCACCTGATTATTTCTATTTTTTTGGTGAAGATGCATTTTGATGAAGCATTGTCAGAAAGATACAAAACTGGAGGCTCAATTAAACTTGTCACCAAGGGCGTCTATGGAAAAACTCCTTCACAAAAACTTACAAAAGAAGGTCCTTTTTGCATGCGTTTCCGTGCAGGTAGCTTGTTGTAACATTTTGTTTTCCCATTCTACCCTTATGTGTTTTAGTACATGTAATCACTGTGTTGACATGTTCTTGCTTACAGATGGATGTGATCAAATCATTTAATGATACAGAAGGCCCTCAATGGAAATACTCTCTTTTTGGAAATCTAAATGATCCGGAAACTCTCAGGTACTCATTTTGTTTTTCTTTTATATTGTTATTTTTCTTTCTCAAATAAACTAAAGCTCGCATATCTTTTCTACAGGAGGAGGTGTGTGATTACAGAAACTTTAGTCGAGAAGAATTTCGATTTGGCTTTTCAAGTGATCTATGAGTTATATCTTTCTGGTAGCAATTACATCTCAACATTTCACTATTTTTATTATTATGCTGAAAAATTAATCTTGTTGTTTAAGATATGATTGGATGGCTGATTTTCTCTGTTATGGAGTTTGGAAATGGTATATGAATATGTAATTCTTTATCAGATACAATCGTTGTTAATAATTTAACTAAAGATGTGTATCTGATTAGCAAAAAAGCAAGTTGAAATTGAACCTATGATGCATTACTTGGTACTTGATAGGGCCTGCTAGATACCATCAATGTTTATATTACAACTGATCATTGATGATTAACACATGTTAATCATTGATACCATCAATGATTATATTACAACTGATCGTTGATGATTAACATGTTAATCATTGATGATTAGCACATATTAATTCATTGTTTTCTAGTAAAATTAATTGTTGGTACAGAGAAATGCTAAGCACATATTGATCATTGATTATCAACACATTTTAATCGTTGATGATTAACACATGTTAATGATGAATGATTATATTACAACTGATCATTGATGATTAACACATGTTAATGATGAATGATTATATTACAGCTGATCATTGATGATGAATGCCTATAACTTTAGTTATAATCGGTTCTTATTAGAAATCAGTTATAGTTATAATCTGTTATGATTATAAATTTGAATTGGTTTTATATAGACATAATCATTTATGAATATGCATACACAACACTATAGTATTTGATTTGTTTTTTAATATATTTAAACTTGATTTTACAGGTGTGAATCAAGAACAAAAATGATGATGAATGCCCCTTCTTTGTTTGTATGTGTGATGGTAGAAGCAAGAAAAACGATCAAGGCTGCAACATCGACTTTATGATTACAAATGCATTTGATTTTTTATATGTTTGTTCATTCATTTGTGATTACAATCGAACTAAATTTTTGATCTCCATATTAGCCTTTATTCATTGATGATTACGAATGTATTTGATTTTTAGCTACGTATCTGTGCTTTATTCATTCTAGTGTTTATTTCATACATATAATCATTAATGATTAACATAATCAAATCAAATAAATTCTGAAAAAAGTTCTCATAAAATCATTTTGATCTACAATTCCATTCATCAGTGAATACAACGAAAAACAATTCGTAATATTTATAAAAATTCAGTTAAAAAATAAATTCACTAAAATATAATAATTCATGATTACAATTGATATTTACTGTCAATTAATAAAAAATTAGTTCATTTTTTTAGGTAACTATCAATCAATTCCTAGATTTTAGGAAAGTATTAACTAACTTTATTTTGTTATAATTTAATTAAATATACAATTACTCTTATACCCTTATATATTGATTGGTCCAGAATCATTCTCGCATTCTCAACCTTTTAATCCTTCTCATTTTAACCTTCCCCTATATATATATATATATATATATATATATATATATATATATATATATATATATATATATATATATATATATATATATATATATATATATATATATATATATATATATATATATATATATATATATATATATATATATATATATATATATATATATATATATATATATATATATATATATATAAAACTCTCTCATGAGCGGCGATTTCCGGCAGGATAGGGCACGGCGGAGAACTCTCACTTGGGTGGCTAGAGATGAGCGAGCGAGACCGGAAAAGGTGGAACGATGGAACTTTAAGGATGCTACAACGTTTTTCGTTTCCAATCTCCCGAGTGATTGGGGAAGGGAGGAGTTACGTCGTGAACTGGAAAGAATGGGAACACTGGTTGACCTGTTCATCTGTAATAGATTGGATAAATATAAGCTGAGATTTGGGTTTGTCAGATTTAAGAGGGTTCAGGATGTTGCAAAGAGGGAGGAACTGTTGAATCGAGTCTGGATTGGAGGAAGAAGGTTGTATGCAAGAGTTGCTAGATATGCAAGAGAAGAGAAGAATGTAGATAGCAGGATAGGGCACGGCGGAGAACACTCACTTGGGTGTCTAGAGACAAATGAACGAGACCGGAGAAGGTGGAACGATGGAACTTTAAGGATGTTACAAGGAGCTCGAGACCCCAAGTTGTCCTTTGTAGACGTCGTTAAAGGCGAAAAGTATAAGCGATTGTATAAGAGTAAGAATGAGAATAAGGTGAGTGGTGACGCCTTGTTAAAGATTGACGAAAAGAAAAACCAATCCAAAAGAATATCTGTTACGTCCACTGAAACCCAGGAGAAAACGATGGCGCTTAAAGGTAAACTGATCGGAGAAGTCGAGAGCTTTAGATATTTAGATAGCATAGTAAACTTATGTCTTTGCGAGGGTTTCGGAGGAGGCTTCGTAAGATATTTAGGCGGTTCATGGGTCCTCTTGGATGTTAAGAGTGAACACGAAGAACAGAGACTACGGAATTGCCATGAAATTAAAAAATGTTTCAAAACATTGATGAGATGGGAGGAGTCTTTCTCCATTAATGACAGATTTGTCTGGTTAAAGATTGATGGCATCCCGGCTCCGGCTTGGAATCCTAACAGTTTCATAGAAATTGGGAGAATGTGGGGTGAAGTCGTTGTTACAGACCCATGCCATGAATCACGTCAAGATTGGTCCTATGGAATGGTCTGCGTCAAAACTTCCAATATGGATCTGATATCTGAATCAGTTCTAGTCTCCTGTGGGACAATAGAGGGTATTGTCCGAGTGAAGGAGGTTGACGGAAGGCTGTTCCAACCCTCATCGACAGCTGCTGAGTATAAAGTTCCGGGAACGATGGCAGACGATGAAGATGAAGTAGATGATGATTCAGAGGAAGAAGATTCGGAAGAACGCGAACTCTTTGAAACTTCCGACGGGGAATCATCATGGATTGGGTCCGACATGGAACTTGAACGGTCTTCCGGTGACACAATAATCAAAGATTCTTTTCAGAACCCAACGAGTCACGAAGATTTTTACGAAAAAGTGGACGATGATCGTGGCATGCAGTTCGAGACATTCCATTATAAGAACGATAAAGATGGTATTGAAGAAATAAATCCTAAGCACGCGGAGAATCTTAAGGCATGCAGCACAATTCAAGAACTGATTCAAGAAGGCAACAGCGTGCATATAGTTAATGCGGTCAATGATGCAGGTGATATTCCCAATTCACCAATAAATGCGATCCACGATGCAGGTGGGAATCTTAATCCTTCTCCGGCGCGTGAACGAGAAATGTCCGACAGCGTGCTTATGGGTAATACGGGTATTACGGTCAACGATGCAGCTGTTATTCCCAATTCACAAAAAAATCTGGAAGAGGAAGTTAGAGATCCAGATAACTCCTGTAATGGTGAACGTGGTATGGTGGACGGAATTATAACATTCGGCGGGGATTACGAGCTACCATCACAAGATGATATGATGCGCGTTAAGGATACTTTTTTCATGGAAACAATAAATACACTTTCTGCGCATGAAGGAGATAAAACGCAGAACATGGGAGTGGATTATGAGGTCAAAGAGGCAAGTGCTAGTGGTGGTCCCAATATGCATAAAAAGCCGGATGGAAAAGAGATAGGAGAAGGAATAAATTCAGACGCATGTGATTTAAATGAGGAACATATGCATGGCAACGTGAGTGTGTTTGAAAACAATTCTTGTATTGGGATTTCTCTTGATTATACAAGTCCAAAAGAGCTAATTCATATTAGTAATTTTGCTGAGCCCAATAACAACACCACCCAACCCACGATACACCATACTTCTTCTGAAATTAATCGAAGTGAAGCTATTTCGAAAGACGAAAAATCGTATGAGTTCAAGGAAAATAGAGCGCTAAAGGAGAATGTCGTTAACCATAATCTACAAGGAATTTCGGAGAGACTACAAATGCTCCTTGACAACAACACTCCGATAAAAGCGAAACTTCACGATAGTGAAGTCATGCTTAACGCGGATAAGAAGGTTATAATTAATCAAAAGAAAAAATATGTAGATGTTAATTCGGGTTCTTATTTTCAAAGGATAACAATGAGTCAATTGAGGCGGAAGAATGAAATTAAAGGCGTTGATGGGTACAGAGGAGTGGCGTCGTCATCGGAAAGTTTAGAAAATTCATTTATAAGCCTTGGGATTTTGCAACAAATGGAGGAAACGGGAAACTTTTGTGGTTTCTCGAGGAAAAGCGGAAAGGGAAACGGTTAATTTCCCTAGGTTTTTTAGGAGTTCATCGTGGGTGTCTTTTTTGTTGTTTGGGCGTTCGTTTTCTTTGGGTTGGTTGGTGTGTAGGAGTTTTTGTCTTGTGTCTTTAGATGTTGTTGTTTGTGGTCGTTGTTTGGGGCGCCCTAGCTCCTTGCTGGGTTTTGCCATTTGTTTTAATATAAGTTGCTTTTCAATATATATATATATATATATATATATATATATATATATATATATATATATATATATATATATATATACATATATATATATATATATATATATATATATATATATATATATATATATATACATATATATGTATATATATATATATATATATATATATATATATATATATATATATATATATATATACAAATATATATATATATATATATATACATATATGTATATATATATATATATATATATATATATATATATATATATATATATACGTATATATATATATATATATATATATATATACGTATATATATATATATATATATATATATATATATACATATATATACATATATATATATATATATATATATATATATATATATATATATATATATATATTAGTTGTAAGACCCGTGTATTACACGGGATGGTATTAAAATATTATGCTACATTAATACGACAAGAGGCATTAGTTTATTTTTGACAAATAACTTTCATTATGGCAATAAGATTCCTTTTAACAGGAAGACAATAGTTTTTTTTTTTTTGAAAAAATGTAGTTGCATTCTACGTGTGGGAACTTATTTTGAGAATAATTTAAAATTAAATGATTACAATCTCTAGGTTCACCAAAACACAAAGCACATAAATGGCAGTACACCAAATCACACCATATAGAGGATTTAAAAATCAAATAATTTACTAAAAGAATTTTGGGGACAATACATGTTAAAATTGGAAAATCTAAACCTTATATATATATATATATATATATATATATATATATATATATATATATATATATATATATATATATATATATATATATATATATATATATATATATATATATATACTAGTTGTAAGACCCGTGTATTACACGGGATGGTATTAAAATATTCTGCTACATTAATACGAGAAGAGGCATTAGTTTATTTTTGACAAATAACTTTCATTATGGCAATAAGATTCCTTTTAACAGGAAGACAATAGTTTTTTTTTTTTTGGAAAAATGTAGTTGCATTCTACGTGTGGGAACTTATTTTGAGAATAATTTAAAATTAAATGATTACAATCTCTAGGTTCACCAAAACACAAAGCACATAAATGGCAGTACACCAAATCACACCACATAGAGGATTTAAAAATCAAATAATTTACTAAAAGAATTTTGGGGACAATACATGTTAAAATTGGAAAATCTAAACCTTACCAAAATTTACCTAAACATAAGAACAAAAATTGTAATCACGAGTACTATGAGATTCTCATAAGTGTAAAGATGAATGTAGCAATAAACAAACATCGATAGATATTTAAATACCTAAATCGAGAAACACAAGTAACATTACACATAAACTTGACACCAAATTAAACCATGAGTTTATATTAAAGTAATAACTTAAAACAATTATACATTTTTTTCATAGTTGACATATTTATCATATCTCCTATTTTTAATTATATTACTATCCTTTTTGAAGAAACTTTCAAAATAAAAACGCATGTGTTTGTTGCTAGTCAGAAGATATATAGATGTATGTCTTCAAAAGTCGAATGATTTAAAACCCTATAAAGTTTATATATAATTATTCAAATGATTTTCCAAACTGTCTTGAGGCATGAATCCGTATATTATCGGTCTATGGTCATCCTGTGAACACTAATTGATCGATTTCACAATACTTGGATGATTTAACAGTCCTAGATAATTAATTTCGGCCTGCAAATCCAAAATGAAATAAGCTTCATGACTACTAATCCAATGAGTTAAGTGAAGAAATTTTAATAAAAATTATGTGCTTACCATGCATTCTTGGTGACCTTGAAGACCTTCATGGTTTAGTTTAATCGTTTGAGCCCTAATTCTCAAACATAGTCGGACCACAGAGTGGAGTCTCGTGGAGGACGACGACTGGTATTGAAATGTTGAAGAAGAAAAACCCAGATATATGTAGAGAGAAGCGGGATCGTAAGGGAGTTAGAAGATTAGCGAGAATGAATGATTGGAGATGGGGAAGAGGCATCTTGTATCAGGGACCGCAGATCTTGAGCAGGGAGCGGCGATTTGAGAGATTCTACCAACTCGAGTTAGAAATTTACCTCAAATTTAGGAGAGTAGCCTTTCAATGGTGTCTGTGAAACCAATTAATTTATAAAGAAACCAATAACTGGATTTCAAAAAAGATGTGATGGAACCAACTCTTCACATAGCAATCAAAGTCTACGATAAGATTAGAAGAGACTCATGAAGAAGAAAAAGGTAAAAAGTAAAAAGGTATATGAAAAGCAGGCAGATCTTGAAAACAGACCCACCTCTCTTCCATTAAAACCTTTACCGAAGAACCCTAATCCAAAAACCAACCAAGAACATCGTAATATAGCATTGACTGATTTAAAGGAAAAGCAAACCTGAAATTAGAGGTTTTACAAATCCATAAAAAAGGAGCGAGAACTTCAATATCAGAGCTTTTGCAACAAAAGAGCAGATGAGGAATCATCGAACTTATGAAGGAAGATGCAATATAGGAGGGAAGGGCCGAAGATGGATATCGGTTACATTAATCTTGCTCCCTCAATACTCGAAAACTTCAATTGTTGAATTCGTAACCGAATTCCTTCGATCACGATCATTAAGGAGATGAGAAACCGATAACCAAATTAGTTTATTTAAGAAAATCAAAAATACCAGGAAATGACATGTGTCCAATTCAATATGGAGATGACAAGTGTCCTTGGATTACTTATTTATTAGGTTAGGATATATATATATATATATATATATATATATATATATATATATATATATATATATATATATATATATATATATATATATATATATATATATATATATATATATATATACTAGTTTATAAACCCGTGTTAAACACGGGTTGACAACTTAAAATTTTTTGTATAACGTGTAAATCTTTATTAATTAAAGTTATATTAATCGAAACCATCTACTAAAAGATATATATTATTGTGTTCAACATTGTTTGAAGTTTCAAATTGAATACAAATAATAAATTGCCTTCGAATAAGTAATAAAGAAATCATAATTCTAACCATTTTATCAAATATCAAAAACTAAATTTTATTACTTCAATAAATTTATATGAATCAGAAACATCGATTAATAAACAACACCTATATGTTATTATTATAAGCATTCTATAAAAACATTACAAAGTAAATTTTATTACTTCAAGTTATATGAACAGAAAACATCTATTAAAAAGCAACATCTAGCTTGAAAAAAGAGTAGAATAACTTGAAAAATTAACCCAAATGAGTAAGGCAATATATTGTCATGTTTAAGCCAATGTACTGTTTGGAGTATGTGTTGATTCTAGCTTGATCGAGATATAGAGATCCAGTTATCATTATCACTGATGTAGCAACAGCCATCCATGATGCAATTTCCATCTTAATGGGTATAAACTACAAATAGTTACTCAACAATTACATGAGACTATTTTAATTTTAGGCTTCATATTTTCTTTACAAATAACCAATGCAACTTCATTTATTAAAAACATTATAGACATCAACAATGCTTGTGTATTGGTACTATTTTAGTCATCAATGATGTATGTCTAATATCACCTGTTACGATTAAAAGTGTTATTTTAATTTGAAGTGTAAAGTATATTTAATATGTTAACTATTAACATTTAATGTACTATTTTATTTTTACAATTAAAACAACTTATCACATTTTAAAACTTGGCCTAATTCTATATAGTAGTCATAGTTTAGATCTTTTTGTTAACCACCGGAAGATTTTTATTTTTGTTTAACTCTTGAGAATTTCTTTTTTAGAAAAAAACCATTTTGTTTTTCTCGTTAGTGAGTTGCAAAAAAAAAAAAAAAAACTGAAGATGATTTGTTCGGTTTAAATTGAGATTTAGTTCAAGATACTTAAATTTTAAAGGGTTCTAAGTTTTGTACATTATTAAGAGAATAGTCATTTAAGGCTTCAACCATTTCAAAATTTATTATCCAAATGAAACAACTAATAAACAGTTGCTAAAATATTAAAAATTGTTACCATGCTTTACCTTTTTAAACATATACCACTTTTTTAATTATTATTTCCTTTTCATATATTTATGTTTATAAGGTAGACATTATTTATATATAATATTCAAAATGTGAATAAATTCCAACACAAAGAGATCTAAGAGTACATATATTTTGATACTCGTTTTCCACTTTGTACCAAGTCGCACATAGACACAACGCAAACCATAATTGACGAAGGCAATATATAAATGTGTATTCAACTATAAAATTTAGATTTAAAAAATCTTGATTTCAAATTCACGTAATGATAAGAAATGTCAAGTTAACTAAAGTATTCAAAATCAATCAATCTAGCTAACTTAATATATCATATTTAATAGAAATTAACACATTCAAAATTATCATCTTCATCTTCACAACCAGGAACTGTCAAAGCAAAGGGAGAAAATGAAACACACATAGTTGGTGTTTCAGTGCCTGAAATGTACAAATCAAGAGTTTTGAGAACTTTTAAAGCAGAGGGAGAAAATGAAAAAGCCTTTTTTATCATTTTCTACATTGTCGAGGACTTGCAAAAGCACACTTTCATGCACAAGTTGCTTTTTAATAGCTGATGATTAACAAATTCCCAATCATCCACAAGTTGCTTTTTAAGAGCTGATGGAATTTCAATCTTTACAGGTTTTTCAACAAATGCATTCTCTTTCTGACATTGGTCACCATAAACATAGGGGTATTTTGGGAACAAAATATAGTTCAATAAATTACAATGTGTACTCGAATACAGTGTATTGAACATACCTCTATACTCACATCATTCTTTCTTTTATTCCCTTTTCCTCCTAAAGTAACACAACATTAGAAACAGAGTAATATTTAAAAATTTTCAAAATAGTTAAGAAAACATTTTGATGAGTTTAAACTATAAAGAATATACCACTATCTTTTCATCCTCTTTTTCCACCTTTACATCTGCAAAGTTCAAAAGTGGAAAGCTTTTTAGTTAATTGAAAAAGGAGGGAAATATCAAATTAGTAAAAATAGTAAAAAACCATTTGATATTTTGGGCTTGGTTTGAGTTGACCTTCCAGACTTTGAGTTCTTGTCCATACCTTGTTTTTTGTCAAGTGCTTCTTGCTTTAAAATATTTTCTTTTGTATACTTCATAAACGGTCAACAACACCAACCCATTCATCCCAACTGTAATCAAGAAATTGGAGCTTCATACCCATTAAAAAGACAAACTTTATATAAACTATAAGAGTGAGCCCATATAGATAAGAAAAAGTAACCCTCTTTTTATTCCGACCCTGTAAAACATAAATAAATAATCTATTACTTAATGTTGGAATATGAATGCAAACACTTGATTGAGATTCGTGAAATTAAAAAGAGAATATGTTACATCATTACAAACTTACAAGGTAATGGACGAAGTATTTCCACTCTTTTTTCGTATCTCATTCTCATCCTTTTGAACCTTCAAGGTGGAGGAAAGAAAAAAAAAGATAAGAGACTCATTAAGCAACAGAATGGCCCCATGATTGCATACATCGTCAATTTGTCTGTTGAACTTGATTTCTCATTTATACCTTATAACTTATAATTTATAACTTACAAACTATACCATCTTAAAAATACATTTACCTTTAATCAAGTCATTTACTTGCAATAAAAATTTCAGAGAACAAAAACGTACTGATCTTTTTCAACATATATAAGCTAACCCTGAAATAAAGAGAAATATGTGATCTACCTTCTGGCGATTTCCAATTGAACTTAATAGACATTCCAATTGTATTGGGGTCTCCCCTTCGAGACTCATGTTCACTGATGATAACCCAATATTCTTATAGAACCCATCAGGTATTCCAATCTGCTCTATTCCTTGAACTCAAAGATAGCAAATATTTTCAGCCATGTTAAATTATCATAAAAAGGTTAAAAACTTCGCTGAGACATTATATCAAACAGTTGGGGTGCCTAAACTGGAAGTAGAGAAAACTCCATGGATTTGAGGTGAATTCCAGATCTACATCATCTTCTACATATGGAAAGTAAATGATGAAGCAAAACAGCAAAAAAGTTTTGTTAAACAAATATAATGAGCAAATCGAGATTTGGTTTGGTTTGGCTAGGGTTTAACAAATTTTAATTTACCAAGGCAATGATTGAACGAAACACCGATTTGTTAAGAAACTCAGTGAATAGAAGTAGTAACAGATATGCGTATGGCCGATGAAGAAAAAAGAAGCACGATGGAGGAGACATGGCCGGAATTCCAAAATTGGCTTATATAGCGGATGGTTTCAAGGTTCTATCGGTGACAGATAGAGGTTGCATCATTAATAGTGGCGGTGGTTATCTAGGGTTCGTAAAGGAGGGGAGTGTAGAAGATAAAGCGGAGATGTGAAAACTGAAAAGTCAAAGGAAGAACTGTTCCTGATTTTACGTGAATGTTAATCAAAACCATAACGAACGACTGAAAAAGCTTGAGTGGGAAAACAAAGAATAGATTAACAATAGAATGCCATGTGGCAAAAGAAGGGTTTAAAAAGAGGACATCTGGCATTAAAAGGCTTGCTTTATTAGTAAGTATATATATATATATATATATATATATATATATATATATATATATATATATATATATATATATATATATATATATATATATATATATATATATATATATATATATATATATATATACACACACATATATATATATATATATATATATATATATATATATATATATATATATATATATATATATATATATATATATATATATATATATATATGTATGTGTGTGTGTGTATATATATATATATATATATATATATATATATATATATATATATATATATATATATATATATATATATATTGAAGGGTTTCTATACAAGCAATGAACACAAAAATACTATG
The DNA here is from genome assembly GCA_023525715.1 of Cichorium intybus. Classification (NCBI taxonomy): domain Eukaryota; kingdom Viridiplantae; phylum Streptophyta; class Magnoliopsida; order Asterales; family Asteraceae; genus Cichorium; species Cichorium intybus. Next base: position 54,351,627 of record CM042012.1, on the reverse strand, counting down.
GTTCACATGCAACCCTAATATGATTTATGTTTTCTTCTATGAAGATTAGAACTAAAAACCTAAAGGATACAATTCAATTCTAAAGATGAATTAAGAAAAACCAACATTTGATCTTATGATCCTTCAAGCAAGCAGCAAAAGAATCCTGCCTCAAATGCAAGTCACACCCAAGTGATGGAAGAATCAGTCCAGCAGAGTAATTCCAGAGAGAGGGAGGCGTGGGATTTAGGGCACCCAGGGGGTTCCTTATATAGCCTCCTAGGGTTACACCTAAAACCCTAGAAAGCCTCCAAGTGGACAAGGCTTTTGGCCACTTGGACCAGACTCCCCAAAACCCTAATTAGGGTTTCGCCAAAACCCTGGAGAAGCCTCCAGGGTGGCGCCAACTTTGCCCCAGGTTATTACCTGGCCAGTTATTCAACTATTGAATAAATGCCAAACCAGTCCCTGCACCTTTTAGTTAATTAATTTAATCACTAAATTAAATCCAATTAATTCTAGATTAAATCTTAATTAATTATTATAGTTTCTAATTAATATATTAACACTTAAATATATTAACAAACCATGTATATATTTTCTATTGATTTATTATACAATTAATAAATCAACCATTCTCTCTACTGAACTATACATCTATCCTCCATCTATGAGGGCAACCCAAATGGACTTTGCTTTTATTTATAAAATAAATACAATTATAAGTCATGGCTTAGACACCTAATCCAACAGTCTCCCACTTAGATAAGTCTATGACTTTAATTGTCTGAACTCTGACCTAGTCAGTTCTGTCCAAAGATAAGTGATCTGATGATCCTCCGTCCAACAGGATATTTTCAGGCTCAAGACATGGACTAACATCAATCTTGGTCTGACACTCTGTTTCTCGATTTCTGATTTGCATATGATTTTAGAGACTACTAATTGAACACATCAATTTAGTCCCGGTTGGCCAACACTTTCAGTCAACTTCAAAATCATCGAGAGGCCTACAGATATCTGTTTCCCATCGGGTCAGGGGACGGATAAGTTTCGACTTATATGTCCATATCTCTTGCGGGTCCAAATACATACAACAATGCGTTTTATAACACCGAGTTACTGGTGCGTATTCGCATTGTCAATAAGCACTTGTATCGCAAGTAACATATCATATCTCTCCACTTAAAGATCACCGGATATTATCGTCTTAACATTGCTCGTGATATAATCCATGAAGCAATCTGTTAAGCGCGGGTTTATCCAATACCCAAATCTCTATTTTCTAAGTACTCATGAACGTTGCAGCAGTCTTACTGCAATGTCTAACTCATTAGACAGCTGCAACCGATTCATGACAGTCTTTGTTCATACTTACTTCCTAACAGTATGATCGACTGTGGAGTTTTAAATAATCTAATTATTAAGGAAGTTGAACATGCAAATATAGAAACACAGAAATAAACAATTGACAAAGGCAGTAACAATACTCATTTATAAATCTCAATTATAAAATCACCGAGTCAATTACATTTATACTGTTACAAGTTTCTAATCTATCTAATTACTAAAACTAATATCATCCTTCAATCCAATGCTCCGAGCATGCTGATTGTACTTGATCCTATTCAGAGCCTTAGTCAAAAGATCTGCAGGATTGTCTTTTGATGATACCCGCTTAACCAGTAAGTGCCCTTCTTCTACTTGATGTTGAATGTAGTGGTACTTTCTTTCGATATGCCTGGACTTTCCATGGTCTCGCGGTTCCTTTGTCAAGGCGACCGCTCCTTCATTATCGCAGAAAAGTTCCACCAGCTCCTGAATGCTCGGGAAAACTCCAAGGTCCCCGATGAAGTTCTTCAGCCAAGCCGCTTCCTTAGACGCTTCACTTGCTGCGATGTACTCTGATTCGCACGTTGAATCAGCCACCGTTTCCTGCTTGGAACTTTTCCAAGTGACCGCTCCACCGTTCAAAAGAAATACCCAGCCCGACTGGGACCGTCCGCTGTCCCTATCTGTCTGGAAGCTGGCATCTGTATATCCACTTACTTTTAACTCATCACTGCCACCAAGGACTAATACCATATTCTTTGTCCTTCGCAGATACTTGAGTATGTTCTTGACTGCAATCCAATATGCTTTTCCTGGATTACCCTGGAACCGACTAACCATGCTCAGTGCATAGGATACGTCGGGACGAGTACATGTCATAGCATACATGATCGACCCTACTGCCGAAGCATAAGGCACCCGACTCATCTCAGCTATTTCCTCATCGGTACTCGGACTTTGAGTCTTACTCAATTTAATATTACTTTGGATTGGCAACTCTCCCTTTTTGGAATTTTCCATGTTAAATCTTTTTAACACCTTTTCCAAATATGTACACTGGCTTAGGCCTATCAATTTTCTCTTTCTATCTCTAAGTATTCTTATCCCGAGAATATAAGCAGCTTCCCCTAGGTCTTTCATAGCGAAACACTTCCCGAGCCAAGCCTTAACATTTTGCAAGGTCGGAATGTCGTTTCCCATGAGCAGTATGTCATCAACATACAGCACCAGGAAAGTGACTATACTCCCACTAGCCTTGACATATACACAGGACTCATCTTCACTCCTAGAGAAACCAAACTCTTTGACTTTCTCATGGAAGCAAAGATTCCAGCTGCGAGATGCTTGCTTCAACCCGTAGATTGATCTTTCAAGCTTACATACTTTATCAGGGGGCTTAGTATCTACAAAACCTTCTGGCTGACTCATGTAAACATCCTCAGTCAGTTTCCCGTTAAGGAAAGCGGTTTTGACATCCATCTGCCAGATTTCATAATCATGAAATGCAGCTATGGCAAGCATTATCCTGATTGACTTAATCTTGGCTACTGGTGAGAAGGTTTCATCATAGTCAACCCCCGGGGTTTGAGTGAATCCCTTCGCAACCAGCCAAGCTTTATAAGTATGCACCTTTCCATCCATGTCGGTCTTCTTTTTGAAGATCCACTTGCATCCGACTGTCTTTCGACCCGGTACACTGTCAACCAAGTTCCAAACTTGATTGTCATACATGGACTTTATCTCGCTGTCTATTGCCTCTTTCCATTTTGCAGACTCGGGGCCTGCCACTGCTTCACGGTAGTTAGCTGGCTCATCCAAATTAGTCAATGTACGATCACTGACTAACGTGTCTCCGTCCGAAGTAATATGGAAACCATAGAACTCGGGCGGCATGCTAACTCTACCTGAACGCCTAAGGGGCAACGAAATGTCGGTGGGCCCAACAGGAACTTCTTCATCATGTTGGTTGCTAGTTTCTTCCAAGGTTGTTTCATCGGGCGTCTCCTGAATTTCTTTGAGATCGATCGTACTCTCACTATCCTCTTTGGATATGAGTTCTCTCTCTCGAAAGAACCCCCGTCTTGCTACAAAGACCACGTCCTCGCACGGTCTGTAGAACAAGTATCCAAAAGACTGTTTCGGGTATCCGATGAAGAAACACCTCTCACTTCTTTCTGCGAGCTTATCTGAAGTATCTCGTCTCACGAATGCTTCACAGCCCCAGACTTTGATGTGTGCCAACGAGGGAACTTTCCCCGTCCACATCTCGTGCGGTGTTTTCGCAACCTTCTTGGTTGGGACAATATTTAGGATATGGGCGGCAGTCTCTAAGGCATACCCCCAGAAATGGATTGGAAGTGAGGCTCGACTCATCATGGAACGAACCATGTCCAACAAGGTTCGGTTTCGTCTCTCTGCAACACCATTCAGCTGAGGTGTTCTTGGAGGCGACAACTGTGAAACAATTCCACATTCCTTGAGGTAATCGAGAAACTCGATACTAAGATACTCACCGCCTCTGTCGGATCTAAGCATATTTATCTTTCTGCCCAATTGATTTTCCGCTTCATTCTTAAACTCTTTGAACTTTTCAAAGGTTTCCGACTTATTCTTGATTAAGTAGACATACCCATATCTACTAAAATCGTCGGTAAAGGTCACATAGAACCGTGTGCCATCTTTAGTGGTTGTTCTGAAGGGACCACACACATCTGTGTGTATGATATCCAACAGACCTTCACCTCTTTCAAAGGAACCTTTGAATGGTGATTTTGTCATCTTGCCAAGTAAGCAAGATTCGCATACATCATCCGACCCGAGGTCGAATGATTCCAACACTCCATCCTTTTAAAGTTGGGCGATGCGTTTCTTGTTTATATGGCCAAGGCGACAATGCCACAGACATGCCTTTTCTATACCACTTGAAGCATCAATAGCTAAAACATTTTTACCATAATTATCAACACACATAATAGATTCATACACTCCATCACAAGGCATAGCATTAAATATAAAAACATTATTTTTGAAAACTGAAATTGAACCATTCAATTTATTAAACTCGTAATAAAAGCCTTGTTTAAACAATGCATGAAATGAAATTATGTTCTTTGCCATATCAGGCGCATAGAAACAATTATGTAAATCTAATCTAACTCCACTACTCAGCATCAGTCCATAAACACCGATCTTGGTAACAGGTGACGTTCGCCTATTCCCCATGACTAGGTTCAGTCTGCCATGCTCTAGCTCCCTACTTTCCTCTAGGCCCTGCAAATCAGAACAGATATGAAAAACACATCCTATATCAAGGACCCATGAACGGGAAAAAGATGAGTTATTAGATATAGAATACGTACCTGCCTGTGGCGGTTTCACTTTACCGTCCTTGACGTCCTGCATATACATTGGGCAGCTCCTCTTCCAATGACCCTTTTGCTTGCAGTAAAAGCAGTCGGCCTCTTTGGGGTTCCGAACATGTGGAATTCCGGAAGACTTACCTTTCGAGGCACCGCTAGATGACCCGACATGAGCCTTTTCCCTCCAGTTCTGCTTAGGAGGGCCTTTCCGCTTCTTTCCTTTTCCAGAGCCAATAGCCAAAACAGGCGGGTTGATAGGGAGCACAGCCTTTCCCTTCATTCCGTCCTCAGCCGTACGAAGCATGCGGTGTAACTCAGCTAGGTTTGCCTGGTTGTTGTTCAAATGATACGCCAGTGTGAACTGGTCATAAGAACTGGGCAAGGAGTTTAGCACTATGTCAACTGCTAAATCCTCATGGACAGGCATTTCTAGCTTCCTAAGCCTTTCCACATAACCATGCATCCTCTGCACATGTGCACAGATGGACTCGCCCTCCTTGGGCTTGCTGTTAGTGAAAGCTTTTACAACCTCACACCTTTCGATGCGCTCTTGCTTGCGGAACCTTTCCGCGAGCTCTTTGTGCATCTCGTAAGGCCAATAGTCCTCATAGATACGCTGCAGTTTAGGGTTCATAGTAGCGATCATGATGCAAGCCACTTTGGTTGCATCATCAGAGTGTTTAGTATACGCAGCGATTTCCTCGGGAGTAGCGGTTTCAGTGTCCACATCAACAAGCTCAGTTTCCAGAACATACTCTTTATGTTCAAACCTTAGAGCCATTTTGATGTTGCGGATCCAGTCATTATAGTTAGTGTCGTCCAACGTTACTTTTGAGCATAATGACAGAATCGAGGTGACATTACCGGGATTTGAGTGGGTAACGGATTGGTCAGAAGACATCTGAACAAGAAGAAGGTAGTTTTAATTAGATATAATAATAATAATAATCCTTATATTCACCCAAGAACAAATATAAGGCTAGGATCCTACAATAACGATCTACAATACCGAAAAGAGTTGCCGTAATCAATATTGTAAATTTTATAAGGTAGGCGAATAACGATTCAACCAATTCCACCGCGGAAACATAATCATATTATAATGGAATTCCTAGTTTCATTGAGATTTACCGAACTGTTCGATAGCATGTTTTAATCTCGGGAATGCCCCGCTGTTTGTGACTGGGATACCGAGGATCACAAACCGGGTGTGAATAACCATGCAAATTGCTTGGTACTCTTGCAGTCAATTGTCATCTCTAATTAACGTACCGGTAATCCACACACGCTCCGTTAATAATGACAAAATCAAGAAACCCATCGCGACTCATTGCGGACCCCAGTTAGCGTGCCGGTAAACCACACACGCTCCACCAACGTTCCACAAGGTGCAATGTACAATTTCATGGATTAACACCAATTCACATTTTTTTAACTTAAAGTAACTAGATTGGGATTTGTTTTAGGGTTCTAGTACTTTCAATTATAGCATTATACTTTTAAGAGGCTTAGCGGTTCTATCATACCCGTTCGGCTAACGACACTCGACTGACTAGGAGAGCGGTGGGTAAGAGTAGATACCCATTACCCTAACATTTTATAGTCAGTCGCCTTATACCCTCTTTATAGGACAGTTTTGTGAATGAGGCCTACTAACGGTAGACTAACCAATTTTCTTATATATATTAAATTAACTTTTAATCATAAATATATATAAGATATATTTTAATCTCATTAAAATATTTTAGAATTAATTTAATACTAATTTTCGCAAATTATACTAATTTTTTTGAAAATTTTAATTAATTCTTTAAACTGATTTAATTGGTCTTTTAATTAATCAATTAATTAAACTAATTAAATCTAGGTTACAGATTACCAAATTAATCAAATTAATTTATCTGTATTGGTCCTTGTGATTCTCGAAATTTACAAGCCAAAACAAGAAGGGTTCAAGTTATTTTAATTGATCTTATTACCAAAAATAACAACACATAATTATGGCAAGCAAATCAAGCAATCTAAGGGGACCATTAGGGCATGGCGGCTAGGGTTAGGAAACCCTAGCCAAGCCGTCGACTTTCAAGCCTCCCAAGGAGGTATTTTCGCAAAATAGCTCAAGGCAAGAACAGATCTCAAGCAGTTCAAATCAATTCACAAGAAAACAGCCTAAGCTCTGACACCACTGAAGGGTTTCTATGCAAGCAATGAACACAAAAATACCTATGGTTCACATGCAACCCTAATATGATCTATGTTTTCTTCTATGAAGATTAGAACTAAAAACCTAAAGGATACAATTCAATTCTAAAGATGAATTAAGAAAACCCAACCTTTAATCTTATGATCCTTTAAGCAAGCAGCAAAAGAATCATGCCTCAAATGCAAGTCACACCCAAGTGATGGAAGAATCAGTCCAGCAGAGTAATTCCAGAGAGAGGGAGGCGTGGGATTTAGGGCACCCAGGGGGTTCCTTATATAGCCTCCTAGGGTTACACCTAAAACCCTAGAAAGCCTCCAAGTGGACAAGGCTTTTGGCCACTTGGACCAGACTCCCCAAAACCCTAATTAGGGTTTCGTCAAAACCCTGGAGGAGTCTCCAGGGTGGCGCCAACTTTGCCCCAAGTTATTACCGGCCAGTTATTCAACTATTGAATAAATGCCAAACCAGTCCCTGCACCTTTTAATTAATTAATTTAATCACTAAATTAAATCCAATTAATTCTAGATTAAATCTTAATTAATTATTATAGTTTCTAATTAATATATTAACACTTAAATATATTAACAAACCATGTATATATTTTCTATTGATTTATTATACAATTAATAAATTAACTATTCTCTCTACTGAACTATACATCTATCCTCCATCTATGAGGGCAACCCAAATGGACTTTGCTTTTATTCATAAGATAAATACAATTATAAGTCATGGCTTAGACACCTAATCCAACATATATATATATATATATATATATATATATATATATATATATATATATATATATATATATATATATATATATATATATATATATATAATAATTTGATATGTGCATATTCACATGTAAATAACAAGTTCTAATTACATGTGAATATCATGGTCTAATCACATGTGAATAATATGTTTTAATCATATGTGAATAAATTGATTTAATCGCATGCGATTAAATACAAATAATAAGAAAAATTATTAAGAAAAAAAATTCGGTATGTGTATATTCGCATGTGCATAACATGTTTTATCACATGTGAATAATAGGGTTTAATCACATGTGAATAACTTAATTATATGTGAATAACAATGTTTAGTCACATGTGAATGAATACATATAATAAAAACAATTATTAAAAAAATAAAAAATTTGATGTGTGCATATTCTATGTAAGTAACAAGTTCTAATCACATGTGAATATCATGGTCTAATCACATGTGAATAACAAGTTTTCATCATATGTGAATAAAATAGTTTAATCGCATCCGATTAAATACAAATAATAAGAAAAATTATTAAGAAATAAAAAATCATAAGTTCCTATTCCGAAACTGGTTACCGAACTAGCTTCTGCGACTACTCCACCATACCTAGACAAGCCCATGTGGGGCCCACACCTTCACCTGTCGAGGATGGGAGGGGCTGATGGGGATAGACGACGACATTTCGTATTAGGGGCTCATACTCGAGTTTTACTCGACATGTCACTATACTCCCGAGGATGACGACCCAGCAGACCGCCAAGTGACATTTCTACTGAGCAGACAGAGCTGCCCATGCACAATTCGAGAGTTTGACAGGCGTGCTGGCATCTAAACACTGGAGGAACTGAACAACGTTCACTTCCCAGCTTTTATGGAGGCTTGTCTTCCGAGGCAGCTGAAGCGGGCTCTAGATGAGGTCTTTTGGGCGTAGATGTCCAACGATCACTACTTTCCTGGGAGCGCCAAGGAGTGAAAGATTTGCTCTCCTCTTCACAGAGTCCTCCATCGGATCATCACTTCCACGATCTCTCTTCGTCGGGTGGTGAGAAAGTATCGCGGGAGGACATGTTCTATATGTTGGTGATCATCGACCCCATAAGCTTTCTTCACCTAGCGCATACTCTGGCGACTTTCCTGACCTGCAAGGGGAAGGGGCCGAGGATCGGGATCCCGATGACGGGGGGCCATTACATCACGTAAATCGCCAGGTCTTTCGGGATTCTTACGCATGTCGTCGCTTAGGTACGCCGAGCTAAGGTACCATTTTTGGAGATTATGATAGTTGTACGAGTCTTAGAGGGGACAGGACAGCATGAGTCAGTGCCAGCCATCGCATCGGTCGCTCCAGGAGCCGAGGAGGTAGAGGCTCCTTAGGCCGGTCCCCAAAAGAGGAGGAGGGTCGAGCAGCCTATACCACCGATTCAGCCACCAGCACAGGCTGAGCAGTAGCCTGCTAACATCCAGGATATGTTGCGAGATCTGACAGTGGTGGTAACCATGTTAGAGGCTAAGTACAGGTCGCTAGCTGAGAGCTAGTGCATTCTCATGCTACATCTTGGGATCTAGGATATGCCACCATTCCCTTTGGCTGATCCAGACGGTGTCGGACCCTCAGATACTGAAACACCCTCGCTTAAGGCTTTTCATAAAAACATCATTTTAACCCATGATTTATCATCATTATTCAAAAATCATCCTTAAGTGAAAATTTTAAATTCAACATCTTCATACAAGTCATTTTTCATTCAAAACCGTTTTAAAACGCATGGGATTTATTGAGAAATAATTCAGGGTTTAAGTTGCGGAAACATCATTTGGTCCCACTTTAGATAAACCAGTTTAGTTTATAAAGCAGTGAGGTTGTTACAATTCAACTACCATCACACAGCTTAAACGGAACCACACAATCCGTGGCCTTCTAAACATTAAGCTCCTCTAAAATCTTCAAAACCTCTCAACTTGAGTACACATCAAAATAAGTTAGACAATTAAAATGCCTAGTGAGCTTACCCGAGGTTAACACATTCAGAGTGGGCAGTGTAACCACCACACTAGGGACAAACCGCCAAAAACAGTTTTGATACACACTTCAAAAGTTGTTTAAAACATCATAAAGATTTACTCAAATTGGATAGTTATGAAATGCAATGCAATGCATGATGCAACTATCCCAACCCATGTCCATCTCATAAAAGTCCAACTCACCACAATGACACCTACCTAAGTTCATAAATGACACGCACAAAGCATGTCACTTGATCCCCGTATATGTAAAACTAGGACTAGTGGCCATCACACTAGCCCCATGAGGGTTAGCAACTCCCTCATGCGGTTCCCTATTGTCGGGAAAAACGTCTCCTCATCCTTTTTATTTTAGAGAATGACAAAACTCATAACATCTCATCACCCTCTTTAATTGAGAAAAGGGCAAAACTCGTTCTCAATGTTTACACAGTCAATCTCATCTTATATGAAATGCAATGCACAATAGGATGCTCAAAACACCTTTAAAAAAACCTCATAGTCTTTATTTGAAAACATATTTAAAATGACTCATTTCATGCAATGCACATATAGTACTCATATAACAATTAGCACATAAAATCATGCATGAAAATAGTTGATAACACACAAAAGATAATAGTATATACTCCCGGTAAACTCACATCAGTGTTGACTGAAAAAGTCAACAGTAATCCAAAAATATCCTCATGTCTGAAAATGTCAAATCTTAGACAACATTTGTTCAACCTCCAATTTTCCCTATGATTCAGTCATATAAAAAAATTAATACGTGACCAAGAGATGCCATCATTTCCCAAACTTACTTAAGGTCTCATCTAATCCTTAAACTTATGAGGACTAAGTTAAATAGGACTAAGTTAAATCATTCAGTCTCATAATCATCTTAAGCGGCTCATCACTTGAATCGCAATATTTTATATGTCACTTCTTTTGTTCAATAAGGTTATACCCAAAAGGCCTCATATTCTAAAATACGTTTTTGTGGCATAAAACCTAGGTTATTCCCAATAACTGATTTAAATCACATTTAATTAAAAATTTACATCTTAGATAACTATTTGATGGAATAAAATCCTGAAATCCACTTAGTCAACTGATGAAGCCAAAGGTTTAGGTGTAAATTATAAAATCTAGTAGTATTGAGCTCATTAGCAAAAAGCCCAATATAGGTATTATGACATAAATTGGCCTACCAAAGTTATATAACTTAACCCACCAAAATCGAAGATCTGATCCAATTATAAGGAAATCATGTTAGCATTTGAGAGGTAAGGTAGCCCAACAATTGAATCTCAAACCACATACCCAATTATGCATTAGACCTAACGAGGGCAGTCAAAAAAGTCAACGTACCCTAACGTATTCGTCCCTTCCAAGCGATCAGCCGGCAACTCAAGATTCTGGTGCCGTCTATCCTCCTCCGATGCCATTGCCGCCGCTAATCGCCACCGGCCGCTCCAGCGTACCCGGCGAACAGAACTCCATCCGCCACTACCCTTCTTACTCTTTTTCTCTCGTGAAACTTGAAACCATCGACCACCAAGCCCCTCACTGGAATTGTCAACAGGCGGGAACACCACCTCTCTCCAGTCGTGCAGCCGCCTCCCTCCACCGTGCATAACCCATCTGGTGGTGTTTATGGACGATTGTCCCACGTGTCAAGAAACACACTCCCACTCACATCCATTGGTTGCAAACGCGTCAAGAAACACAACCACAGCCTCCTTCTTCTTCGACGATACGCTCTTAACTGGTGACGGTGTTCCAGCCCCGTCACGACTCTCTTACCGGGCCGAGCTCTCGTGACCATCTTGAACGCATACCATTGGATTCAGATTCGTTGGTCCCTCTCTTCCTGCAAACAAGCAACATCGGAAACCCAAGAGGGCAACCCCGCCCATAATACGATCACTACGTTCTCTTGGGGTTGTTCCCATTTCATCGGATATGCAACCTTCTTTGGGAAAACGGGTGTTGTCCGAACCCCTGCTCAACCGGGGCTGCACCTGCTTCGCCGGAGACTTCATCACTCACAATCGAAGCTCAACTTCCCGCAGCCATGGCTTGTTTAATTTCTTTAGTCGGACCCACTTCATTCTCACTAGATTACTCTCTCTATCTTTACCTCCCTCTCTCTGATGTATTTGCTTCACTGCCGGAGTCACCAAAGATTCAAAGAAGGTGACCGGAACCCTCAGACCGCCCAGTGATCTCTCTCTTTGGCATTCTTTCCCTATCTCTCTCTCTAACGCCTCTCCAACTCTGAGGAATACATCCCGCACACACTCACTGAGCTGAAATGTTACCAGAACGTGGAACATGCACTAGTGTTCATCCAATAGGTGAATGATCAGGAAATTACCAATTTACCCTCCATTTAACTATTTGTCACATTATGTGAAATTACCAATACGCCTCTTTCTTTTAACTCTTATATATGAAATTACTAAAATACCCTTCCGATTATATGTTATCCTATTAAGACATATACCGCATATACTTTAAGTCATCAAAGTGATGCTAGTTAAAATTATTGAAAGTTTATAAAACTGAATTCACCACATATAACTATGTCATCATTATTATAATCATGAAATTTATTGTGAAAGTAGCAATTTCTTATTTGACAAATTACTAATTTATAAATAATGGAAATGGTAATATGAGAAATAAATGTATAAATTCTTATTTGAGGAAAATATTAACGCCAGCAACAACTTATGCAGAGCCGACCCAATACATGGGCGAGCTGGGCCTAAGCCCAGGGCAGCACAAAAAAGGGGCATCATAAGATCTGGTCCATTTATACCATATATATATGATGGCCCAAAAACTAATGTCCAATTCATAAGTCCATAGTCATTCCCAATCGGTAATCCAAATTTCACGAGTACGGCTTGAAGCGAGAAGCGAAAGTGCAGGCGGGAATAATAGCGACTGAAATCGTCGCCTTGGAAATGGGAAACAATTAAACCGAAAGTGCAGAGATCGAGGAGTCATATCCGTTGAATTAAACACCATTAATCTGTAATGCTATTAACGATTTCATCATTCGCTCAAAATCAGATTCATCATTCAAACGAAACTTGTTTTGTTTTGCTTGTCGATCAATTGATTCACCATTATTCTGATTTTGGTTTGTAGTTTGAAGACTCAATCACAATTCTGAATTTTTGATTCCGGTTTGGACTTGATAGTTGATACGAACTCCTTTCCAGGTATTTATGTTGATTTTTTCGGTATTCAACTTTTCTGATTCGAGTGATTTTGGATTTCTGATTTTGGTAGTTCAAAGACTTAATCAGACAATCACAATTCTAATTTCGGTTTTATGATTTGAGTGTCGAGTGATTTCAGTTTTCAGATTCGATTTGAGTTCAAGACTCAAATCAGATTATAGATTTTATGAATTTTCTGGTTTTGAATTGCAAACTCATATCAGTGGCTGTGTTTCTGATTTTGGTTTTGGTTTGCAGACTGATTTCGGTTTTGAACTACACTCCAGGTATTTGAGTTCGAAATTAGCAATTGCTTCAAGTGGGGTATGATGATTTTTCTGTAGTTCTAATTCTCCTATTTTGAGTCTGGTTTTTCACATTTGAATCTGATTTCTAGTCTTCTCTTCTCAAAAACTTGGGTTCGGTTTTGTCATTCACCAGGACCTTTCTATGATTCTTATTTTGGTGGATAAATGGTAATTTAAGCAAAGTCCAAAAGTGTTGTTATAGAATGGAAAGAACAAAATGATGGCTCAAGATATACCGAAGGAGGCATTCTAAGTGTTGAAGTTCGGTTTTTAGCAAGTGTTGACTACAATATGATAATTGAACTTTTGCTTCAAAAAATGCATGAAAATATCATTTTATCTCATGTTTTCAAGTTTTAGATTGTATAAATTTTTTATAATAAAAAATGTTTTTTCATTATTATTTAATAAATATATGTTTTATATTGTTAGGTCTAAATATAGGGGCATTAGTAAGCTTCATCGCCCAGGACATGATAAACTTATGGACCGGCCCTGAACTTATGAAACATTTTAATTTTCAGAAAATCATTTGTTCTTTTATGCTAAATAAAGGCTTCTGAATTCATTATAAATTTTTAAAAACTTTATTTAACCAAATTAGCCTAATTCTGTTAGGCCCAAACCACGGATGTTACAGAAAATCACCATGATGACGAGTGACAGTACATTTTTCTAGTTGTCTTTTGAATTTCTTTTATTTTTATTTTTAGTTTAGAAAGTTTGTAAAATTTGTATATTTAACTTTTATTTTTGATGAATTTGTCATGTGTAAATAGTAAGTAGCCAACTATGTGATTGTGTGCACCAAACTTAAACTTATGGACCGGCCCTGAACTTATGAAACATTTTAATTTTCAGGAAATCATTTGTTCTTTTATGCTAAATAAAGGCTTCTGAATTCATTATAAATTTTTAAAAACTTTATTTAACCAAATTAGCCTAATTCTGTTAGGCCCAAACCACGGATGTTACAGAAAATCACCATGATGACGAGTGACAGTACATTTTTCTAGTTTTCTTTTGAATTTCTTTTATTTTTATTTTTAGTTTAGAAAGTTTGTAAAATTTGTATATTTAACTTTTATTTTTGATGAATTTGTCATGTGTAAATAGTAAGTAGCCAACTATGTGATTGTGTGCACCAAACTTAAACTTATGGACCGGCCTGAACTTATGAAACATTTTAATTTTCAGAAAATCATTTGTTCTTTTATGCTAAATAAAGGCTTCTGAATTCATTATAAATTTTTAAAAACTTTATTTAACCAAATTAGCCTAATTCTGTTAGGCCCAAAACACGGATGTTACAGAAAATCACCATGATGACGAGTGACAGTACATTTTTCTAGTTGTCTTTTGAATTTCTTTTATTTTTATTTTTAGTTTAGAAAGTTTGTAAAATTTGTATATTTAACTTTTATTTTTGATGAATTTGTCATGTGTAAATAATAAGTAGCCAACTATGTGATTGTGTGCACCAAACTTTTGGAGATTAACATCACACAAGTGTCGGGTCACAGTACCGCTACACTTGAGTTATGCCAGGACGTATTTACTGCTGTGCCGCATTCTGGAATTGTCATCTAGCAAATTGGGTACATACGATCAACCTTGACATATATTCAAGACAATTTCTCCATTAAAGTCCCAATATTTTGGCTCAGTTTATGAAAAAAATCCCAAATTATTTTTATTAACAAAAAAGTCCCAAATTAATTTTTATTAATAAAAAGGACAGAAATTACATGTTTTATCTTCAATAAAGTCCTAATATTTTCGCACAGTTTACGGAAAAATCCCAACAATATCCGATTTTCTGTCCTTTTTGTTAATAAAAATTAATTTGGGATTTTTTTCATAAAATTAGCCAAAATATTGGTTCTTTATTGGATATTTCCCTATATTCAATCCCAATAGTCAAGCATTTCGACGTCCTAAGGGTAACTCTTTTTCTCACTTTATCTTGAATTTTCTTTTATAAAACGGGGATGTTGTATGGTTTTAAGTGTGATGTGGGACAGTCGAAAAATATAAATTAGTTTTATAGGAAAATTTTAAATTTTTATCATATTTAAAAAAGTAAAGGTGAATTGTAGCATTGAAACGAACAATTTTGAAAATTTTAGTAATTCGGTATTTTCCTAGAAATAATGTATAGTTGGTTTATGTTATACTGAGTTAAAATAAGTTGAGCTGTTTAAGAAGTTAAAAATAGTTGATTTGGAAATATCATAAGTTTGGGACTTAAGAGGGAAAATACAATTACTGGCATGTGTAGTTCGGTTCGGTAAACATGAAAGGGTGCTTTCCCTCACCTCGTTACCTAGGGTCAACTGATCTGGGATAATGTTGTTGACAACCAGCTATACGGACAACACAGAATGTCATAGAATTTCCATAACATCCTTTAGAATTTGAACGAGTAAGTTGTAATTGAAACTTTTTAATCAAGATTTCTTTAGAGTGTCGTGAATCTCAAAGGTATTCTAGACATTTTTTGGAAAAATAAAATTTTTAAATAACTTCTAAAATAGCAATAAACTTTGAAACTGTGAATTTTCAAGAAAGTTTGAGTATTTGATACAAGTTCTTAAAAGCTCTATTTGCTTAGGGACAAGCAAAGCACAAGTGTGGGGTGTTTGATAACACGCTTTGATATTGCATATTTTACGCATTATTGGATAGGGTTTTAGTTTTTTTATTGTTATAAAAGGACTAATATTACTCACTTTTAGTGCAAAGTGTCTTGTATAATATTTAGGCTAAAATACAGGGTTTTAAGTGAAAAGTTGGTTAAGTTAGAGATAAGAAACGAAGATAACAATAAATAGAAGCTCGCAACACGGGAAAGACTTCTTCGCAGTGTCGAGAATGTGATAAAGGCGTAATATGAAACGACTTGAAATTCAAAAGCACAAGGAATCGGGGATAAGAGTAGACTCGCGGTGTGAATACCACTTGTCACACCCACAAACCGAACTGCGGAATCTTCTGAGGGTGGAACGTCATACAGTATCGCAATAATTGAATACATCGATGCATAAGTAAATAACAACCATCATACATTATAATTAGATAAGTTACAGGTTCCAAATGTTAATTGTTTCAAATCTAATTACTTGTATGATAAACAAAATAGTAAGAGTGACGTCTTTGCGTCTCAATCCAAAAGTTTGTCAATCTCGACTAATGATTACCTGAGAATACAATCTATTTTAAAACTATCAACATTACGTTGGTGAGTTCATAAGATTTTGTAATGGGAAAACCAGTATTTCCTTAGTGAATCCCAAAGTATTTGTAGACAAGAATAACAATATTTTCTTAAACGTTATTGTAGTTTTAGAACCATAAAACTGGAATTGTGTAAGTAAAACCATACTTTTTAAATCTTGATAAAATGTACTTTGTAGTCATAAACTGAAATGTATAAGTAATTCTTTACTTATATTACGTGTAAAAATGTAGTTTTATAATTATATAAAACCAAGTGAAGATGTTTTTCCCTAAACAATGGATAATCGTTGCTGTTACTTGTGAGTTATTATAACCCTGCTACCGACTATGGAGTGGGCTTGACACGACGTTCTCCAGGCGTCACAATGTTAAGACATTTGTCACCCTTGACCCGTCGGTCATAGTTGTAGCGAACAACCATAGGTGGGGATTGTCAATCCCATATAGATCTATACACAACTATCTCGCTCATAATGATTAAGGTTATAATCCAGGACTTACCATTGTACTTCGTTTAATACGATGAAGAAAATGTCTCACATAACCGTTCAACGTGATGAAATCTTTGTTTATAAATGAAACTCCTTTGTATTTGTAATTATAAAAAATGTCCATGATAATTATATTATGAAATAATAATCTATCTATATAATTATCTTTCATACGTATTTGTTGTGTGATGTCGTAGTTTGTTCTATAAATTATACCAATTATAATTTATATAAGTGTATTTGTCGTATTTACGTAGTTATACCTAAAAGATGCTAGATGTTTGTAAATATACATTTTCTTACATCTAAGGCACTAAATATAAACATAAAGTAAACAAAACCATTTTTCATAAAAATGAGAACAACTTACTAGTTGTGGTCATTTTATAAAAGTGATGACAACTTATCAAACTTAGTCATTTTATAAAATAATGACAAATACTTACAAATGGTCATTTTTCATGCAAATAATGACAATTTACGTAAAATAAACTATTTTTGTTATATAAACCTTTTACAAGACATTTTGTCTAACAAATATAATCTAGTAGGTTTTTATGACCATTTTTTAGAAAGGAAGTTTTCCAAGTCTTTTGTTAAGAAAAAAATAGTGCACCTTTATGACCATTTTTACCAAACACATATATCATGTTATATTTTCAAGATCAAAACATGCATTTTAGTAAGCTTGTATTATCTCCCTAAAACATA
Source organism: Cichorium intybus (assembly GCA_023525715.1). NCBI lineage: Eukaryota > Viridiplantae > Streptophyta > Magnoliopsida > Asterales > Asteraceae > Cichorium > Cichorium intybus. The sequence goes on along the minus strand of CM042012.1, from coordinate 54,333,981 downwards.
TAAAAAGAAGAGAAAATGAGGGGTATGAACTCACCTTTGATGATTTCTGACAACGCCTAGTAATATCAAGTATTTTAGTCGTTGTTGTGCCCTATTCTTGGTGATTTTATATCATATATGCTGTGGCATTCTTGCTTTTTGTGTCAGTGCTTATTTGCAAAGAAAAATCATAAACAGGGGTTAAACGCGTACAAAATTGAGAAGTTTGAAGATAAAGTCAAAAACAATCGTATGAACACGCGCGTCGCGGATTGCACATGTGCGCGACGCACCATGTCAAGGAGATGAGGCGGTGAAAAAATTCAAACTGTGAGAAAATGGGGATAAGGCTATACGCACGCCGCAAATATCAACTTTGCGCGGCACGGCTTCTTAGTTTTCCACAACTATAAAAGGAGGCTTTTAGGTCGAAATCAACAGGCAAGGAACGACCCATAATGTGGACTTAAGGCTTCATTGAGTCCAAGTTTCGGACTTCAGCAACCATTCGTGGTATTTTATGTTTTTCAATTTAATTTCATTATTAGTTCAATTGTTCTTAGTTATTAGCTTAGTGTTTATGGGTGTGACAACCAGTAGCAATAGGTTATAGCTTTGATTTTTCGTTGTTTACTATTTTGGACCTTCTGGATTGGTGTTTAATAAAGTTAATCATTCAGTTCATGTTGGTTTGCTTATTTTACCTTTATTTATGCGTTATTGCTTTGGATGTGTTTGGATTTTTCTTGTTGTTTCTGGATTTAGATCATACTTTCTGATTTCAGTGGACAACTTTAGTTTATAAATGATTTGGTTTAGTTTGGTTGATGTTAGATTTAGTTTTTGGCAATTGTTTGGATTTTGGATTTTTGGATTGTTTTTGGGAGAGTAACAGATTAGTCCCTCTGGCTGTAGTGTGACACTATAGCTGGTAATCTATCACCTATCTTGACCGCGAAACTCCTATGGATCGACCCTTACTACCACCGTACTAGTGTGAGTGAGGTATTTTACTATTTTTGACCACACGACGACCTAGGCGTGTCAAATGTTTACGCCGTTGCCGGGGAGTTGTGAGCTTAAGAGTAGGTGATTTGTAAGGAGTTGTATTCTGAATTTTAGTTTTAGTTTTGAGATTTAAATTTGGTTAGCATTTTTGTTTTGATCTTGGCGAGCGTTTTGCACTAGTGCACGCGTACCCGTCGGGGTGGGCAATTATCACCCTTGCTTTTTGACTCGGAGATCGAACGAACCGCGTGCAAGAATCGTGTGCGTAGGTGCTTAGATAAGATGAGTCCTAGTAGTGTTAGTATTGAGGATGTTACCCATGAACCCTTGGGGGAGGTAACAGGGGGGATTCCATTTATACCCCCAGTGTCAAAATTTCAGTTTGGGAGCACGAGTGCTACTGGTGGTGCGGTTTCAGCCCCCACATCAATACCAGCATGCACCCCGCCTTTAGTTCCACCTTTACCGCAAACCACAACCAACCCATTTTCAGCTGCTATGGTTTGGGGAGCACCAACCCGAGATGGCAACCCACCACCAAGACAGCAAACAACCATTTCTCAACCGCAACAATCACAACCATTACAACCACCAAACCAACCAACCATCTTTAAACCACAACCCTCCTTTCAAACCTTACCACAACCAACCCAATATGTGCAACCACAACAACAACCTCCACCGCAGCAGTATCAATATCAGGAGGTCGAGCAAGGATACGAGGAGGAGGAAGAAGGATGGATTCCTCAGCAGCAACAGCAGCAATGGAACAGAGGTCGGGAACCTCCACGAAGAGTACAACAACAACCGCAGCACCCGCAAGGTCAACAAGGGTACAACAATGATCATCATTGTAACGGTAATTTTGTTCAACCTTTATACTTTGCACAATCGAGAGGGCAATCGGTTGCGTCGCACTTCCAACCATGGGAGTATGACGATTCATCGTCCATTTTTATTCCTGAAAATGTAGACACTCGGGTAGAAATTAGGCTGCAACTTTTAGGTATCTTACTAGAATTTAGGGGTTACAAAACTGATGATCCGTACAATCATTTGTATGGATTTATAGCCATAGCTAATGCCAATACCCCTACGAACACCAAAAAGAATATCTTTAGGCTAAGATTGTTTCCATTCACTTTAAAAGATAAAGCCAATTATTGGTTTACATCTCTTTAGTCTAATAGTATCACCATATGGGAGCAGTTAAAGGCTAAGTTTTTGCAAGAGTTCTACCCGACAAGTAAGACTACAGAGATTAGGCGAGTCATCCAAGATTTTCAGCAGAAGCTTGAAGAAGCATTTCACGAGGCTTGGGACCGTTTGAAGGAACTGATGCGCTCTTGCCCTCACAATGACATTCCGAAGTGGCAGCTGGTCAAGCTATTCTTTGAGGGTGTTGACCTAACGAACCAAGCGATGATCAATGCTTCATCGAGTGGTACCATCATGATGCAAGATCCCAATGAGGCTTGGCAGTTTCTGGAGCAGCGGATCAAAGGCAAAATTTTCTACTAGGAAGCCTGTAAGCACAGCTGCAGCAGTAGGAGCGGATGCAGATTGGAGGAAAGAGGTCAAGAAGGAGATTAGTGAGTTGAATAAGATATTTCATAGATTAATGTCTACCTTACAGAATGGGCCCCAGAATCAGCAACAGGGAGGCCAACAAGGACATATGACTCAAGAGGCAAAACAAGTTTTCATTCAAGGTGAAGGACTGTACAATAATGGATGACCTTACAGACCTTACAACCAGGGTTCTTAGAATTTCAACAATCAGAGGCTGAATAACTATCAAGGGCAGTCGTCCAATCAGCCCAGGCAATTCCAACCCACAAGCAACAGCAATTCAAGTTGAAGCAACAACAACAAGGGGGCCAGCTAACAATAACAATGCCCCAGGAAGCCAAGAAGACATGACTGCAAAGATTTATGAAATGTTCAATACCACCCAGCAGCAATCCCAGGCTAATGCTAAAGCCATCGCCAACATGGAAAGGCAGATCACTCAGATGGCTGAGGATCAAAGAAAGAGGGACAATGGCAAGCTGCCTAGTACTACAAAATTAACCCAAACCATACTCAGCGGGCTGGGAAGGAGCATGTGAATGCTGTCGAGGCCGAATGGAGAAATGTGACTGTAGAGGATTTACTAGGATATGAATATGAATTTGAGATTAAAGGGAAGGGTAAGAATGAAGAAGAAGTTACAGCTGAAGAAAAGAAAGATAAGGATGAGGGAGAGATCCAAGTTGAGAAGGAGACTCAAATTAAGGAGGACAAGGAGCTCCAAGAAGAGGAGCAACCAATGGTGGCTGGCATTAAACAAAGAAAGAAGGAAAAGAAGAAGCAAGAGGTGCCAACTAAGTCAACCGGGCCATCAAAATCAACATCTATGGGATGAGTTGAAAAATGCTCCTGAAGATACTAGGATTCTTCAGGAGATGTGTAAGACAAATAGAGAAAGCAAAGCACCTACACCTGATACGGTGAGGTTGACAGTTAAAGCAAGTGAGGCATTGTTGGGCACATTGCCTAATAAGGAAAGGGACCCCGGTTCACCGCTGATTACTGTCACGGTAGGGGATGTTCTCATCAGGAACACGTTATTGGATTTGGGAGCAAGTGTTAACGTGTTGCCAGGGTACCTGTATGACAAATACAAGAATGAGGAATTAGAGCCCATTAAGACGATATTACAGCTGGTCGATCAATCAACTAAGGTCTCACGAGGTAAGTTAACCAACGTGATAGTCAAGGTTGGTGACTTCTTTTATCCTGTCGATTTCCTAGTAATGGAGTATGAGAGCTTGGAGGATGCACCTGCATTGATTTTAGGATGTCCATTCTTAGCCACAGATGGGGCTATCATGGATTGTAAGACAAGAGATGTGGATATCTCTTTTGGAACAAGGAAACGCAGGTTGAACATGTTCAGCTGCCCGATATCATTGCCATCGGAGCATAATGATAAATACCTAAACAACAATCCACTCATGGCACCGGGAATAAAGGACAAAGGAAAGCAATGGACACGAGCAGGCGAAGGTGGGAAAGAAGAAATTTTATGGGAGGCAAAGCAACATCCGTTGTCAGCCATTGACAAGGTGTAGTTGCTCGACATGATGGAACTGATGGAGTTAAAGCACCAACAATACGAGAAAGATACACAGTGTAGGGAGGCAAAGGTCTTCCAGCTCCTGGATGCACAGCAGCAATGGATTAGCCAAGTAAGTGATCGAATGACGCAGCTCACGACATTGCTCGCGACGATGGTCCATAATTTTGCACCAGAAATCAAGAAAAGGATGCCTCAAGAAGAATGGGAGGAATAGGAGGAGTCCGTCTGGCTGAAGACGTTAAACTTAGTGCTTGTTGGGAGGCAACCCATCTCTCATATGTTAGGTATAGTGTTTTCTTAGGAGTAATTAGGAAAATATTATCATCATCATCACAAGTATAATTGGTCTAAGGCAAGTGTGGGGTCACACAAAGGACTTTGGAGGTGTTGAAGGACGCGACACGGCAAAAAGAAAGGCGCGCCGCACTTACGCATGACAACCTGATGCGTAGGAGTTGGTTTGAGGACACGCACGCCGTGGTTCGCTCCTGAGCGCGACGCGAAATTTCATCGGTCGGTTTTCTCCTTTATAAGGTATGTCTCTGCTCATTTGTAACCATGCCGCGCCTCAGAGCTCCAATCAACCAAGATTTTTCTCACGTTTTTCTTGTGTATTTGATTCCTACGATTGAGGTATGTTGTTCTAACTTGTTTCTACTAGTTATTACAAGCATTTAGGCAGTGAAATTGGATGATTTCTTAAAAAACTAGAAAACTTAGAAATCGGCAATGCTGACTCGTAGGGTGTTTTGTTTGCAAAATAATCACCCTAGAGGGGCTAGTCGGTGCTTAGGTTACCTTGTGGTGGTATTGGATCATATTAACAGGAAAAAAATCAAGGTTTGGGGTTTGGTTTTCGTAGCAGAAGCTCGACGCACCGTGCCTGGTTCTTGGGCCATGCCACAGCGTACTGGGGAAGAAAAGGACTAAATTTGCAAAAACTTTTTCGTGTGTGGTTTTATTTGTGCAGATGGATTTTAGGCGTGAGCACCCATTTCTCCAGTTTCAAGATATCCTAGAGATCTCACTCGAGTACACACAGCGGAGCGACGAGTGGATTTCTCGCCGGGTATTAGAGGCGACCATTTTGGATCGAGATATTCTCACCCAGGCCGGGTTATGGGGCGAGTTGGAGCCATTTATGCACCGCACTTGGTCTGCGGGAGGGTTTACATTCTTGTGCCATGGCTGGGATCGGCTTATGGCCAACCAGGACGATATTGTTTACACAGAGCTTCTATTGGAGTTCCTTTCCACAGTCCACTACGCACCAGCCTCATGGGATGCATGGTCCACGCTGATCAGCTTTAGACTGGGGGAGTGAGAAGAGAGTGCAATCTCTGGGAGTTTGGGAGGCGCACATATATTTACGGAGGAGGAACTCTAGAGTCGTCATTTCACGCCTTTTCTTTAGGCGTTATCCAGGGCCAGCCCGAGCGGGAGGCCAACGCAATTATTTGGACCACGCTGTCCAATGTCTAGTTCAAGGCGGGGTCGGCTCGGGAGAGCAAGCTCCACAACCCACTTCACCGCCTCAGGCACCGTATCATCTCCACTTCTGTCACGCAGAAGCAAGGAGGTGAGAAGGTGTCCGGCGAGGACATGACATTCATGTGGGCACTCCTCGACCCCACCAGATTCCTCCACCTGCCCTATGCCGTAGCGATCTTTCTATCCACCCGAACTGCGAGTGTATCCAGCAGCAGCCGCATGACCGGCGGGCATTATATCACCCGCCTGGCACGATCAAATGGTCTACTGACTGTCGGGACCGTGGCGACATTGACCGCCATACCGCCTATGCGCACATCTGCCCGATTCTTGGAGAACATGGGCCTTATTCATCAGCCGCAGGAGGGACGATACGTGAGGGTGGCGATGGAGGCACCACGTGTACCAGGGGTTCCGCCGGAGCCAGCCTACCTAACGAGGTGACGCCGAAGAGTCGCCACACTAGCAGAGGACCAGCCCCAGCCGCAGTTGTCAGACGTGTTGACTTCTGTTCGGGAGCTGGGTGATAGGGTCACAAGCATTGAGGACGAGCTGGCGTGGATTGGGGAGGTTCTACTGGAGATGACCTCTCATCAGGGGCGACACCCACGACCCTTTCCAGCTAGAGCACATGACCATGAGGTGGGTCCCTCCAGAGTACCACGGGATGATTGATGTATTTTTTTTTTCTTTTGAAATATTTGTACCAGACTTATGATACTATCTTATTTGTGTGCTTATTTATATTTTAGTTGTTATTTTTTCATTTAATGTTTTTGTGAGTGATGCATGAAATACCGAAATGGGAATCTGTGGAGGAGTTGTTTCAGGCAAGTGTGGGGTCATTATGCCCCTTCCACTTGCCATGATCACCGGCGTGTTTACTATTACGCTACAACTCCTGAAATTTTGGAGCATGTAACGTTCGTGTTTCTGTAACCTGTGACAACCAAGTACCATCAAGCAGTCAACCATCTAAGGGGTAACTCTTTCTCCATTGTCTTGAATTAATTTTGTACAACGGGGACGTTGTACGGGTTTAAGTGTGGGGTGTGGACGGTCGAAAGAGTATTTTTGAAATTTTTGCGGGAAATGAGTATTTTTCAAATTTTTAGCAATTTTTAAAAAATTTCTGTTAGACTGTAATTTTGAAACAAATAGTTTGTGAATGTTTTAGCATTGGTACTTTTCAAGAAATACTGATAAGTTGTTATCATGCTATGAGTTTAGTGAAATAAGTTGAGCTTTAGGAGTTAGAAGATTGAAGTATTTTAGGATTGAAATTTAGGAAGAAACTGTCAATTAGTGGCCTTTGTTGTTCGAACCGGTAAGTCTAAAATAGGTGGGGCTTATGCACCTTGCCACCTAAGATCGTCTGGTTTGTGATGATATTTCTGAAAGCTCGTTACACGGACAACATCGAAAGTCATGGATAGTTCTTTAATGGCCTTTAGAATCTGAATGAGTACGTACACTTCAGTGTGGACAGAAAATTTGTAATCAAGGATTCTTTAGAAAGTCATGAATTCCAAAGATTATTCTGGTTAAATTTTCACAAACTATTTCACTCTAACTTCTGGGACAATAAGCTTTGAAATTGAATACATTCAAAAATGTTTGAGTCTTAGTTAAAATCTGTTAAAAACTCTCTTGCTTGGGGACAAGCAAGGCACAAGTGTGGGGTGTTTGACAACGCCTAGTAATATCATGTATTTTAGTCGTTGTTGTGCCATATTCTTGGTGATTTTATATCATATATGCTGTGGTAGTCTCACTTTTTGTGTCAGTGCTTGTTTGTAAAGAAAAATCATAAACAGGGGTTAAACGGGTACAAAATTGAGAAGTTTGAAGATAAAGTCAAAAACAATCATCTGAACAATCGCGCCACAGATTGCACATGTGTGCGACGCGCCACGTCAAGGAGATGAGGTGGTGGAAGAATTCAAACTGCGAGAAAACAGGGATAAGGCTATACGCGCCCCGTGGATATCAGCTCTGCGCGGGGCGGCTTTTTAATTTTCCACAACTATAAAAGGAGGCATTTAGGTCGAAATCAGCAGGCAAGGAACGACCCATAAGGTGGACTTAAGGCTTCTTTGACTCCAAGTTTCGGACTTCAGCAACCATTCGTGGTATTTAATGTTTTTTCAATTTAATTTCATTATTAGTTCAATTGTTCTTAGTTATTAGCTTAGTGTTTCTGGGTGTGACAACCAGTAGCAATAGGTTATAGCTTTGATTTTTCGTTGTTTACTGTTTTGGACCTTCTGGATTGGTGTTTAATAAAGTTAATCATTCAGTTCATATTAGTTTGCTTATTTTACCTTTATTTATGCGTTATTGCTTTGGATGTGTTTGGATTTTTCTTGTTGTTTCTGGATTTGGATCACACTTTCTGATTTCAGTGGACAACTTTAGTTTAGAAATTGATTTGGTTTAGTTTGGTTGATGTTAGATTTATTTTTTGGCAATTGTTTGGATTTTGGATTTTTGGTCTGTTTTGGGGAGAGTAGAAGATTAGTCCATCTGGCTGTAGCGTGACACTATAGTTGGTAATCTATCACCTATCTTGACCACGAAACTCCTGTGGATCGACCCTGACTACCACTGTACTAGTGTGAGTGAGGTATTTTACTATTTTTGACCGCACGACGACCTAGGCGTGTCAATTTCCTTAGGAGACAGTGAGTAAAAATGAAAGATCTAGTCTTGGAAGCTAACACCTCCTTGACTTTTTAGAGATTTTTCTAGGGTTTTTGTTCAAGAATGTGAATGAGAGCATCAAATGTATTGGAACTTGAAAGATGCATGGAAAAACTTATCAAAAACTCTTGCAACGGCCTAGGAATACTTGAAGCAAAATAGAGAAAGTTTGAGAGCAAATGAACAAAGTATGAAATTTGTGTATGTGTGTGTGTGTGGGGTATTGACCGAAACTCATAGGAGGAGAGGAGAGATGGAGTGTTGTCTTGGTTAAAGGATGCATGCTTAGAAAGTTGATGGGATTTAAGCATGATCTTTAGATTAAAATAATTCGATTATGATTTTTAGGTTTAAATAATCAAAAGGTGGTGATGATGATGTTGGGGAGAGGGGGACGGTTGGGAGAGAGGATACAAGAGGGATTTTGCTAGCCTTTATAAAATATACCTAGTTACTCTTATAAATATTGATGTTTTTTTTATAAAAATGTGTTGTGTAATTGTATAAATTTAAAAGATATATTTACTAATAAAAATGTTAATCAATATCATTAATAAATATTATAAATCTTGTAATTTAATTTTTTCCCAATTCGTTACATAAAAATATAACCGTCTAAGCGCGATAAATTTCCGGATTCCCGGTATATGAATTTTACCAGAAAAATAACCGGAGCATATAATTAAATACTAGATCATATGACGTTCCATAAAATATGTCCCAATATTTTACACTTAATGCTTACGACACACTATAATGCATTAAATGTTGATTTCCGGTGTATATTCATCGTTTTCAGCGTCGGAAATATTGTAACTTTTGAATGTGAACTCCGTTATCGACGTTTTATAAGTCGATGGATTCGTAAACACGAATACATCGTGTAATGAATATTATTTAAACCAAAATAATATTGGTATGATTTATCGTATTTTACGCTACTGTAGTCTATTATTAGAAATTATAGCGTTTACTTGATAATTGATTCAAAATAGCATATTGTAGTATTATAATTTCCAACAATACATTAGGAAAGTTATGAAAATTACATTTCAACGTATTATCCTAATTTATGCTCTGGTTGACCTATGTTGACTTTGTTGACCAAATTTGACGGATGTCACACCACTAGTTTGTTGGATTAGGTGTCTAAGCCATGACTTTACAACTATATTTATCTTGTTAATTGAAGCAAAGTCCATTTGGGTTGCCCTCATAGCTGGAGGTCAGGATAGAGTTCGGTAGAGTAAAAGGTTGATTTATTAATTGCTTAATAAATCAATAGAATTAATTAAATGGTTTATTAATATATTTAAGTGTTAATATATTAATTAGAAACTATAATAATTAATTAAGATTTAATCTAGAATTAATTGGATTTAATTCAGTGATTAAATTAATTAATTAAAAGTGCAGGGACTGGTTTTGTAATTATTCAATAGTTGAATAAAAGGCTGGCCAGTGGACAGGGGCCATAAATGGCGCCAATTGAGGAGTGTTCCTCAAAATGGCGAAACTCTAATTAGGGTATAGAAAAAGGCTTGGTCCAATTGGTTTGCAGGCTTGCCCACTTGGAGGCTCCTTAGGGTTTCAGCTGTAACCCTTGGAGGCTATAAAAGGAGGCACCTGGCCACCCTAAAACCTGCGCCACTTTCACCAGACAAACTCTGCTGGACTATCTTCTCCATTGCTGTGGGTATGACTTGCATTTGAGGCAGGATACTTTTGCTGCTAGCTTCAAGAACAAGATTCAAAGGTTGGTTCTTCTGATTTAAACTTTAGAATTAATTGTTGGCCTTTAGGTTTTAGTTTATTATCTTCATAGAAGAAAACATAGATCTTTCTAGGGTTGCATGTGAACCATAAGAGTTTTTGTGTTCATTGTTTGCTAGAAAACCCTTCAGTGGTATCAGAGCTTGGCTGTTTTCTTGTGAATTTGATATAATTGCTTGATATGATTATGGGGTTTTCAAAATTAACCCCTTGAGGAGGCCAATTTCGTTCCTGGTGGCTAGGGTTTCAAAACCCTAGCCTCCCTCCCTTTCCTTTTTAGATTTGCATGCCTTTTTGGAAGTAGGTTGTTATTTTTGGTAATTGTTGCTTATTTAAATAACTGGAACCCTTTCCTTTGCTTGCTAAATCTCGAAATTAATGGAAAGGTTAGGAAATTAATTGGATTAATTTTGTGCTTGCCCTTACCTGATTTAATTAGTTTAATTAATTGTTAATTAAAAAAATCAATTAAATCAGCTTAAAGAATTAATTAAAATTCTCGAAAATTAGATAGAAATTCTCAAAAATTAAGAAATAATTAATTCTAAAATATTTTAATAAGATTAAAATATATCTTATATATTTATGATTAAAAGTTAATTATTTATATATAAGAAAATTGGTTAGTCTTACCGTTAGTAGGCCTCATTCACAAAACTGTCATATAAAGAGGGTATAAGGTGACTGACTATAAAATGTTAGTCTAATGGGTATCCACTCTTACCCACCGCTCTCCTGGTCAGTCGAGTGTCGTTAGCCGAACGGGTTTGATAGAACCGCTAAGCCTCTTAAAAGTATAATGCTATAATTGAAAGTACTAGAACCTTGAACAAAACCCAATCTAGTTACTTTAGGATAAAAATGTGAATTTGTGCTAATCCATGGAATTGCACATTGCACTTTGTGGAACGTTGGTGGAGCGTGTGTGGTTTACCGGCACGCCAACTGGGGTCCGCAAAGAGTCGCAATGGGTTTCTCGATTTTGTCATTATTAACGGAGCGTGTGTAGTTAACCGGCACGTTAATTAGAGATGACAATTGACTTCGAGAGTACCAAGCTAATTTGCATGGTTATTCACACCCGGTTTGTGATCCTCGGCATCCCAGTCACAAACAGTGGGGCACATCCGAGACTAAACATGCCATTGAACAGTTCAATGTGTCTCAACGGATCTAGGAATTTCATAAGATGAAATTGATAAGTGTATTATCTACCTTAATGACCATTATGTTGTGATTACGGCATCCCTTTTCACACTATAGTTGGGGTATTTTGGGTCCTAGCCTTAATAAATAATAAATTGGGTAATTATTTAAAAGGATAAATTAAACTAATAAATTCTGTGTATTGTAGATGTCTGAATCAAGTGTGTATTCTCCTCCCTCTCCTCCTTCACCCATTTCTGAGAGCATCAGAAAGCACCTGCTTAATATGGAAAGGCTGACTGGCCTTAACTGTAAGGAATGGCTTCGCAACTGGAGACTGGCTCTCGGCATTGCGGGCAAGTTTCATCTCACCGAGTATCCGATCCCGGTTCCACAGGAACAAGTCATCATAAATAGTTCTTATGATGAGGGTAACTTCTTAGTTAATGTATCCGAAGAAATTCGTGACCTCATGTTGTTGACCATTGACCCCGAATTCCGCAAGGATTTTGAATCCTTAGGGCCATATGAGTTAATGCAATCGGTTGAGGAAAGGTTTCGAAAACCGCTTGAAGAGGAACGAGCTAGGATCTTCAAAAGACTTGCAGAGTGTAAGTTAAAAGAAGGAAGTAGCATCGATTCGCATGTTCTTCAGATTGAAGCGTACATAGGCGAATTGTACAAACTTGGTTATTCCATGAGTCAGGAGTCGAGTGTTAACACTCTACTCGCTTCACTGAATAGTAAGTACGATCTGTTCGTTCAGACATATAGAGAGGAAGACCAAAAAAGGACCTTAATGGAAATGCGTCCACTGTTGACTTTATACGAGTCACTCTTGGACAGGCATAGCTCCAATGGTTCAGCTACTTCTGGATTAAGTCCAGTGGAAAGACACAGCAAGAAACGATCCAGATCGTCTGGTTATGTCTTAAGCTGGGAATCCACAGAATCGGATACAGTCGCGGAAAGATTGAAATACGCTCAAAGGTCAAAATCTTTTGAAAGCTCAGGTATATCTAAAAACCTCAAAACTCCTGTTCCATAATTCCTTGATGCATAATGTGATAGTCACATTTTGGTTTGTATGCAGGGAATGAGTAAGGTACGGGACTCTGGCACATAGGAGCACATTTGGATTGGATTTCCGGCTCATGCGGTTTTGAAGTTTAGTTAGATATTGAAATAATGTTATTAGCTTATTAGATGCGTATGACATTGTCTATCATATTATACATTGTTCAAGGATTTTGTTTTAATAAAATTGTCGATTTTCTTTTAACACATGTTGTTTGAAATATCCTTGAAATGTTGTATGATTATGTTGAATGCAAAATTAGTATTAACCTGAATGTTGAATGCATCCAAAGTGTTTGGATTTTAGGAATTGTGTCCCTTATGATTGTTAATGTTGTAAGAATCAATTCAACCAAAGGTCCAATTGGACAGGACTTTGGAATCATTTGACTTAGAGTCACTTGATGAGTTGAGTTCTTAATGTGCTGAGAAATGAATCAACCAAAGATCCAGTTAGACAGGACTTTGGAATCATTTGGCTTAGAGTCAAATGATGATTAAGTTCCTTATAAAGCACATGTGGCAAGAAATGAATCACCCAAAGATCCAAAGGATAAGATTTTGGAATCAGCTGACTCAGAGTCAACTGAAGATTGCAAGTCTCGAACAGAATTAACAAACTCAAAAGTTTACATAGAGATGTAAAAGAGATTGAGATTAGAAGCAACGAACACATCAGTTGCTGTGTATTGCTCGAATCTCCGAATAGAACACAATTGTTTGTACTTCACAATATTTGTCAGTCGGTATGACGAATATGACATCGCTTATCAGAATAAGCGATTGGATTGAATCCTTGAACAATTCAAGGACTTTAAAGGAAGTACGAGATCCACAGAACCTGAGTGACAGCATAAACTGGGGAAAATGTTTTGTGACAACCGTGTCCCGAGAGGGACTGTAGATCAAAAGTAAGAACGTTTTGACCTTTAGTGTGGCCAAATAACGATGTTAAGGTCATTATGAGATAAGAAAAATATAACGATCAAAGCCTAGGAGTCAAAACGGAGCAAAAAGCGGAAAAAGATGACACTTTTGGTGTCGGCGCCTCGCGACGCGACGGCCATGTTGGTCGCGACGCGACGGCTGTCGCAAGATCCGGAAATCGCGCCGTAAATTGCGCAATCAGGCAATCATTCGAGCTGAGTCATCGCGACGCGAGCACCACTTTGGTCGCGACGCGAGGGACGACCAGAGGCCTATAAATGCGAGGTTAGAGCCCTCATTTCGACCCAAAACACCCACAAAACAGCTATACGTTATAGAAAAGAGTTCTAGTAAGAACAATACGCTGAGAGATGATGGTTAGAAGTAAGGAGTCAGCGGTAGTTAGCGTTGAGGTGCTCGGGAGCTATCGGGAGACTAGAACGAGAACCGTGCCAGGACTCCGGGAAAGCATCAAACTCAGGTGAGTAATCGCTACCGTATCTCCCTAGTAGTTTTTACGTGTTGAGCTATAGTAGTAAGAAAATATTGAAAGAAATGCAGAGTAGTACAGTTATGATATATGTGTTAGTAGTTGTGTGGAAAGTAGGTATGCTACAGAACCGTTGACGAGTCTGGCCCATGAGTAGTAGAGTATCACAGGATGATACTAAACAGTGTAATTAATCAGTAGTGTAGTGTCCATGCGAAAGAATGACATACGATATAGAAAAAGATAATGTATAGATGCTGTGTGTCAGCTCCATATGTTGCACCAGTATTGGTTTAATAAAAATAAACGGGATATGGATATCCCATAAAACAAGATCGTATAGACAGTACCAAATAATAAATTTGGTTAAGAATAATAGTATCGCCAGATAACCCGGTGCGGAACCGGTAAACACTTATAATATAGTAGTAAAGAAAGAGTAGCAGTATAATAAAAATAGGCGGCATAATAGTAAAATACAGAACGGTATACGATATCGTAAGTGAGTAGCGTTAGACAGTACGATAATGCTATAAGTGACCAGACAGTAGAAGGAAGTACAGAAAGACAGACAGTATGGTAACATTATAAGTTACCAAGTAATAAAAGAAAGTGCAGACAGTACAGTAACGTCATAAGTTACCAGACAGATAAAGAAAATAGTAAAAGAGTAACATTATATGTTACCAGATAGTAGAAAAGAGTGTAGTAAGAACGTATGAGAGTAGTGTGTTCCGTCGGGTAATACGGTAGTTTCACAGTATGACGTACGAGTAAGGAAAGGATCGAATGACGGTCAAGTATAGTAAAATAAAACTGTGAAACGAGTGTGGCTAATTAGGCCATACTGTGATTCGATTACTCACTAAGCTTTATAGCTTACCCTTTTATTATATGTGGTTTTGCAGGTTTAGGTAACGCTCGGCTTGGATCATGAGACGATCCCTGGTGATATTATCTTGTAAAAACCTCAAGCTTTGGAGGGCCGGGTCGTTACAAATGGTATCAGAGCCGAGATTTGAGTGAACTAGGTGTCAGTAGAAAAGATTCCTAGACTCAAATCAGTAGGTATATGTAGATTACCTAATAATAGGTAAATATCACAAACACATTGTGATAAGGAGAGAGATGGGTAAACATCACAAACATATTGTGATGAGAAAATAGATAAAGATAAAAAGCAAACTATACAGTGTTAAAGAACTCCTTAGAAATTTAAGGAGAAAAAGGTAGTAAGAACAGAGATATGAAAGAAAAGAATCAATAAGATAGCTTGGTAAAAGTATAAACAAGACAGTAAAGAAAGTATTAAAGCATGTGAATGGTATATAAAAGTACCAAAGAAGATAAGAAATATACTCATAAAGTAATGTAAGAAAGCTGAAAAATAAAAAGAAATAGTTCGAGTCAGAAAACCGTTTTGAAAAAGTAAAAGTTTGGCCAGAAGGCCATAAAGAAAAGAGTTGGCTTCTAGCCATAAGAAATTCTTGAAAGCATGATTTAAAAGACGAAAAGGTAAGAAAGAATGTAAAAGTAATAATAAAAGTAGCTCTATGTAAGAGCTAAAGGTTTGTTTAAAAGAAGTTTAAGAAAAGCTAAAATAGTAGCTCAACATACGAGCTAAAATGTTTTACGAATCTAAACTATGTTTCAGAAAAGAGTTTTAAAAGATATGGGATTTGAAAAGAGTTTTGAAAAGCTATGAGATTCGCTCTATATAAGAGCGAAAGATGTTTTAGTTTAGCTAAGACCAATTTGAAACGAATGACAGTCGAGAAGAGAAAAGAAAGAGGTCCGGACAGGCTTTCGCCATTTAAGGAAGCCTAGAAGACACTACTGGGATGGTACCTCCCTTCGCGAAGTAGTTGTCTAGCTTAGTATACCCTTGTGCTTGAATCTGTTCCAAGTCACAAAAGGGGAGACATAATGAGCATAACCTAGCGGACGGATCTGTTCTGTTCAGTGAGGGGAGCTAGTAGAACGAGTTTCATGAGTATCAGTTGGTCTTATGCTAAGAGAAAGGAAAGAGTTAAAGAAAAGAATTATTTTCCAAAATGAGAGTTATTTTATAACCAAAGAAGATTAAGGGTCCTTTAAATGACCAAAAGTTATAAGAGAAATTTTTTTTAACAAACGAGTCGTTTTATAACCAAGAAGGGGAAAAAGAGATTTTTCTAAAAAGAGTCATTTTTGTGACTAGAGAGTCACCTTATGACTAGAAAAAGTAAAAAGACAATTTTTAATGAAAGACCCAACTGTAACAAAATATAATTTCAGTTGGAAAGTATGAAAGTAGTTATGTGGTAATAAAAGTCACAATAGTAAGTATATGAGAAAGCGAATATGTACGGGATTAGTAAGTTTTGGTATAGAAAGAGAAAGAATATAAGTATGTTATATCACGCGGTATATGAGTTAAAAGAACCAGCGAGCCAGGAAACCTAGTGTAACATTAGAATCAGTGCGTATAAGTGATTATGATAATAAGGGCCCGTATTATCATAATCACATGATATGTATTGATGTTGATGAAATCACGAAGGAATCAGGGTAATCTGGTAGAAAATAGAACAAACATAAAATTATGTTATAAAATGAGTAAGATGTACGGGAACCCTTGTACCCGAAAGTATAAAGTCAAGCAAGTATGAGTAACGAAAGAGAAAACAAGTAATGATAAATGTAGTATGGTAATAATACCCAAGTGTGTAGAAGAATGTGTACACAGGTACATAAGAGTTAGTTTGAAAGATTACTGAGATTTCGGGGACGAAATCCTGTAAGGGGAAAGGATTGTGACAACCGTGTCCCGAGAGGGACTGTAGATCAAAAGTAAGAACGTTTTGACCTTTAGTGTGGCCAAATAACGATGTTAAGGTCATTATGAGATAAGAAAAATATAACGATCAAAGCCTAGGAGTCAAAACGGAGCAAAAAGCGAAAAAAGATGACATTTTTGGTGTCGGCGCCTCGCGACGCGACGGCCATGTTGGTCGCGACGCGACGGCTGTCGCAAGATCCGGAAATCGCGCCGTAAATTGCGCAATCAGGCAATCATTCGAGCTGAGTCATCGCGACGCGAGCACCACTTTGGTCGCGACGCGAGGGACGACCAGAGGCCTATAAATGCGAGGTTAGAGCCCTCATTTCGACCCAGAACACCCACAAAACAGCTATACGTTATAGAAGAGAGTTCTAGTAAGAACAATACGCTGAGAGATGATGGTTAGAAGTAAGGAGTCAGCGGTAGTTAGCGTTGAGTTGCTCGGGAGCTATCGGGAGACTAGAACGAGAACCGTGCCAGGACTCCGGGAAAGCATCAAACTCAGGTGAGTAATCGCTACCGTATCTCCCTAGTAGTTTTTACGTGTTGAGCTATAGTAGTAAGAAAATATTGAAAGAAATGCAGAGTAGTACAGTTATGATATATGTGTTAGTAGTTGTGTGGAAAGTAGGTATGCTACAGAACCGTTGACGAGTCTGGCCCATGAGTAGTAGAGTATCACAGGATGATACTAAACAGTGTAATTAATCAGTAGTGTAGTGTCCATGCGAAAGAATGACATACGATATAGAAAAAGATAATGTATAGATGCTGTGTGCCAGCTCCATATGTTGCACCAGTATTGGTTTAATAAAAATAAAGGGGATATGGATATCCCATAAAACAAGATTGTATAGACAGTACCAAATAATAAATTTGGTTAAGAATAATAGTATCGCCAGATAACCCGGTGCGGAACCGGTAAACACTTATAATATAGTAGTAAAGAAAGAGTAGCCGTATAATAAAAATAGGCGGCATAATAGTAAAATACAGAACGGTATACGATACCGTAAGTGAGTAGCGTTAGACAGTACGATAATGCTATAAGTGACCAGACAGTAGAAGGAAGTACAGAAAGACAGACAGTATGGTAACATTATAAGTTACCAAGTAATAAAAGAAAGTGCAGACAGTACAGTAACGTCATAAGTTACCAGACAGATAAAGAAAATAGTAAAAGAGTAACATTATATGTTACCAGATAGTAGAAAAGAGTGTAGTAAGAACGTACGAGAGTAGTGAGTTCCGTCGGGTAATACGGTAGTTTCACAGTATGACGTACGAGTAAGGAAAGGATCGAATGACGGTCAAGTATAGTAAAATAAAACTGTGAAACGAGTGTGGCTAATTAGGCCATACTGTGATTCGATTACTCACTAAGCTTTATAGCTTACCCTTTTATTATATGTGGTTTTGCAGGTTTAGGTAACGCTCGGCTTGGATCATGGGACGATCCCTGGTGATATTATCTTGTAAAAACCTCAGGCTTTGGAGGGCCGGGTCGTTACATGTTTTCACAGTTTATTCTCTTCCAAGAACATTAATAGTTATAATGTGTCTTAGGGAAGATGATGGAGCGTTGGTTGAAAGAGTTCGATCCTCGATGTATGAGATACATTGCCAATTAGTTTCCCGTAAAACATACACAAAACCAGTCAGACCATATAAACCATACTCCAACCACATCTTCGACTAAGTAGGTTTGCAGACACTGTCTGAATGTAAAGCTGGGATTGTCACACTTGTACATTAAAGGTCCAGGGTCTTGTAGTGTTCATCCGAACCTCATGACCAGCCTGAACCTAATCAGATATGTCGTTTTACTGGCTATCCCGCTGTACCTGGAAGAGAAAGAGCTCTTTTAGAAAGAACTTATATTCTAAGGAGACAGTGGGAGTTTGGGACAGTCCTGAATGAGTTCAGGATTAGCCAAGTGAAATAACCTTTAGTCATCGCTAGGCTTAGAGCAGAAATCAGATTTCTGTTTTAATATTGACATAACCTTCTCTTGACCAGTAGTACTGATCACCGTCATAAGTAGTTATGATCGGGGTGACATACCGAATAGTGGTAAAACACTATAGTTGGTACAGATTTTCAATCCGACTACTTGGAAGTATTAGTGAGCCCGGTTGCTGCCAATTAAGAGAACTTTAGGACGAGATATAGTCTATGTGACAGTTTGATTGATTTTGCAACTGGTCTTAAAACCAGTGGGAGTAATCATCAAAAGAAAGCAGCATGGACAGAAACGTACCTTCAGAACATCTGGTTGAGTGAGACGATACTCAGAGTCAAGTAATTGACTCCGAGAAAAGCACTGTCAATAGAAGATGAAATCTGAAAAGATACTGCATAATGTAAGTCGTTAGTGGAGCGCGTGTGGATCACCGGCACACTAATGGGGACTCACAAAGAATATGCCAGTATAAAGGTACATGGGCCCGGGATATCCCCGCGGGCATCTCGTAAGAAAGGATATTCAGATTCTCGAAATATGCCAAAGGATTGGGTTTTCAGAATAGGCTGAAAGATTTCCATTAAGATGTCAGAAAGGTTTGGATTCTCAAAATGCGCCAATTGAGGAGTGTTCCTCAAAATGCCCACTTGGAGGCTCCTTAGGGTTTTAGCTGTAACCCTTGGAGGCTATAAAAGGAGGCACCTGGCCACCCTAAAACCTGTGCCATTTTCACCAGACAAACTCTGCTGGACTATCTTCTCCATTGCTGTGGGTATGACTTGCATCTGAGGCAGGATACTTTTGCTGCTAGCTTCAAGAACAATATTCAAAGGTTGGTTCTTCTGATTTAAACTTTAGAATTAATTGTTGGCCTTTAGGTTTTAGTTTATTATCTTCATAGAAGAAAACATAGATCTTTCTAGGGTTGCATGTGAACCATAAGAGTTTTTGTGTTCATTGTTTGCTAGAAAACCCTTCATAGTTGGCGGCGCGGGCCGTCAGATTCAAAGTTTATTACTATTCTAGTTTTACACTTATAGTTGGTTAGATTTCGGGAGCGAAGGTTGATCCATCGAGTGAATCTCTGGCATATTTGACTCAATTTCATGGCTTTTTCAGTTTTATACTTATAGTTGGTTAGATTTACGTTTAGTTGCAAACATTCTAGTTTTGTAATCTCTCTTGTGCTATGAGTATTCCACATTTAGGAATTTTTCTAACCACAGAGATCTGGTTTTTGATATGGTTTTTTGATTAAGAGTAAGCATTTAGCTCCTATTTCAGTTGTGGGTTTCAAGAACAATTGTTATTTAAGTTTATTTTATGAACGATTCAATTTTTAGTATCATTCGGTGTTGGGATCTATAGTTTATGTTTAGATCTTGTTTGGTTGAGGTTTTTATGATTGTTTTTAGTTTGTTCTGGGATCAAAAGTGTAGTAACATATATCTGCTATAAAGTGACATTATAGTATGGTCTTGTTATCGACATAAGAGTGACAACCACGAACTCCTTGGTTCGACCCTTACTTACCCTAACTATTAGATAGTGAGGTTTTTATCTTTTGACTTTTGACCGTATCTTATCCGGTGTGAAAACAGAGTTTTAGAAAAGGTGTTTGGTTTAGCTTATCCGTTACCAAAACATAATAAGCTGATAAATCATTTTTTAATGTTTAGCAAATATTGTTTATGTGTGTAATAAGAAAATAACTTATTAAAAACTATTCAGATAAGTCAATAAGTAAAGGAGAACTAACTTATCAAAAAGTGCTTATTTAAGTCAATAAGTTCTTATGAAATCTTTTCATTCAAACACTTAAAACTCTTTATTTCCGATATCAAACCGAAATAAATCAATAAACATCTTAAGTAAGCAATCTCAAACAACATCTTAAATAAATTTCGACCCCATCATGTCCCCATTAAAAGTAATTTTAAAATGGAATTTTAATCAAAACTAACTATACATTCAACATTTTTTTTCTAAACAAACGATTTCAATAAAAGCTTATGTTAAATGTTTTCATTTGTTTTAACCAAAATATGAAAATATAGAAACAAATCATACGTATTTAAAAATAATAAAACAAAATCAATAATATTTGCCAACTGTTTGATTGTAATATCAGTTAACGGCGGCTACAAAATAATTGGACAAAATTTTGGAACAAAACCAGTTTTAAAATAGGCTTAATGTTACTATAGCACAATCAACTTTCTGTTTTTCCAGAATTGGTCACCAAATTTTTTTTTTTTTTTTACAATAGGTCACTAAAATCATAATTTACATGTCAATTAAACCATTTTAAATCTTGAGAAGCAGTCATCGGGTATTATTGCTGACTTGATAGCTGACTTTGAATTTAATAAATTTGTTAAAGAAAACATTGAGATTGTACCATTTTTGTTGACCAATCTCTCCCTCTCTTTCTAATCACTCGCACTTGGGGGAAAAATAAAACAGGGCATTGTTCTTCACCAAATTCACATATTCTTCTGCAACACTAAGCGACACAAAATCGGTGAAGATAAAAACGCAACACAAAATTGTGAAGATAAAAATAGGGACCTCTCTTTCTATCAATGTCTCTCTGGCTTTTAATTCATTGATTTCCCAACTGTTCCTCACTTTCTCTCTCTACAACACCCCTCAAAATTCGTTTTTATTGTTCTTATCTCGGTTCAATTGAAAAGGTTGTTGCAAGATTTGAGGTGGGTTTTTAAGGAATTTGTGAACCCAGTAAAGAACTTTTGTTGTTTTGGTTGTTGAAGGTCCATATATGCTTCCTCAATTGAGAATGGTTTCATCGAATTCGAATTGGGGTTCTGATAAATTCTAAAACCCAGTAAGAATATGTCGTTCCTGTCAGTACCAGGGCTGACCTGTCACCCACCGGTGCTGGTTGAATTTTCCGAGCGTAATAGTCTCCGTGATAGGCGGTCAATATTCATAGCTTGCTCATGACTAGCTATAATCTGGATTCTTTGAGATTGGATTAAAGATCATGAGATGATTGTTAGTACTATCCTCCGAACCACACTCCAACTCCGGATGAGCGCCTTTTGAAACGTTTGTTTTTGGTACGACAACCGCCATGACATCCTGCAACTTTGACGGAGCATGTACAGTCACAAACGGCGAAGAAGCGTGAACAGATGAGATCTGCACGACATTCAAAGCATCGACGAACCACTGCTACTTCATCTTACTTTTACCACCGTTAACATAAGTCGACGATAATAAAGGAACTAAAAACAACCAAAGCGTTACAGGCTTCACCAACGATCGGAAAATCCGATCATATTCGGTCATCATGTGTTCCAAATCCTCGTCGTTTATAACCGAGATCAACGCATCAAGGTCTTCCTCTGTCAATTGATACAAATAAATAAATTGTGAAGCAAACCGAGTTTATATAAAATCGATGCGTACCTAATTTTACGATTCACTGTGAGGAGTTTGGCATCCCCACCGATATAAGCGAGTTAATTTTCATGTAGCCGTGTAATTATTTTACCTCCATAACGGCAAATAAGCTTGACCTTACAATTCGAAGCATTATTGTTAGGGTTAGGTTTGTTGTTGGCATGTTGTTCGTTGTATAAGGTCGTCTTGCAATCGATTTCTCAGGAGCGAGGAGCGGGGAATGGAGGTCTTGGAGTCATATGCAAATTTTGAGTAATTATTTATGTGTGTTCAACATTCTTGTAATGAGGATGATGACGTGTCCACTTTCTCTCCACGTCATAATTTGCCAACTAAGCAATTTAACTAGGAAACTTGTTGTTTTAGGCGTCGATCCCTTATTTAACAGGTAAACTACAACTTAAGTGACCTATTGTGTAAAAAAAAAGTTTGGTGACCAATTCGGAAAAAAACAGAAAGTTGATTAGGCTACAGTGACATTAACCCTTTAAAATATGATACTTGACCCAGAAAGGATTACCTAAACAAATTATCGGAAAACTCGTCCGATTCTGTTCAGAAAGTGCTCTTTTAAAAAACTTGGGAGCAAGAGTGGGAACGGATTTTAGTCCCGTTAGATTTTCTGGATCGGGAGCAAACGGTTCCGTTCCGAAATTCCCATGGATGAAATAGTGTTTTTCGAGTCTCAAACGGAAAAACGTTGTAATGGAGGCAGGAGCAAACGGTTCCGTTTCGAAATTCCCACGGTGGGTGCTAAGAACCGCAGGAATTCGGTTTCGGGATTGGGGTCGAGAGAAACTGGGGAATTCGGGGGTGGGGGGTCGGGAGAAACGGAGGACCATTAAAAAATGAAAGAATTAACGATACTTGTGGCCGGTTGGGTCATATGCAATAAAAAATCGAATCAACCAGTCCAACCAGAAACCAATCAAGTCACCGTTCCACAAGCTTTATAAAACGGGTTTCAGTTAAACTGGAAAAAATCGTCCATTTTAATCAAAAATTGGTTGAACTAAAGATGTTAAACCGGTAAAAAACCGATTTACAAGAAATATAATTTTTTTAAACTCAAACTCGGGCTCCATATACTTAACAAGTCTATCTCAACATTTGGCTGAACACCAATTTTTTGTTCAACAAATCATGACAAAAAAAAAATCAAATCGTTTATTTTATATAAGAAGCTATACATGTAATTTGAGCTACATAGTTTTTGGAATTTTCGAATTCGTGGGAGTACGGCTGTATACGAACTGAACTAACACGAACGGATGCATGATCATGTTCGTTCGTTTAAGTTTAACCGAACAAATAAACGAACACGAACGCATAAACAAACGAATTTCCTTGTTCATGTTCGTTCGTTAAAATATTCCTTGGTTCATGTTCGTTTATGTTCGTTCATTAAGGTTCTAAACGAACATAAATAAACGAACATAACAAACGAACATAAAGCAACCTAAATGAAGATAACCAATTTAGGCCAAATAACTATTTTACTCAAACTTTATGTTTCTTTTCCAAATGTTACCTTGTAACCACACACACACACACACACACACACACACACACACACACACACACACATATATATATATATATATATATATATATATATATATATATATATATATATATATATATATATATATATATATATATATATATATATATATATAAACGAACATAAACGAACGTTCATGAACGTAAATGAACGAACAACACCAATGTTCATGTTCGTTCATTAAACTAAACGAACAAGCAATCTTGTTCATGTTCGTTCATTTACTAAATAAACGAACATAAACGAACTTCCCGCCGAACAAATCACGAACGGTTCGCTGAACGTTCAGTTCGTTTACAGCCTTACGTGGGAGGCCAAAAACAAGATTTAATCAACCATTGGCAAATTATAAAACATAACATTTATCAAATATTGTGGTACTCTTCTTAAGATCAAATCAAGAAACAGTTTTATACCACTGCGCTTAAAAGACTTTCATATCCCTTCTTTCTTAACACGGAAGCATAGGTTCTTCACGTCTTCATCAACCATCACATTCTCCTTCACTCAATGATGCCACCGTTCTTACTCTCTCTACTAAAACCCTAACCACCGCAACCATTGTCACCGCCTCATCACCACTGCTGCTACACTAGTCTCAAGCCCTAATATCCTTTATCTCCACCAACGTCTTCTCAACAACCACCAACATTACTCATCTTGGCAGGAACCATTTTTAGGAGCAGAGCATCAAGGATGCACCGATCTAATGAAGTTGGACACTAATCCAACAATAAAAAATCGAAAATCAATTTCAATCTTGCTTTGGTACGGAATTCTAAAGTTAGTCTTTAAATACATAAAAACCAAATACAGTGACGATTCCTTACATAATTCTTATGTTTTTTTTTCGATTTGATTATTTCTTTCTTCGATTTTGCTCTTTTACAATCTTTAGGTTTTTGAATCAGAAGTAAGGGCGGTTTGATTTTCTTTATTTCTTTCTCTGATTTTGCTCTGTTACCATTTTGTTGTTCTTAGGTTACCATATATCAACGAGTTCATATCTCCACTTGATGGAGATGAAGGAATATGGTAGCAACATCCTGAAAATCTTACAATATGTTTAATTTTACCGTTCATCCATTTGACTTGATTTTGAACCCGAGGGGTTCAAGGCCATTTTCTGTTACAGCAACATTATATTGACTATTATTTCTTTTTTTATTTTTACAGATGGTGCTTACGGCTCGATAAGGGAATTAAGTGATGTGTCTTCCATCAACGTTAACTTGATAACCCTCTAATCTTGCAGTAAGAGTTAACACGAATAGCTTCCCTTTTGCAAAAGCGTACGGCCAGTCAAAAGTCACTATCTTTGTTCAACCACCAGCTTGACTTTCACTCTTCAGTATGGTCATCGTCATCACGTATCCACTTTTCGCATTTCACTTGACCATCCACTAGAAAAAAGAATAAGGAAGAGAATTAGCTGATGAAATGATGAAAATCCATCCCATATCCAAACGAAAGTGCATTGCTATTTCTTTTTATATAACCCAATTTAAAGCTATTTTCTTTTCTATTATATTCAGGTAATATTAACCCTATACATGGCACAAAATATCGAGAGGAGTTTGAAGAAATATTAAAGAAGTTAATGGAAGAAAAAAAACAAAGTGATGACATAATTCTGTTTATTGATGAGGTTCACACTTTAATCGGGGCATGAGCAGCAGAAGGAGCCATTGATGCTACTATGTGCTAACATATTGAAACCAGCTCTGGCTAGAGGTGAATTACAAGTAAATTATAATACTTCAAAAATTTACTGCTATAATTGTGTTCTTTATTAGGCAAAAAAATTTACTGTGAATTTATGTGACAGTGTATTGGGGCTACCACACTTGATGAATACCGAAAACATATCAAGAAAGATCCAGTATTGGAGAGACGGTTTCAACCTGTTAAGGTTTCGGACCATCCGTTGACGAAACAATACAAATTCTGAAAGGATTGAGAGAACGATATGAAATTCACCACAAGCTTCGGTACACTAATGATGCTGTAGTTGTTGCTGCAGAGTTGGCACACCAGTAGTACATGTATTCTTCTTTTGTTTTTTTGTAATAGATTTTGACCGAGTTAACCAGGAGAAATTCTGGTGGGTTAATAACAATAACATTTATTGTTATTAAATATAAACCCATCTTTTGGAAAAGTACAAATACAAAATAAATAATACATTTTTATTTGACACCAAGGTTTGACTTTGAACACGCAGGGGAGCTATGAGTAGGGGTGTGACAAAAAACCGAAACCGAATAACCAAACCGAACCCAATGACGTTTGGGTTATTTGGTTTGGTTTATTTGGTTTTCGGTTAATTTGGTTTGGTTAACCGAATAAGCATGACCTTATTTGGTTTAGTTTTGGTTAAATTTTTATTAGTTTGGTTAAACCGAAAAAACCGAATAAGTAATCATGTATATTTTTTTACAATTTATATTTATATATTTACACTTTATACTTTACATTCGTTTGAATTAAACAAATGAATGTGGTATATGTTTTGTTTGATATTTCAAATCGATGCACAAAAAATTATGAAAACTTTTCCTAGAAAAGGGAAATTTAAGAAAGACATCAATGAGTAGTAGAAATCCATCGACCTCTAAATAGGAAAAACAACATCTTTAAATCGGTTTAACCCAGGTTTGGACAAGATTCAGTTTTTTGCCAAGTCTTTGTACTTTATAATGAACTTATTTTTTTATTTGGTTTAACCGGTAAACCGAACCGAATAAACCGAAACCGATTTAACCGAACCTTATGTGGTTTGGTTACGGTTAATTTAGAAATGTTAAAAAACCGAAATCACCGAACCGATTTAACCGAAAACCGAAATAACCGGCCGAATAACACCCCTAGCTATGAGATAGAGAAATGGATCCCAATACATAAATGTAAGCTCTAATAGACAAAAACGAGGAAATGAGCAAAGCCAAGAGCGTGGCCGGTGACGAGGGGCCCACGGTAACAGAAGCGGACATCCAGCACAACAGGATGTTATATCCACGTTGCTCTAATTGAAAGAAATGACAAAAGATGCTATAATAGCATCATACTTTCATTTGTTTCTATTAAAGCACTGTAATTTCATTTTTTGCATGCTTCACACATTATTATTAGGGTTGTGCTATAGCTAACCCCCAACACACACATTTATGGGGGGTATGTTTAGTAATTTTGTGTTTGTAATATGCTTTTTGGGAGGGTGAGGATAGAATCACCCTATTATTATTGTTATTAAGGAAAAAAAAACCCGAAAGTACATTGTTCTAATAGAAAGAATTGAAAAGGATGCCATAATAGCATTTTAGTTCCATTTTTCTATGAAAACACTATATTTTAGTTTTTTCTCATTAAGGAACTACACTTTTAAAAATCAACCAAATCATAGCATCCTACTTTATTTTCTATTTTTCTTTTTTCATGCTTCATCCTACTTTATTTTCTTTTTTATTGCTACAGTCTCCTACGTAACCAAGATGCAGCAGATCGAGTCTTGGAATGCATCCAAGCGGTACACACTTTTTTTTATGTTTTTAAGATTAGTTGTGACACCCCATTTCTACTGTTTGCAAATACTATGGTTTTTCGTATAAATACATGAATACAAAAAAATACGGTTTATCAAAAACCGATAATTTAAATGCTTAAAACAGTGGGTGTACAAATTCATATCAAAACTAACCATAGTAAGCAAGAAAGGATTGAACATTGAGTCCAATATAGGAGCTATGTGACTCCACTCCAGCTAAACTTCATCCAATTATAGTATAGCATTTAATCTGGAATACATGGCAAAACATAAAATACGTAAGACAAAAATGTCTCGTGAGTTACATGAGTTTTAGACTCAAACCTTTAACTTCTTTTTCCAACTTTTTGTAAATTTATAACATAAAACTTCTGTCAAAACTTTATAGTAATAATATACTATAACTCTTTACTTCTCTAAAACATTTCATAACATACTTTGGAAAAATAGCATCTTTCAAAACTTTATAGTAGTAATATACTATAACTCGTTACTTTTCAAAATTTCTTCATAATATACTTTACAAAAACAGCTTCTTTCTTACTTTCTTTGACTGGTTTTATAAGCTTGCTGGATTTTTATACTTAGGGCTTTAATCACTATAAGTGATACCCCAAGTATCTATGGCTAGAAAGAACGGATCAATCCTCATCATAGAAGTGCTGAGGCGATCTACTTCGCGATGTGGCTTTTCCCCAGTAGACCCCTTACCTAACCCAGGTAGGTTGGAACATAGTTCCCTTACTAACGCTGCTTGCTACAATTACTAGTCATACAAAACACTTTCTGCTTACTTTAACATTACTTACTTGCATAGTGGCTAATTGCCAAACTTCACCATTTCTTGTCTTTATGGCTGAATGCCAAATTCATAACTTTCGTTTCACATAAACCATATGTTTAAAACATGTCTTTATAACATTTTAGGCTTAATGCCAAACCATACTTTCCAAACATCTTGTGGCTATATGCCCTTTCATACTTGAAAACATATACAATTTGTAACCAAAACATACTTCTTAAACATTTTATGGCTATATGCCTATCCATACTTTCAAACATGTATATCTTGTATTCAAAATATACTTTCACATAATTGGTTCATAGACCAAAACATACTTTCACATAATAGGCTCATAGACCAAAACATAACTTCAAATATAACATTATACTTTCACAAACAAGTTAGAAATAATACTCTTGCATATAATTTCACATATAGAAATTTTATAAGAAATCCTTAAAATACTTACTTGCCATGTACCCCAGATTGGGTAAACATACTGCATGTACTCACCTCACGTATTGCTAGAAAATTGGCTACGCGTTCCTTGTATTTATACTCTTTTGATCCATTAATCACTTGGCATGGACCTATATTTAACATGTTATACATTAACATTCATGCTAACTGACTCTATAATTTATTAGAGTCCTTATAATACTATCTTGGGTCATAATAAGTCTATAACTTTTAAATGACCAACTTTAAATAAATCGTATATTATACGTATTTTACTACAGTACCCTCGAGGGGTCGTATTTCGGTTCCGACAATTTTCCACGAAGTTTGAGACCATAATAGACCTATGTTTGAAATTTGGGATCAAACGGACAAGTTTTGGACCAAAACTCAAAATTGAAAATCACTTGGCAGGAAACTTGAATGAAAAACTGCATTTTGCCTCTGCCGTCAGGTCGCATCGCGACCATTGGGTCGGTCGGGTCGCGATCTGTAGTATATTGCTATATTGGACGATTTTTCAAGCTACAGCTGCACTATTCCTTACATTAAGTTCTTAATACATGACTTAATCGTCTTAGGGTCACTTCTAGGCCCTAATAACAGCTTCTTCATGCATTTTAACCACAATTTACTAATTTCATCATCTTTGATTGAAATCATTCCCGAAAACCCATTTTTTTTCTCAAAAATCACTTTAACAAATTTTTGAGAATGGAACTGATTTCTCACTTCAATTATAACATATATGACTTAATAAGATCATAAAAATCAAGTTCATTCCCATAAACCCATTTCTAGGGTTCTTGAGCTCAAAACCCATTTCCATGGATTTAACCACTATTCATGATTAGAAATCCACTTCTTGTGTTGATTTGAGCTAGATGGAACGTTTGATTTCGTTGTAGCAACTTCATATCAAATTTTCAGTTTGTAGATTACCCACAAAACTGGAATAACTAAGCTTAGGGTTGATGATTTCTTACCTTGGAAGCTTGAAATTAAAAGTTCCAAGTTAAATCCTTGATTTCCTCGCTTCGATCCTTGCTTCTCTTCGCGAACCCGTATTCCCGTTCCTTCCAGAATCTCCCAGAGCTCTCTTCTGTTTTTTATGTCTATTTATGAGATATTTTCTCATATTTATATTTTCCATACTTTGCCTTAATGACATTTCAGCACCTGAACTTTCATTCCTTGGACTTTTGGCACCAACATTAAATTTTTCCACTTGGAACTATAATTCTTACATTTTTAGTCCAAAAGACAAAAATACAATTTCATGGTAATTTATGAATTTGGTCAAATGACCAAATTACCCTTTTTGGCCAATTTCACTTTTCACACATTACAACCCGAACTACGCATAAACTAGTATTTTATAACTTTTTATTATTGTTTTACCACATTTCCCGCTACATTATTTCACAACTTTCAAGATTTTTGGTATTTACCTTACGTGTTATCTCGAATATAAATTCAAGATTTTTGGGTCGTTACATTAGTCCTACATGAAAAAAAAAGCAGTGCACTTATATGTAGTTGCTTCATTTAACATCTTACTTTTTTTTTTTATGTTACAACATTGTATCTCTAAATTTATATCATGTATTATGATTATATTTTTACTGGGCCTCAATACCAATTTGGACAATACAATTTGGACAATGTACTCTACGTTTACCCATAAAATTATTAGTAAGAATGCAAAGTGTGTTGCAATTGTGGATCATGCATTACAAATGGTGAAACTTTAATTTTAAAAAAATATATTATATAACAAAAATCATTGCTTAAACTACCGCCAGAACACCATAGTTTTTGAATTCTAGTTCAAAATAATACATTAAATAAACTGACTTTAAAATATAAATTAATTTATTTTGGGTATGAGATAATCCGAATAGCCAAAAATTTCAAATTTCACTATCCATTTGAATGCCAAAATAGGATATCTGAATTTCAAATGGAAAAAATCCAGATAATTTCGTTTCAGTTCTTTGAGTCGGATATCTAGATTTCAATATTTTTGAACACCCTAAATTGTGGGAAATAGCAATGTCCTTAATCCTCACCATAACAACATATTATGTTGCTATTATTGGTAAAATTGTAAGTAAATTGCGATAAGAGAAAGATTATATTTTTGGACAATCAAATAATAGCAACAATCAGATCATGTTTCTTTCCTCTTCCCCGATCACAAAGAATACCTCAACATAATATGTATATCACAAAAAAAAAAAATGGACAATCAAATAATCAGATCATGTTTCTCTTCTCTTCCCCTTCATTATTTTTTTTGTTTGAAAGCTCACTAAATTAACAATTGTTTATAAACTTGGATATATTATGTGTTCAAGAAAATTGGGTGCTTTAATTTTATTTTTTCTGATTCAATTTCAACTGTTGCGGTATCCATTAACTGATCGTATACCATATCTTTTTGTTTAAACTTCCGCTGTAATGCACGGTCACAAACCCTCGTTCCACAAATTTGCCAAAAACAATATTTAACAAACTACATGAAAATTACACAAATTTTGACGTAGGAATGTTTTAGTTTAGAAGTTTGAAAAGAAGCTGCTTTTCTCGGGTTTTATGAAAAGGATCCATCCACATAAATTAAACTTTAGGTGGACTGAAAAGAAAATCTATTTAAGCATAAAATATATAGTTAACTTTGTAGAACCATGATAAATATAATTCCTGTTTACTTTAAATATTCTTATATTTTTATTTTGTCGTCGCATATGTCATATTTTCTGAATAAAATTATCAAACTAATATATAAATAAATAGAAAAATCACATTACCCTTTGGGAAATTAGGTCCAAACCCACATTTCATATTTTGTGTTAATATTTTTCTACGAAATATGTTATATTAAAATAAAATTTAAAAATATTTAAAATAAAAATATGCTTATGATGGGACAAAGTGAAAATTATTCTTTAATTTAAAAAGCGTTATTTTTTGAAACGTTACATGTGACTTTCCTTTTTCGGTTTGTCACGCGGGTGGAGTCGGTTATAAGCGGATCGGGTTGACCGGAATATTTGGAGTCACTTTCCTTCTTTTATTCTTTCATTGCTTCCGTACGAATGTGGTGAATTTGCGTCCACCACCGCTCCACCGCTTCACCATCTTCACTTTTTGGATCAAATCCATAGTGATTTCCTACTGCAACCGACGCCATCTCCCCCAAATCCATTACGATTGCAGCTGAACATTTGTGTCGGTGGTTTCTGTCTTCTCATCGCTCTCAACGGTTCGTAATCGGTGAAAAACGCATCAAGAATTAGTTGCTTTGCTGTCTCCGTTTTTCTTCAGGGTATTTGTCTCCTCTGTTTGTTGATTTTTGTTTACAGCTTCCCGATTAGGTCCCCTTTCGCCGCCGTCAATTAAGCTCGAAACCAGAGCTTCTGAGGTTCGTCTCTTATTTATTTGCCATAAATTTACGAGTATCACACATGTATGCTACCGATTACGTATCCAAATCTTTTCTCCTTTTTAGGGTTTTTATCAGGGCTTCTCACATACAATCGTCCGCCATGGATGATCCGAACTCCGACAAATTACAAATCCACATCAGTGAACGACGATTGTAACGGTGGCAGCGATGGGTAATTTGTTAATTCAAAGTTTTTGCAGGATTTGGAAAAAAGAAGTTGAGAAATTGAGTAGGTCAAGGGGAACTCCTGTTAAGTTCTTAACTTTTTTTTCACGTGTCTTACTTTAACTTTCTTAATATAGACTCCGATGGGGCTTAAATGGTTTTGTGGAACTGTGCCAATCTTTTTCATGTGCTCATGTGAATTTTTGTTTTCATTTTTTTTTTCAATAAATTTTGTTATTAAACTTATGATGGAACACCTAATAAAGAACACAAATCTATAAATCAGAAAAAGCTAGGTTGTTTCATTATGATAATCTTCGTAAGTCATTTGGAAGTAAGACTTGGTCAAATATCATAGTTTGTTTCATGAACCAGGTTCAACATACTAGGCAATGCCAACCGGTTGATAAGAAAGCTTTAGTTTTGTTGTAATACAACTGCAAAAAACATCCTAAACATGGTTTATCAGTATCTTATTTCTTAAAAATTATCTCTATTTGCAGATGTTTTATGTCGCATTATGGTCGGAGTGAAAAATATACATCGGTTTTATCCAGAGGGAAGGGTAAGAACATAAACACAAAGATATACAAAATTTTAAAAAGATTGTGTCTTTTAACATTATAAGGTAATATCTATATTTATATACACATTTATTTTAGAGGATATCAAGGCTTATCTTCATGGGGATGAAATCTATGGTGTTGTCAACAGGAAGAAGAAGATAAACAAAATTTATATAAGATCTGTAACAGTTCAATTGTTTAATTACAAGTTCAGTTCTTGTGAAATAATACAAGTTATGATTTTCATCTAGCCGCTTCATTAGTTCTTGGATTTTTTAGCTGCATCATTACAACAGTGATCTAATATGCATACGTGATGTCCCCAACCTGAGGAGGCATCAAGTAAAGGCATGGACAAGCTTTTACAGTCCATGAGGAGCTCAACCATCCAAATGATTTGATAGGAGCTAAAAGTTCACCAGGCCAATGAACTGTGCATTGGAGCCACTTTTATTGAACCAGGTAAGTAAAATACCTTCTTTGGCTTTACAAGTATTATTTTTTTACTCCGGTAATGGTGGACTAAGATGATCAACAATTTAAATTAACCAAGGAAAAGGTGTCAGAGTAGGGAAACAAGAAAATTTAATGAAAGGTAATGATGCTGTCTAGGTAACAATATGGTATAGTAAAACTTTTGTACTACTTATTAGATGTCTAAAATACCCTTTAAGACTAACAAACTGTAAGTGCAGATTTCATTATATGAAGCGCTTATCTATCTTCATTGGCATCAATTAAAGGGACATGGGATGAACAATTGGAAATAATTGCTGAAAGTTACAAGGAGGGTGAGCTACTCGAAATTGCCACATTTTTTAGATATAGAGATTAATATTGCATTTGATGAATAATTGAAGGGCACTCTTTCACATCCTCGAGATGAAGTGCGAGTCTTTGTCCCGCTTTTCTGACATTTGTGTAAATGGTTATGTAACTTGCAGAGACATGATATAATAAAAAAAGAATTGAAATTAATGGCAAAGTTATTGAAGAGAGAAAAGAAGGAATTGGTAGCCTTCAGGTTTGTAAATTAGTGTTTTACAAACTCTAATTCTTCTGGTTGTAAAACTAATAGGTGTAATGCGTATTATATTATCTTATTTTTGTGTATGTATAATATATATTAATAGTTTTTTTCCTTATTTGTGACCTTATATATTCAAAAATTATATGCAGATTGAAAAGCCTTTACAAAGACGTGGTGGCAGGCTTGAGCATAATGAAAGTTATTGTGGTTCATGTTTTGGCCAAATTACAATGAAAGCTGTAATTTTACTTAGCTTTATATTAACTATCAGACCGATGATTATATTGGTGTTTTGCTAACAAAACCTTTTTGAAAATCAGGTATTTGCAAGGGTGGCCTTGGAGCAAAAACAATTAATAATGACCACTTTTAAATTATCCGGAAGAATTACTTTGATGTGCGGTGATGGAACCAATGATGTCCGATAATGCAAGAAATAACATTGTACTTTCATTGATATCTTTATTAATTAATGTCAATTACACTTTTGCTCATTGACTTTGGTCAAAAGGAATAAGTTTGCAATTTTTGTCATTATCTTGATGTATGTGAATTGTTAAATTTAACTGCATAGCTATTAATCTTTCTAAAATGGCCGTTTTGCCATTTTTTCTAAAATGACCATTTTGGCCTTGGACCAAGAAAAAGGAAAACAGTAGCTTTCTAAAATTTAACTACATACCCCTTTCAAGTATGTTCATAAATTGGAATTACATTAAGTTTTGGACATACACTTTTGTTGTATCATACTATATTTTTTGTGATAACATGTAGACTTTATAAAACCGGTTAACTATGTGCCAGAATTTCTATATACTGAACATTATATTATTTCGTTTCAAAAGAGAAGAACCAAAAGTTTTGTACATGATTTTTTATTTTCTTTTTGCAGGTTTCTTTTTGATGAAAGCTGTGCTGATTACAAGTATTATGAATATTGGGTTATCGAGGAGGAAATATGTATGTAAGTCAAAAACATGAACATAATGTCCTTAACGACTTAATGTCCTTAATGAGTTAAAACATGAGCATGTCCTTAATGAGTTAAAACATGAACAGAATATCCTTAATTACAAGTTTTGTACACGAAATTCTTTTTGCATGTTTCTTTTTGACTTAATGTCCTTAATGAGTTAAAACGCTTTATATGAACAGAATGACTTAATGGATTAAGTCAAAAATATGACTTAATATATTAAGACATTAACCCTTTACCTATTTCCTTTATTTTTTCTTCCCAACTTTTTTTTTTTAAAAAATTGATAAATATTGTTAAAAATGATGAATATGGTGAGTTTGTTTTTTGGAAGATAAGGGGTAAATGGTCATTTGGTATGATTCAAAGTAGAAGATAAATAAACCTTAAAACTTTATCCAAACATACATTGTTACCCAATCAGTCGTCAACTTAATGATAAAAATAAAAACAGAAACAACCCTTACTCCCTTAGATTGTAAAACATTTTATTTCATCATAATAATTATCTATATTATAAAATAAATATTTAGTTCGGATTTTCTTGGCACAAAGTTCACAATATATGAAGTCAACCACCACACAATGGTGCAAAACCCTTATGTAGCAAATGGTTTTTTCTTATTGAATTTTCATTATGTATCAGAAAAACCTAAATTTTATTGTTTGTTTACAGTCTCATATAAATCTTCTTTTAATATTTTCATATTTTGAACTACATCTATAGTTTATACATTTCAGAATAGTCCATTACTATGACATGCCATAATTGAAATAATGTTGCTTTCTTACTATAGATGGAAAATGTGAGAATGCCAAATTGAAGCAAAGTTATGGCAAGTATGTTGCTATTTTTTATAAATATTTCATTATATAATTAGAAAATATTTTATTATACATTATCTTTTTTTGAAGGTTTAATCGCATAAAAGAACAAGTCAAAGCAAATGGAAAAAGACAAATTAATAACTAAAAAAAAATCCCTAAAATGTGTCACCAAACTCGTGCGGAGCACGGGTGGAACCGACCAGAGACAATTCATCTATTCGGAAAAGTTATGAACTAATGATAGAACTGAAATAGAAATTGAAAGAGTAAATATTCGCCCGCAAAAATTTTATTTTCTTGGATTGCTAAATTTGGGTCAATCCAATATGATAAAGAGTAAAACAAAAGAAAGATTCGTTTTAACATTCTAAAATAGATAAATATAAAAAAAATAGTTATTTAATAAGTTATTTAATATATTTAGTTATCTATACAAACAAGATATACAAATTCATAATAGATTTGATCTAGATTAAATGAAATCCATGATTCAGTATATTACTTATTAAATACATGTATATCTTCATTCAAATTATATTTTATTTCATTCAAATTATATTTTATCTGAATTGAATTCAAAATCTTTAATTTGAATTCATTTTATTCACGAGGAGCTGGATGAGAAGAAACTCTCACGTCCGGTTCTGTAGTAGAGATGGAATTCAAAACAAACCATCAACTATAACCCCAAAAGAACCAGATTCCGTAAACAACATAGAGGAAGAATGAAGGGAATATATTATCGAGGTAATGATATTTGTTTTGGTAAATACGCTCTTCAGGATCACATCTAGACAAATAGAAGCAGGTCGACGAGCAATGACACGAAATGCACGTCGCGGTGGAAAAATATGGGTCCGTATATTTCCAGATAAACCAGTTACAGTAAGACCCGCAGAAACACGTATGGGTTCAGGTAAAGTCTCTCCCGAATATTGGGTAGCTGTTGTTAAACCAGGTCGAATACTTTATGAAATGGGTGGAGTAACAGAAAATATAGCCAGAAGGGCTATTTCAATAGCAGCGTTTATCGGCGCTGCTTCTTTTTCTTCTTTGCATGTGGGTGGTTCGGTGTTTTATTTCATCTGCGCTGTGTGAAGGTTAGGTTTCCCAGTTTGTTTCTTTCTTTTGATTTTAAAATGATCTTATCGCTCTGGATTTTGTCGGCGGCTGCTCTTGCCGCTTGCATCAACTGCTTTCCATTCATGGGTTAGTGTTTTCTTCTTCCTTCTTTTGTTCTTTCACTAATTGCATATACACTGTGTGGAATTCCGTCCACCGCTTCACTCTTTTCTTCTTCACGCGGTGCGTCTTCACTTTGTGGATTTTCCGTCGATTACGCCCTTAATACTCATCATCGATTCCTTTTGCCCCTTTGCATGTCTAAGATTGGCCGTTGTTTCGCTCTCCTCATGACACCACTGTTTCGCCACGGTTAATAGAGACAAAGAGGATGGATGAGGGAAAAGAGGCTTTGTTGTCGCCGAGGACGTCGGGAGGTGTTTGGTGGGGACGGCGGTTGAGTCGGCGGTAGTCTGCGAACTCACTCAGAAGCGATATCCAATTTGGGCAAATCACCTACCACTGCCGTAAGGCACAGCGTCGCTCACTCTCTACTATGCGATAGCTGCCGGAGGTCTGAGAGCGATGATCCTCTCATCAATTGCTCCTCAATTTCATCATTATCAATAACGGTAATACCAACACATGTGAAGATGATATAGTCATGATATCCTCTGCCTCCGCTGTGGCTGCTGCTATTCGTAAGGCGTCAACATCTCTGGTGGAATTCGTGCAAATGATTGAGCAAGACGGGAAGAACAAAGGACTCGTGCTTTGGAGTTCTGATTTTCAGTCGCTTTGTATGGAACAGTTGGATCTCTTTCGTCGTATCGTGGATCCCGACGCTCTTCAATCGGTAAGTTTATAAGTTTTACTCTGTACAATCGAGTGTATTATGCACCAATAGCTTCAACATTTAGATAGACATGATACAGTTCCTAATATTTTGAAGATCGATCTTAACCTTGACGAGCGTCTTAGTTACTCATGTGCTTTTGACATATGCTAATATGCAGTGAATCTTCAAGTCTATGTGAGACCTGTTGGTAGTTATGTTATGGACAGACTAGAGTTGCGTTGAGTTACTGTTTATCCTGGAAGGAATGTGACCGATGTTGTAATAGTAATTGGCAATTTTAGTATCGCAACACCGTCAAAGTCATCTGCTACGTTATCTAAAGGTTTTGCTCATACATCAATCCTCAATTGTTTTTCTTTCAGCGGTTTCCTTTGGTGGATGATTAAATTCATGACACCTGCCATCCGTCTTCGCTCTTTATTTTGTTTTGTTCATACAAATGGGTAGTTTTGTAATTAATTTATAATTTCACAGTGGACCATTCATTGAGAACTCATGAGAGAAGATGAAGAGAAACTAGAACCTGGTGGAGAAGTTGGAAAGCTGGAACCTAAGGATTTTAGTAAGAGATCTGAGAGGGTTTACTGGTATGTCATGTACATTTTTTTAAAACTTATATATATATATATATATATATATATATATATATATATATATATATATATATATATATATATATATATATATATATATATATATATATATATGTGAGTCCTAATTCCAAAATCTACACTTCTTTAATGCATGTCAATACTCCCAAAATATTTAAACAAAAAATCAAAATGCTTCATAATGATATATATATATATATATATATATATATATATATATATATATATATATATATATATATATATATATATATATATATATATATATATATATATATATATATATATATATATATATATATATATATATATATATATATATATATATATATGAGTCCTAATTCCAAAATCTACACTTCTTTAATGCATGTCAATACTCCCAAAATATTTAAACAAAAAATCAAAATGCTTCATAATGATTACACAAACATATAACGACATAATATCTTCCTACAGCAATAACAACAAAAGAAACCCGGATCGTCAAAAAAAACAGTGCAAAGCACGGAGCTCTTGCTAGTTTGTTAACTAAAAGTGGTTCCTATTAACCACTTATTGCCTGATAGCGATTATACTTCATTTATATGCAAATTATTTTTTCTAACTAGGAGAGGCACTCCTGTACATTTAGCGGCAAGCCGAAGAATAATTAAAAAATTATATATATATATATATATATATATATATATATATATATATATATATATATATATATATATAGGAAAGGGTTCAAATGAGAACCACTAAAATGTTGAGAACCGTGAGAACCACTAATTCACAGTTTAATAAAAAACTTACGTTATAGTATTCACAGTTAATAACTACAAATTTTATTATATTGTGAATATTGTAAAACGTATTAAAAAATAAGAAAAGTTATTAACTTTGATGTATTTTCACATAATAAACAAGTGTGAAAAAACAAAAAAACGAAAAAAAACATAATTCTTAATGTGTGAATATCGGTTCTCACGGTTCTTAACCTTTTAGTAGTTCTCATTTGAACCTATTCCTATATATATATATATATATATATATATATATATACTAAGAAAATTTGGAGGCTCGTGCTAAGCACGACCCGTGGAGGATAATTTTTACACTATTTTCCGGAGAAAAATCACCATGAAAGCAAAAACAGTGATCATAATATAAGTGTTCAAAAATTCCAAGTGACACAATGTTATAGCGCTCTTATTGTTAAGTATTCAGGAACCATATTGATAGACATAGTAAACTATGTTGCTATTTCCTGCAATTTTCCCATTTTCTATTTATGTATTACACACTTCAAAGCTCTATTCAATGTTGGCATTCTTCTAAATGTATTGTTTGCTTACATGTAATTGTTTTAAAGAATTAATCTTCGTATTCATTTTTATCCTTCCTTCAACATCAGCAACCAAAGCAGCTATCACCTCCTTGTTGCGGGGGGTGGGGCGTGGGACATCATCATATCAAATAAGAATCACACCTCCATTTTTTCAAATCATCATGTACCTGCACCTAAAATTAAAACTAAATTAGCCATAAAAGCTGAGATGACACTTAAAATTAACACCTGCCATATTGGCATCATAGTCACCAAGCCTACATGGAATGTAGCCCACTTTAATTGAGGCCCATGTTGCATTTTACAAGCTTAATTTTTTAACTATCAATTTGTCATGACATTAAAAGAAATCATTGCAATTAAAAAATATTGACCCTTTAATGTTGTGCTAATAAATATTTAAACATCTACCTTCAACTATACCAACATTATAAAATCCAACATACCAGGTCAAACTTTCCATCCAGAAATGGTTGGTTCAAATCCAGGCATTGAAATGAAAGCTGCAAATCCATCAAAAGACATGAGAAGTTGCATAGATAGAAAAATAATTAAGATAAAAAATGTAAAAAATAGATAACAATTATAAGTCTATAGGAACACATGTTTTTACTTTTTCCAATGTCAAAGGAAGAGTAGCTGTTGTCGCCATTTTATTCTATGTAGATTGCGGAATAAGAAATATTGAATACTTAGAATGGATCTTTCGCCCAACAATAAACGATGATATATAAATAAATTAAGTGCGAAAATGTAAAGGAACGTTGCGGAAAATATAAATGACGTGAAACGTAAAGTTGGGAATATTAAATAAATCGTAAAGAACAAGTGCGGAAATTAAAAGACAATAATTAAACGATATAATGTAATTCGAATTTTTCATTGATAATAAGAAATGTGTTACATATTTAAAGTTAAGCTCTAACACAATTTCTAGTCTAAGTTGAATTACATGAAGATCTAGAAGGGATAGAAAAGATAATATAGAAAAGAAGTTAGAAGAAAAGATATGGAGATCTAGAAAGAAAGGAAAAGATGGAAGAGATAGAAGAGATAGAAGATATAGAAAGATATGGAGATCTAGAAAGAAGAAGAGATGTGAGGATGTTCTTGAGGTGGCTGGAGAGAATTCTCCAGCCCCTCCTCCAATTACTTTACACTACATTGGAGTGATAGTTTCTCACAATCTCACTAGAATCTCACAATAAAACTCATGACCCAAGCCTCCTATTTATAGGAGGGGAAGATATTACAAGTACAACTAATAATAATAAAATATTACAAAAGTATAACTAGTCTAAGTCTTGAACTTCTGATCTTCAGTCGCTGTGTACTTTCGTTGCTGAACGGATCAGCACTGGTATTTTCTGATCCGTATTTTCTGAACCGGCACTGCTGAACCGTAATTTATGAAGCGTAACTTCTGATTTTGAATTTCGGATCCTCACCAAGTTCGGATCCTCAATGCGGGTTCTGAAGTTGGTTGCTGGTGTTCGGAACGGCCTCGCTATATTACTTTCGGAACCTTGTCCTTCTCGGAACACACCATTGCTGAATGACCTTCGGTGCCAAGTGTTGAAGCTGATTCGAAATCGACCACTGCTGAATTGCCATCGGTATTCCATTTCTGATCAGGGTTCGGGACATGCATCTTCAGAATGAGCTGGTTCAGAACACGTAAGTTCGGAGCATGTTGGTTTCGGAACTCTTGATGTCGGAACTTGTGATTTCAGAATGTGTTCAGCAGTCGGATTTTCTAAATATTTATTTTCTGACCCAAACTTGGATTCTCCATGTTTGGTCCTCTACTGCTGAAAGTTCTTAAGTTCCTCAATCACTCAACATCTTCGGCATGTACACTAACAATATCCCCCTAAATGGTGATAGATGTTGAGTGTGATTCTTGAGCAGTCCATGGTTAATTTCTCAATCCCATTGCTGAGTAAACACTCAATATTTTAGAGCATTTACCTAACAATATCCCCCTAAATGATTTGAAATGTTGAGGGTTAGGATATCAAAATTTTGAAGAAAATTTGACAGCTGGTTGAGTTGTACTGGATCTTGGATCCCCCCAAATGTTGTTGGGGTGTTAG
Organism: Cichorium intybus; assembly: GCA_023525715.1. NCBI lineage: Eukaryota > Viridiplantae > Streptophyta > Magnoliopsida > Asterales > Asteraceae > Cichorium > Cichorium intybus. The sequence continues at coordinate 54,292,719 of CM042012.1, read as the reverse complement.
AAATTTTTGAGAAATTCTTCTTGGTCATGAAATTTTATTAGAAAGAAGTGATTCGCGCTATATGTTCAAAACTATGAAATATTACAGATACTGAAATTTAAGAAAATTTATTCTTGCTGATTTGTTCCTGCTGATGAAGTGAGCTGCTGTTGCTTTGGTTCCAACTGATGAACTTCTGAAGTTGCTAGCTCTTCCAAACTTCTTGGTTTCAGGAGATGTGCAAACCTTCTCCATTGAGCGCGTTCAGACTTTTAGAGCTTTGGCATTCGAATGCGACTCGGCACGCGCGTACGTCGCCGCAAGAACTGAATCGTTATAGCCCCCCACGAAGAAATTGCTTTCTTCGAGAAACGAACCCTTGACAATAGTTCTGAAATCACCTGCTGGATCTGGATGCTGCCATTTCTGATACCAATTGCTGAATTTGGGTGATCAGCAATTTGTAATCCTCAATTCAACTTCTTATCTTCCTAATTTTCTGATAAGGCATTAGAAGTTGAATTTGTCTCTCTGTCTTCTGATTTTGGGTTCAAAAATTGTCATTTCTAAAATTTTCGGAATTGATTTTCTGATAATTTTTTTTAAGGTTCCGAAAATTCAGAAGTCGGAATCAGAAGATGAAATTTCAGAACTTTGAAATTTTCGGATTTTTTTGTTTAATTTTTTTTGAGGTTCCGAAAATTCAGAAGTCGGAATCAGAAGATGAAGTTTCGGAACTTTGAAATTTTTAGGATTTTTCCTTTTTTTTTCTTTTTTTTTTGAGGTTCCGTAGTTCCGGAAATTATGATAAGAATTTCGGATCAGAAATTTCTAAGGAGAATTTTCCGAATTTAGAACTGTGACGGACTTCTTGATCAAAATGTGGAATTTCTGAACTTAGATGTTACAAATCATCTATGTCTTGAAAATGGGTTAGAAGTTGGATGTGAGGTTGGGCTTTGGTTTTATGAAGCACCAAAGCTTGATTCAGAAAATCAAAACTTCTGATGGAGGAAAATAGGTAGTGATGACACTTAGGAAAAGATTGGTGATGTCACTGCTAAAAAGGTGAGTGACATCACCAGACAAAAATACTTGAAAGTAAAGTGATACGTTTGATAGATGACAAAAGTGTTCCCCATGCTTTGACTTTGGTGTGAAAGAGACAAGAGACAGACATATTTGAGCTGAAATTTTTTAAAGCAATTAATTTTTATATCCCCCCAAATATATAAAAATTCGAAAAATCATAGGGAATATAAATTCAATACAACATTTTTCAGCAAAAATATGACGTTTTAATAGAAATTTTCGAAAAATTAATTTTGAACAAAATAGCCAAAAAGAATCACGATAGTTAATTTTTGTTTTTAATCTCCAACAAAACGATTTTTGTCTAAAAATAAGTTGATGTTTAAATTACGAAAAATGTTTTGTTCCACTTGTTTTTACGCGTTTCAGTCATTTACGTTCTTTACGATTTTCTTTTTGTTTTCACGGAAACGAAATTGTGCACAGTAGCATGCAATGGTTTGTAGAGGATCCAAAGGTTGTTGCTTAAACAAACTGATTACAGTGGACCTTACAAACAACTACTCAGGCTCTGATACCAATTGTTGTCGCCATTTTATTCTAAGTAGATTGCGGAATAAGAAAGATTGAATACTTAGAATGGATCTTTCGCCCAACAATAAACGATGATATATAAATAAATTAAGTGCGAAAATGTAAAGGAACGCTGCGGAAAATATAAATGACGTGAAACGTAAAGTTGGGAAAGATAGAAGAGATAGAAGAGATAGAAGATATAGAAAGATATAGAGATCTAGAAAGAAGAAGAGATGTGAGTATGTTCTTGATGTTCTTGAGGTGGCTGGAGAGAATTCTCCAGCCTCTCCTCCAATTACTTTAGACTACATTGGAGTGATAGTTCCTCACAATCTCACTAGAATATCACAATAAAACTCATGACTCAAGCCTCCTATTTATAGGAGGGGAAGATATTACAAGTACAACTAATAATAATAAAATATTACAAAAGTACAACTAGTCTAAGTCTTGAACTTCTGATCTTCAGTCGCTGTGTACTTTCGTTGCTGAACGGATCAGCACTGGTATTTTTGATCCGTATTTTCTGAACCGGCACTGTTGAACCGTAATTTCTGAATCGCAATTTCTGAAGCATAACTTCTGATTTTGAATTTCGGATCCTCACCAAGTTCGGATCCTCAATGCGGGTTCTGAAGTTGGTTGCTGGTGTTCGGAACGGCCTCGCTATATTACTTTCGGAACCTTGTCCTTCTCGGAACACACCATTGCTGAATGACCTTCGGTGCCAAGTGTTGAAGCTGATTCGAAATCGACCACTGCTGAATTGCCATCGGTATTCCACTTCTGATCAGGGTTCGGAACATGCATCTTCGGAATGAGCTGGTTCAGAACACGTGAGTTCGGAGCATGTTGGTTTCGGAACTCTTGATGTCGGAACTTGTGATTTCGGAATGTGTTCAGCAGTCGGATTTTCTAAATATTTATTTTCTGACCCAAACTTGGATTCTCCAAGTTTGGTCCTCTACTGCTGAAAGTTCTTAAGTTCCTCAATCACTCAAAATCTTCGGCATTTACACTAACAGTAGCCTACCTTATCAGAGAGCCTACCGTGCTATGCTCTCCCTTCAGATTTGACATGTAAAAGAAACGATACAAAATTTTAGACCGTTTTAAGAAATTAAACTAAACCACAGACACGTGACTCACCCATCACCAACAACCCAACTAAGCATCGAAGGCGTTCCAGTATAAATGAAAATTTTCCTATCTCTTAGATTTTAAAACCCGGACTATTTCCCTTACATGTACTCTTAACTGTAATTTGACATCCATTCAACTACAATTCCATCTGGTCTGATCAAAGTAGCATATTGTTCCTTTTTAACTTAATCCGTTAAGATCTAAACATGGATATATGTTTCTTTTTTACTTAATTTATGCACAATAACTTAATGAGTAAATATACCATAGAAAAATCATAAAACATAACCCATTAATTTTTTTTGCTTAATAGTCAATAATTAAAGGGAAGTGATCCGTACACAACAATTTTTAACCATATAAAACATTGTTGTGTACAAATCACTTCCCATAATTAAACACCAGCAAGTAATTTTAGTGGTTTGGTTACCGGATTGCAAAATCGAAATTATACATACGTGATGATAAAAGAATCAGATTAGTTCATAGTCATTCACTTGGACATTCTATAAAACAGATGGCTAGATGGCATCTTCGTAAATGTAGACTCAAAAAGAAGAGGCTTAACTATTTAAGAAAAATGATAACCTTAAAAGGACCAATCCTCAAAAAAAATAAGTGGTCCTTATCAGTTGACATAAATGTCAAACTTTAAATTCTCAAGGTAATAAACAAAATCATTATTGGTCAAAATCTATGATTGTTCTAATTAATCTTAATATAACTGCATCGAATATGTAATTTAATCCAGAAAACAACTCCTCAATTTGGATTTTCCATATATGACGGTCCACATTCCTATGCAACTACAATGACTTGCTTGATCATATACCCATTTTGGTGCTTATAAATACACCATCAACAACAACCTAAACACATAATAGACTTCGTAAAAATGGTATTTATATTGGATTTAGTTGAGAGCTTTTTTATTGATATATACATAAAGTTCAATTTTATCAGGATCAAATTTTGACAAAATTGGTGAAGGGTTTAAAAAATATACCTGGAGATGTGCAGAGCGTTGCCTCTGAAGCTTGGCTATCTTGATTTTGGAGACTGCAGTTGGTAAACATTTAGTGGATAATTTCAAAAAAATCTTAGATAAAATATGATTAACAAGAAAACCTTCTCAAATTATTGAGTCTCCTTTTGAAGTCTCGATATTCATTCTCTGTAACAACCAAGCACCATAAAAAGACATTCAAATCAGAAACAATATATAAAATCCTAAACAATATATCCTAGGCTTTGGTATTCAAATTACACAAGCACACACACTAACAAGATGAAAAATATGTTGTAGTCCCAGTATCGATCTGGAAAAGAGTCTTGATCAGGAAAAAGGAGGACCGCAGAGAGTAGACATAACTGAAGTGACAGAAAAACCCAAACTAAGAATACAAAATTATCAAAAGTAACAAAACCAATATATGAAAAAAGATATAAAATCAGCAAGAAACACGATCAATATTTTCAAAATATTAAAAAAACTCACCGATGCTGCCATATTAAGGGAAAGAGAGCTTCTTAGTTTTTCAAAGAATGTAGAAATCACTGCCGTTTTCTTTTACAAAATCACCAAAGCAAGTGAACCTACCACGTTTTCCCCAACTACAATACTCGATCGTCTTCTTAAGAGCTGGTCACAGTAGGAACTGGTCGTCGTATATTAACATCTGCTCTCCATGGGGAACAAAATAATTGAAAAAAATCATCTACATCGTGGTGGATCTTAGTGGCAGCTCAACTGTGTGTCAATCGGTTAAATTAAAAAAAACATCGGAATCAAGAGGCCGTAAAAGAAGTAGCATGGGGTTGACAGTCTCGAATCCAAGAACGACATCACCCATTTTTTGTTCAAGAATTTATAATCCCCAAACATCATCAAGAAGAAAACCTGAAAATACCTCCTATTTGATCCAAAGTCAAAAATAGAAAACAAATTAGGGAAGAAGTTGAGTTATATGCCTTGCAAAATGGGAAGCAAAAACATTTGTATACACCAAAATCTTTAAAGAATTAAATACCTTAAACATCAAGAATATATTCACACGATATGGCCAAGTGGGTGGCTGAAGGTAGAAAAAATGGTTATCCATTTGAAAAATTGTGGAACGGAGCAAGAAGAAGAAGTAGATTGAGAAAATTTGTCAACACATATGTAAAATTATATGTACCTTTTGTTAGAGTTTTTTGTTCTTCATCTTCCCCATCCCATCGTTTATATCAGGTTCGGTTCATGTGAAGAGTAATGTTGGTAAAAAGAAAATTGGATGCAGAGCCCAAATTAAAAACATCAAGAACAATCAAAATTGCGACACAAAGAATTTTGAATCTCACTGATGCCATTTGTTGTATTGGTGGATTTGAAGTCAGGTGTGTATATCGCTGTGATTTTCTTAAAGGTTGAAGCGGTGTGGGTGGAATTGGGTGCGGAGTGCTGTCGTTGAGAGAGGTAAATCAGTTAAGAGGAGTCTCTGAGAAGATATATGAAGCCGATGAAGTGGGGATCATTTAAAATCGTATAACAAGACCTGGTGGATTCCAGAGAAAAGAACACGAAGATGTGTGGTACCATTTCGATATGAGATGCCGAAGTTCATGTTAGAAATACGTGATAGGATATAGTCCTTATTTCGAAATGAATACGTGAAGGATTAATTGCGCACTCACCAATCACCGATTTTCAAACCGGGTTATCACAGTAAAGCACGATAGAAGAAATAGGTTGAGATGTTTTTCTGGCGATGCCTTGAAGTTATGAAGGATGTGAAGCGGTATGGATTTGAAGAGACACGATCCATTTGGAAGTGGCAATGGCGTCGTTGAAAGCGTAGATCGATACAGATGTCCCACTGCCTCAAAAATGTGGAAGTAGATTATTGGAGACGTTGGCGGTGAACTTCCATTTAATTTCTTTGTTGGACAGCTAGAAACTTTGCAAACACTCAAGGACGCGCTTAAAGAAAAGATCACGCACGCTTCTTAGAGCACATGTCTTCAATTTCTTGAGTCCATTTGTTAATAATCTAAGTATATGCATGATTGTATATAAAAATGATATATATATATATATATATATATATATATATATATATATATATATATATATATATATATATATATATATATATATATATATATATATATATATATATATATATATATATATATATATATATATATATATATATATATATATATATATATGGTTAAGTTCAAGGGAGAGCCAAAATAAAAAAAAAAAACCAATCCTACACAGAATGCAAAATATCGACGGCCAGAGTGAAAAATGCAAAATTCTTAATTCGATACGCATATAGCGGATCATAGCAAAAAACCCAATTCGTTTTTTTAATTTTTAAGCTTATTATTTTTTCGAAAAAAAAATCTAATTATTCCAAAACTCATAGTTTTTCATCTTCTATAAATAGAGATCTATATTGATACAAAGTTGTTCGTTTTTTTTACTTCAAGTTCATCCAGATTCATGTTGTGAACCTGAACTGAACTGCATTATTTTAGATATATTCATTCACATCTAAATGACAAATCTATCAAAATTTTTCAACAATCATTTACCAATCACATGTGAATTTTAAGTAAATCATTTGTGAATCTTAGTTAATTCAATTGTATATGATATTAAAACATTGAAATAGTAAAAACATTAGTGATTTTTTTGAATTCACATCTAAATTTAAAAATATTTTTAAATTACATAAATTATCATTGAATGATTAACAATTATTAAAAAAAATTAAATTCATTGACCATTTACATGTGAAATATCTTCCATACAAATTTAATACAATTTATATTCACATTGCCAATTTTAACCGCTTCTTGTTTTAGACATGTTAATTCACATATAAATGATAATTGTACCCTGGTTTTCAACAATTTTTTATCATTCATATATGAATTTTAAGCAAATTCATTTGTGGATCTGAATTAATTCATTTGTGTATGATCAAAAGGTTCATAATAGTATGCATCTAGTTTAATACATATTAATTCACATAGAAATTATCATTGTACCCAATTTTTTTCAAAATTTTTTTTATCATTCGCGTGTAAGTTTAAGTAAATTAATTTGTGAATCTTACTTAATTCAATTGTACATTATCAAAATATTGAAATTGTAAAGAATATAAATGATTACTTAAATTCAATATGAATTTAGTCATATTCACATGCAAATCTAAAAGTTTATTTACATTCACATGAGTGGTTATTGAATGATCAATTATTGTTGAAAAATATAATTTCAATGATTATTCACATGTGAATAATCTTCTATAAAAACTTGTTATGATTCATATTCACATTAATTAGGTGTTGTCAATCTAAACAAAATTTTTGAAGATTTTTTTTCGTGTTTAGTATATTGATATGAGTGTCTATTGAAATAAAATAAAAAATTATGAATTTTGATATATTCGGTTTTTATTTTGATAAAAATAAAATAAAAAAAACGAAGATGGTTTTTTGTTATGATCCACTACATGCGATTCCAAGTTAGAAATTTACAACCTTATATTCGATCATCGATAAATTGCATTTCGATGCTCACGATTGGTTTCTTAATTCCTTGTTTTGTTTTGGTTCTCTATTGAACTTTTGTCTCTTCAACAATCATTTACCAATCACATGTGAATTTTAAGTAAATCATTTGTGAATCTCAGTTAATTCAATTGTATATGATATTAAAACATTGAAATAGTAAAAACATTAGTGATTTTCTTGAATACACATCTAAATTTAAAAATATTTTTAAATTACATAAATTGTCATTGAATGATTAACAATTATTGAAAAATTTTAAATTCATTGACCTTTTACATGTGAAATATCTTCCATACAAATTTAATACAATTTATCTTCACATTGCAAATTTAAACCGCTTGTTGTTTTAGACATGTTAATTCACATATACATAATAATTGTACCCTGGTTTTCAACAATTTTTTTATCATTCATATATGAATTTTAAGCAAATTCATTTGTGGATCCGAATTAATTCATTTGTGTATGATCAAAAAGTTCCAAATAGTATGCATCTAGTTTAATATATATTAATTCACATATAAATTATCATTGTACCCGATTTTTTTTCAACAATTTTTTTATCATTCACGTGTAAGTTTAAGTAAATTAATTTGTGAATCTTACTTAATTTAATTGTACATTATCAAAATATTGAAATTGTAAAGAATATAAATGATTACTTAAATTCAATATGAATTTAGTCATATTCACATGCAAATCTAAAAGTTTATTTACATTCACATGAGTGGTTATTGAATAATCAATTATTGTGGAAAAATATAATTTTAATGATTATTCACATGTGAAGAATCTTCTATAAAAACTTGTTATGATTCAGATTCACATTAATTAGGTGTTGTGAATCTGAACAAAATGTTTGAAGATTTTTTTTCGTGTTTAGTATATTGATATGAGTGTCTATTGAAATAAAATAAAAAATTATGAATTTTGATATATTCGGTTTTTATTTTGATAAAAATAAAATCTAAAAAAAATAAAAAACGAAGATGGTTTGTTGTTATGATCCACTACATGCCCGTCCAAGTTAGAAATTTACAACCTTATATTCGGCCATCGATAAATTGCATTTCGATGCTCACGATTGGTTTCTTAGTTCCTTGTTTTGTTTTGGTTCTATATTGAACTTTTGTCTCTTCAACGATCATTTACCAATCACATGTGAATTTTCAGTAAATCATTTGTGAATCTCAGTTAATTCAATTGTATATGATATTAAGACATTGAAATAGTAAAAACATTAGTGATTTTCTTGAATACACATCTAAATTTAAAAATATTTTTTAAATAACATAAATTGTCATTGAATGATTAACAATTATTGAAAAATTTAAATTCATTGACCATTTACATGTGAAATATCTTCCATACAAATTTAATACAATTTATATTCACATTGAAAATTTTAACCGCATCTTGTTTTAGACATGTTAATTTACATATAAATGATAATTGTACACTGGTTTTCAACAATTTTTTATCATTCATATATGAATTTTAAGCATATTCATTTGTGGATCTGAATTAATTCATTTGTGTATGATCAAAAAGTTCAAAATAGTATGCATCTAGTTTAATACATATTAATTCACATATAAATTATCATTGTACCTGTAACACCCCAACTTAACACAAATTTTTTATTTTTTTTTTTTACAAACTTTATTACAATGTTTAAAAACAAACCAAGTATTTTCATTACAAACGGGGTATCACGAATTTGTTTCACAACCACGGTTCAAACCTGTTTATTATACATTTTATACAATAACAAACGCTACGGTCCCACACCCGACTCTCCTAACGCCCTTCCGATTTACCTGAGTACATAGCATTTAAAACAAATACGTGAGACATAATGTCTCGTGAGCATTATGGGTTTAGACCCAAAACAATTTACCAATTATATCATTATCCTTTAAATTCCCAAATTTTTACATTTCCTGTGAGCACCCACAGGTACTCATTATTTCGTGATGGTACATTCCTACGAGCGCACCCGTATGTTTTATACGAGGCGCACCCGTATAACTACTTCCCCAATAGCATGAAACGGATTCATCTATCAAGGTAAGACAACTACTTCGCGACGGGAGGTACCATCCCAGTAGTGTCTTATTGCCACCCCTACCGCAGCAGGCCGTGGTCTTTATCCGGATACTGAAGCAACTTATCATCATAAGCCGATCACATTACTAGTCACTTTATTTCTGATTCCATTCCTTTCCCATTATAGTCATGCTTTCCATAAAATACTTTGACTCCAAAACATTTTTAAATAAAATTTATTTAGCTATGTACTCGAAAATCCACATAACACTCACCTCGAGTCAGTTAGTCTTTTGTACTTCTTTTTCCTTCGCTCGGTTCACCGTATTTGAACCACCACCTATTATTTACAAAATATACGTTTATATTCAATTCATACATATAATAACTAACTTACAGCACAAGAGTGCCATACTATGCTACTACGGGTTATAATAAATGTATAACCATTAATAAATTCGTTTAACGGTTTTCTTCCGAAATACGCGTATTCTGCTACAGTACCCCCGAGGGGTCGTATTTCAGTTCCGACTCTTTTCCATGAAATCTTAAGCCATATTAGACTTGTGTTTCAAATTTGGAGTTCATTGGACAAGTCTAGCTCAAATTTCCAAAATTAAATTTTGACGTGAATAGTACTTTTAGCCACTGCCGCTACAGTGATTTTTCCGCAAGGTCGGATTACGGATTTGACCATTCCCGACATGTTCTTATACCATTTTAGGGTTATGGCTAAAATTTCAGGTCAATCGGACATGTCTAGCTATGGTTTCTAGCGTTTGGAATATTTGAAATTTTTAACAATTTTGGTCCCTGACTGAGGGCGCACTGCGCCTGGCTAGGGGCGCACTGCGCCTGGGCGCACCCCGCCCTTGTCCTGGGCGCACTGTGCCCTTGACTAATAATAGGTTTTAGGGTTCTTGACCAAAACCCTTGACTAATAATAGGTTTTAAGCTATTAAAAACACCTTAATCACACCAATTCATGATTTAGGGTTCTTGAGCAACATCTAAATTTCTCAACAATAGCAACATACTTTGCAATTTTTAACATTTGTTCTTGCTACATGAACATGTTTTAAGTCCAGAAATCATATGCACTTCATGGATTATGACTGAGATTACAAATTTCAGTCCACTCCATGGAAACCCATCAAGAACACACAAAAGCTTGTGTAAAAACCTTAATTACTAACCTTGATTTAGGATAATATCTTGATTTCTTGCTAGGAATTTCTTTGCTTCCGATTGCTTGAGTTCTCCCGTGTCTCCAACTCTCAACTCTCTCTGGAATTCTCTTCTAACTTCTGGAAAAGAGAGTAATATCTCTTTCTTTTATGTTTAATTTTTTTATTAAATATTTGCACATTTAGTCCCTAGTTTCTTCCTTTTGTTCAAAAGGAGTCCAAAAGCCCACATATTTACAAACCAAGTTCCATTAACTACCCTTTTAACATTTTCTTGACATTTTGGTCATTTTCATGTCAAATGACCAATTTGCCCTTTTTGGTCAAATTTCACTATTCATACGGTAAAACTCCAACTTTCTTATAAACTTTTATTTCTTATGTTATTATTTCACAAATACATATTATTTTACATCTTAATCTCATAACGTGTCAAAAGACCGTTTTACCCTTTTACAACTTTTCGCCCTTTTCACCCGATTATTTTACATATTTTATTACAAGTTTTCACGGGTTCTTACAACCTCTCCCCCTTAAGAGGATTCCGTCCTCGGAATCCTCTCATAGTTCGTAAAATTGGGATATCTTCTTTTCATGTCTTCCAAAGTCTCCCAAGTCAAATCTGATCCCGACGAGTGCTTCCATTTGACCAGAACTAGATCAATTTCTTTATTCCTTATCTTTTTAGTTCTCACTTCCAACATCGCTTCTGGTTCTTCTATCAGCTTATTCGGGGCCTCTACTTTTAAGTCTTCCAACGGAATAACAAGTTCACTCTTCCCAAAGTACTTTTTCAAATAGCACACATGGAACGTATCATGTATACCACTCAGTTCACGTGGTAATTCTAGTTTGAAAGCTTGTTCACCAATTCTTTTCAAGATCTTGAATGGTCCAATGTATCTTGGACTCAGTTTACCCCTCTTTCCAAACCTTACCACACCTTTCCACGGTGACACTTTGAGCATTACAAGATCACCTTCCTTTAAATCGTAAGGTCTCTTCTTCAAATCTGCATAACTCTTCTGCCTATCCTGAGCAGCTTTCATATTAGCTTGAATTATCTTGATCTTTTCGTTTGTTATCCTTACAATTTCCGGCCGAGTCATTTTAGTCTCCCCCGCTTCCAACCAACACAAAGGGGTTCTACACTTCCTGCCATACAGAGCTTCGAATGGTGGCATTCCAATACTGGAATGATAGCTGTTGTTATAAGAAAACTCTACCAATGGCAAGTGTTCGTCCCAACTTCCACCGAAATCCAGGGCACACGCTCGTAGCATATCTTCTACAGTCTGAATGGTTCGTTCACTTTGGCCGTCTGTCTGGGGGTGATAAGCTGTACTCATTTTAATTTTTGTCCCCATTCGTTCCTATAGTGCCTCCCACAATTTTGAGGTAAATAGTGGGTCTCTGTCAGACACAATAGACAAGGGAGCTCCGTGAAGTCTTATAACTTCATCCATGTATATCTGCGCCAATGTTTCTAACTGCATATTTTCTTTAATTGCCAAAAACATTGCACTCTTAGTCAAGCGGTCAACAATGACCCATATACGCTTATGACCTCTTCTAGTTCTCGGCAACCCAACTATGAAATCCATGGTTATGTCTTCCCATTTTCCCGCTGGAATTTGCAGTGGTTGAGTATTTCCATACGGGGCTTGGTGTTCCGCCTTCACCTGTGCACAGGTTGCATATTTGGAAATATATTTGACAATTCTTTTCTTCATTCCCGGCCACCAGTACTGTTCTTTGAGATCTCGATAAGTTTTCGTACTTCCTGGATGAATGGAATATTTTGACTTATGGGATTCTTCTAGAATCAACTTTCGGATTCCCCCTGCTTTTGTACCCACACGCGATTTCTGACTGTCTTCAGCCCTTGAGTATTTTCTCCAATACTTGTTTTTGCACGTCTTTGATGCTTTCTATTAGGCTTGATTTCAATTCGATCTTCATCAACCTCTCTTGACTTTTCTTTTCATGAAACTTCCTGCTTAAGGCATCTGCTACCACATTCGCTTTCCCAGGGTGGTAAGCGATTTCACAGTCATAATCATTTATTAGCTCCAGCCACCTACTTTGCCTCATATTGAGATCTTTCTGTGAAAATACATATTGCAAGCTTTTATGATCTGTGTATAAGGTGCACTTTGTTCCATATAGATAATGCCTCCAGATTTTTAATGCAAACACAATTGCTGCCAACTCTAAATTGTGTGTTGCATATCTTGTTTCTGGTTCTTTCAATTGGCGAGAAGCATACGCTATCACTTTCCCTCGCTGCATTAGTACACAACCCAATCCTCTGTTCGAGGCATCACTGTACACCACGAAATCTTCAGTTCCCTCTGGTAGGGTAAGAACCGGCACATTACATAACTTCTCTTTTAGTGTCTCAAATGCTTTCTCTTGTTCCGCCCCCATTCAAATTTTACCCCTTTCCTTGTTAGCTTCGTAAGAGGTACCGCAATTCGTGAAAAATCTTGGATGAACCGTCAGTAGTACCCGGCGAGTCCAAGAAAACTTCTCACTTCCGTCGGAGTCTTGGGAAATTCCCATTTCATCATTGCCTCTACTTTTGTTGGATCTACTTTGATGCCTTGGATTGAGACAACGTGTCCAAGGAATTGCACTTCCCTTAGCCAAAATTCGCACTTCGAAAATTTTGCATATAACTTTTCTTTCTTTAGAACTTCTAGCACCGTCCTCAAATGATTTCTGTGTTCCTCTGCATTCTTTGAGTAGATAAGGATGTCATCAATAAATACTATAACAAACTTATCAAGGAACGGCTTGCACACCCTATTCATCAAATCCATGAAGATTGCCGGGGCATTCGTCAGACCAAAAGGCATGACCAGAAATTCATAATGCCCGTAGCGAGTGCGAAAAGCAGTCTTCTCAATATATTCATTTCTTACGCACACCTGATGATAACCAGACCGAAGGTCAATCTTGGAGAAGTAGTCAGCGCCTTGCAGCTGATCAAACAGATCGTCTATTCGTGGTAGCGGGTAACGGTTCTTGATGGTGATTTTATTGAGCTCGCGGTAGTCAATGCACATTCGCATCGTGCCATCCTTCTTCTTGACAAATAGCACCGGTGCACCCCAAGGCGACACACTGGGGCGTATGAAGCCTTTATCCAGCAATTCCTGTAATTGTGACATCAACTCCCGCATTTCGGTCGGGGCCAAACGGTATGGAGCACGGGCGATAGGAGAAGCTTCGGGTACAAGATCAATGCGGAATTCTACTTGTCTCTCAGGTGGTAAGCCAGGTAAATCGTCAGGAAAGACTTCGGGGTATTCTTGCACCACATCAATGTCATGTACTGTTTTCTTCACTTTATCTTCCACCATTACATACGCCACATAGGATAAGCATCCCTTCACCAAACATCTCCTGACTCTCGCTGCGCTGATCAAATTAGACATCCTCTTGGGTTTTTCACCGTACACATACACTTTGCTGCCACTTGGAATCTTCACCGACACTACCTTTTTTCCACATGTGATTTTTGCATCATTGGCCCCAAGCCAATCCATACCAATAACCACATCGAAAGTCTTCACTCCAATTGGAAGAAGGTTCAACGAAAATTTCTGATCATCTATGCTGAGTTCGCAGCCACGGTACACATGTTTTATTTCCACCTTCTTTCCACTAGCCAATTCTACCTCGCATACACGGTCTAATGGTTCTAACGGTATATTAAATTTTAGGCCAAACTCATGGGACACAAACGAACACGTAGCACCAGAATCAAATAATACGTAGGCAGGCATCTGGTTAATTAGTAGGGTACCTGAGACCACGTCTTGTGTCTCCTTTGCTTCTTCTCGGGTGAGTTGGAAAGCGCGAGTCTTCACCTTTTGGGGCTCCGTCTTTTTCTGCGCAGTTGATACCATTGTCTTGCCACCCTTCTTCGGACAGTTAAAACTATAATGCCCCTTTTCGTGACATGAGAAACACTCGACTTCGCTGAGCTTAGGATAGGTACATTCCCTCGCCTTGTGACCCATTCTTCCGCAGTTAAAACAAGCCGCACTTCCCATCTTACATTCGCCTGTATGCTCTTTCCCGCACTTATCACACATCTTCCGACTGCCCTGTTTGGTTGACATCACTACCGACTTTCCCTTCTTATTCCAGCTACTGCTCCAGCCACTGAATTTACGTTTATCCCCAGAAACTTGCCTCTCCACTGTTCTTCGTTTCCACACATCTTCTACATTTCTTGCTGCCTCAAACGCCGCGTCCATTGTTACAGCCCGTTTTACTTCCAATTCATACTCCCAAGGTAAGCCTTTCACATAGCGGTTGATTTGTGCCCGCTCCGTATTGTAAATGTTTCCCACAAATGGTAGCATATCACTGAACTTTTTCGTATACTCGGCCACGGTCAAATTACCCTTCTTTAATGTAAGGAACTCATCTTCAAGTTTTTCTATGTCCCGAAGGGGACAATATTTATTCTTCAGGCGGGTGGTGAATTCGGTCCACGACCACTTATAAATTACATCCTTTCCAACCAGTTCGTATAGGGTGTTCCACCAGACCAACGCATCGTCTTTCAACATTCGTGAGGCATAATAAACTTTATCCTTCTCATGGCACTTGCTGACCTCCAATACTTGCTCTGTCTCCCGTATCCATCGCATCGTGACTTTAGGCTCGTAGCTACCATAGTATTCCATTGGCTTACATGTTAGAAAAGTTTTGAAAGAACATCTCTTCTTGTCTTCAGTCCCCACACTATCCTCATCCGTAACCGAATCTCCGTTAGTGGGTCTCCAGGAAGCATCATCTGCTGAAGGGTTAGGTTGTGGGTCCCCCAGCCATGTGTTCAACATTTGTCGCATATCTTCTCTCATCTCCGTCTTTAGATTGCTAATAAGATTCTGTATAGCCTCCAAAGTCACAGGTGGAGGTTGCGGTATTGGATTTGGGTTAGGACCCATGTTAACCGCATCATCGACCGGGTTATCTCCATGGGACGGGGTACGACTTGCAGCCCGTCCTTCACTTGAAAGATTTTGACCTCCACTCTCCATTTACTATATAAAACCAATAGAATTCACGTTTTGTTACTTCACACACACACATATATATATATATATATATATATATATATATATATATATATATATATATATATATATATATATATACTCGAAAGCGGTAGCATGTGATCTTCCTATGGAACTCGTGTTCCCAAGTGTCTTTCTATACTAATTTCCACAACCAAATTCCTCAGGTTCCCTAGTGACTTCACCATTTCCAAAACATATCCTGTGGTTACAATAATATGGGCCCAATATTATGTTAACCACCTATATACTTTGGCTCTGATGTTATCACAAGATCCCCTGGTTCATCGGTTACTGTGGATTCCAACATTATAAATTAGCGATTCTACCCCGTTAGTTAGTACCTAAAACTACTACTTTACTTACTATTAATGCACTAGTTTAAGCCTAGGATGGTTACCCAACCTAATTCGCTTAAACCATGGCTCTGATACCAAATTGTAACACCCCAACTTTACACAAATTTTTTTTTTTACAAACTTTATTACAATGTTTAAAAACAAACCAAGTATTTTCATTACAAACGGGGTATCACGAATTTGTTTCACAACCACGGTTCAAACCTGTTTATTATACATTTTATGCAATAACAAACGCTACGGTCCCACACCCGACTCTTCTAACGCCCTTCCGATTTACCTGAGTACATAGCATTTAAAACAAATACGTGAGACATAATGTCTCGTGAGCATTATGGGTTTAGACCCAAAACAATTTACCAATTATATCATTATCCTTTAAATTCCCAAATTTTTACATTTCCTGTGAACGCACCCACAGGTACTCATTATTTCGTGATGGTACATTCCTACGAGCGCACCCGTAGGTTTTATACGAGACGCACCCGTATAACTACTTCCCCAATAGCATGAAACGGATTCATCTATCAAGGTAAGACAACTACTTCGCGACGGGAGGTACCATCCCAATAGTGTCTTATTGCCACCCCTACCGCAGCAGGCCGTGGTCTTTATCCGGATACTGAAACAACTTATCATCATAAGCCGATCACATTACTAGTCACTTTATTTCTGATTCCATTTCTTTCCCATTATAGTCATGCTTTCCATAAAATACTTTGACTCCAAAACATTTTTAAATAAAATTTATTTAGCTATGTACTCGAAAATCCACATAACACTCACCTCGAGTCAGTTAGTCTTTTGTACTTCTTTTTCCTTCGCTCGGTTCACCGTATTTGAACCACCACCTATTATTTACAAAATATACGTTTATATTCAATTCATACATATAATAACTAACTTACAGCACAAGAGTGCCATACTATGCTACTACGGGTTATAATAAATGTATAACCATTAATAAATTCGTTTAACGGTTTTCTTCCGAAATACGCGTATTCTGCTACAGTACCCCCCGAGGGGTCGTATTTCAGTTCCGACTCTTTTCCATGAAATCTTAAGCCATATTAGACTTGTGTTTCAAATTTGGAGTTCATTGGACAAGTCTAGCTCAAATTTCCAAAATTAAGTTTTGTCGTGAATAGTACTTTTAGCCACTGCCGCTAAAGTGATTTTTCCGCAAGGTCGGATTACGGATTTGACCATTCCCGACATGTTCTTATACCATTTTAGGGTTATGGCTAAAATTTCAGGTCAATCGGACATGTCTAGCTATGGTTTCTAGCGTTTGGAATATTTGAAATTTTTAACAATTTTGGTCCCTGACTGAGGGCGCACTGCGCCTGGGCGCACCCCGCCCTTGTGCTGGGCGCACTGCGCCTGGCGCCTGGGCAGTGGCCTGATCAGTCGCGATTTGTGCACTGTAGCACGCAGTTTTCACCCATTAAGTCCTTAATCTATGTCTTAATCATATGGGGTTTGTTCTAGGACCAAAACCCTTGACTAATAATAGGTTTTAAGCTATTAAAAACACCTTAATCACACCAATTCATGATTTAGGGTTCTTGAGCAACATCTAAATTTCTCAACAATAGCAACCTACTTTGCTATTTTTAACATTTGTTCTTGCTACATGAACATGTTTTAAGTCCAGAAATCATATGCACTTCATGGATTATGACTGAGATTACAAATTTCAGTCCACTCCATGGAAACCCATCAAGAACACACAAAAGCTTGGGTAAAAACCTTAATTACTAACCTTGATTTAGGATAATATCTTGATTTCTTGCTAGGAATTTCTTTGCTTCCGATTGCTTGAGTTCTCCCGTGTCTCCAGCTCTCAACTCTCTCTGGAATTCTCTTCTAACTTCTAGAAAAGAGAGTAATATCTCTTTCTTTTATGTTTAATTTTTTTATTAAATATTTGCACATTTAGTCCCTAGTTTCTTCCTTTTGTTCAAAAGGAGTCCAAAAGCCCACATATTTACAAACCAAGTTCCATTAACTACCCTTTTAACATTTTCTTGACATTTTGGTCATTTTCATGTCAAATGACCAATTTGCCCTTTTTGGTCAAATTTCACTATTCATGCGGTAAAACTCCAACTTTCTTATAAACTTTTATTTCTTATGTTATTATTTCACAAATACATATTATTTTACATCTTAATCTCATAACGTGTCAAAAGACCGTTTTACCCTTTTACAACTTTTCGCCCTTTTCACCCGATTATTTTACATATTTTATTACAAGTTTTCACGGGTTCTTACAGTACCTGATTTTTTTCAACAATTTTTTTATCATTCGCGTGTAAGTTTAAGTAAATTAATTTGTGAATCTTACTTAATTCAATTGTACATTATCAAAATATTTAAATTGTAAAGAATATAAATGATCACTTAAATTCAATATGAATTTAGTCATATTCACATGCAAATCTAAAAGTTTATTTACATTCACATGAGTGGTTATTGAATGATCAATTATTGTTGAAAAATATAATTTCAATGATTATTCACATGTGAATAATCTTCTATAAAAACTTGTTATGATTCAGATTCACATTAATTAGGTGTTGTGAATCTGAACAAAATTTTTGAAGATTTTTTTTCGTGTTTAGTATATTGATATGAGTGTTTATTGAAATAAAATAAAAAATTATGAATTTTGATTTATTCGGTTTTTATTTTGATAAAAATAAAATCTAAAAAAAATAAAAAACGAAGATGGATGTTTGTTATGATCCACTACATGCGCGTCCAAGTTAGAAATTTACAACCTTATATTCGGCCATCGATAAATTGCATTTCGACGCTCACGATTGGTTTCTTAGTTCATTGTTTTGTTTTGGTTCTCTATTGAACTTTTGTCTCTTCAACAATCATTTACCAATCACATGTGAATTTTAAGTAAATCATTTGTGAATCTCAGTTAATTCAATTGTATATGATATTAAAACATTGAAATAGTAAAAACATTAGTGATTTTCTTGAATTCACATCTAAATTTAAAAATATTTTTAAATTACATAAATTGTCATTGAATGATTAACAATTATTGAAAAATTTAAATTCATTGACCATTTACATGTGAAATATCTTCCATACAAATTTAATATAATTTATATTCACATTGCAAATTTTAACCGCTTCTTGTTTTAGACATGTTAATTCACATATAAATGATAATTATACCCTAGTTTTCAACAATTTTTTATCATTCATATATGAATTTCAATTAAATTCATTTGTGAATCTGAATTAATTCATTTGTGTATGATCAAAATGTTCAAAATAGTATGCATTTTAGTTTAATACATATTAATTCACATATAAATTATCATTGTACCCGATTTTTTTCAACAACTTCTTTTATCATTCGTGTGTAAGTTTAGGTAAATTAATTTGTGAATCTTACTTAATTCAATTGTACATTATCAAAATATTGAAATTGTAAAGAATATAAATGGTTACTTAAATTCAATATGAATTTAGTCATATTCACATGCAAATCTAAAAGTTTATTTACATTCACATAAATGGTTATTGAATGATCAATTATTATGGAAAAATATAATTTCAATGATTATTCACATGTGAATAATCTTCTATAAAAACTTGTTATGATTCAGATTCACATTAATTAGGTATTGTGAATCTGAACAAAATTTTTGAAGATTTTTTTTTTCGTGTTTAGTATATTGATATGAGTGTCTATTGAAATAAAATAAAAAATTATGAATTTTGATATATTCGGTTTTTATTTTGATAAAAATAAAATCTAAAAAAAATAAAAAACAAAGATGGTTTTTTGTTATGATCCACTACATGCGCGTCCAAGTTAGAAATTTACAACCTTATATTCGGCCATCGATAAATTGCATTTCGACGCTCACGATTGGTTTCTTAGTTCCTTGTTTTGTTTTGGTTCTCTATTGAACTTTTGCCTCTTCAACAATCATTTACCAATCACATGTGAATTTTAAGTAAATCATTTGTGAATCTCAGTTAATTCAATTTTATATGATATTAAAACATTGAAATAGTAAAAACATTAGTGATTTTCTTGAATACACATCTAAATTTAAAAATATTTTTAAATTACATAAATTGTCATTGAATGATTAACAATTATTGAAAATTTTTAAATTCATTGACCTTTTACATGTGAAATATCTTCCATACAAATTCAATACAATTTATATTCACATTGCAAATTTAAACCGCTTCTTGTTTTAGCCATGTTAATTCACATATACATAATAATTGTACCCTGGTTTTCAACAATTTTTTTATCAATCATATATGAATTTTAAGCAAATTCATTTGTGGATCTGAATTAATTCATTTGTGTATGATCAAAAAGTTCAAAATAGTATGCATCTAGTTTAATACATATTAATTCACATATAAATTATCATTGTACCCGATTTTTTTCAACAATTTTTTTATCATTCGCGTGTAAGTTTAAGTAAATTAATTTGTGAATCTTACTTAATTCAATTGTACATTATCAAAATATTGAAATTGTAAAGAATATAAATGATTACTTAAATTCAATATGAATTTAGTCTTATTCACATGCAAATCTAAAAGTTTATTTACATTCACATGTGTGGTTATTGAATGATCAATTATTGTTGAAAAATATAATTTCAATGATTATTCACATGTGAATAATCTTCTATAAAAACTTGTTATGATTCAGATTCACATTAATTAGGTGTTGTGAATCTGAACAAAATTTTTGAAGATTTTTTTTCGTGTTTAGTATATTGAAATGAGTGTCTATTGAAATAAAATAAAAAATTATGAATTTTGATATATTCGGTTTTTATTTTGATAAAAATAAAATCTAAAAAAATAAAAACGAAGATGTTTTTTTGTTATGATCCACTACATGCGCGTCCAAGTTAGAAATTTATAACCTTATATTCGGCCATCGATAAATTGCATTTTGACGCTCACGATTGGTTTTTAGTTGCTTGTTTTGTTTTGGTTCTCTATTGAACTTTTGTCTCTTCAACAATCATTTACCAATCACATGTGAATTTTAAGTAAATCATTTGTGAATCTCAGTTAATTTAATTGTATATGATATTAAAACATTGAAATAGTAAAAACATTAGTGATTTTCTTGAATTCACATGTAAATTTAAAAATATTTTTAAATTACATAAATTGTCATTGAATGATTAACAATTATTGAAAAATTTAAATTCATTGACCATTTACTTGTGAAATATCTTCCATACAAATTTAATACAATTTATATTCACATTGCAAATTTTAACCGCTTTTTGTTTTAGACATGTTAATTCACATACAAATGATAATTGTACCCTGGTTTTCAACAATTTTTTATCATTCATATATGAATTTTAATTAAATTCATTTGTGGATCTGAATTAATTCATTTGTGTATGATCAAAAAGTTCAAAATAGTATGCATCTTGTTTAATACCTATTAATTCACATATAAATTATCATTGTACCCGATTTTTTTCAACAATTTTTTTATCATTCGCGTGTAAGTTTAAGTAAATTAATTTGTGAATTTTACTTAATTCAATTGTACATTATCAAAATATTGAAATTGTAAAGAATATAAATGATTACTTAAATTCAATATGAATTTAGTCATATTCACATGCAAATCTAAAAGTTTATTTACATTCACATGAGTGGTTATTAAATGATCAATTATTGTTGAAAAATATAATTTCAATGAATATTCACATGTGAATAATCTTCTATAAAAACTTGTTATGATTCGATTTCACATTAATTAGGTGTTGTGAATCTGAACAAAATTTTTGAAGATTTTTTTCGTGTTTAGTATATTGATATGGGTGTCTATTGAAATAAAATAAAAAGTTATGAATTTTGATATATTCGGTTTTTATTTTGATAAAAATAATATCTAAAAATAATAAAAAAGGAAGATGGTTTTTTGTTATGATCCACTACATGCGCGTCCAAGTTAGAAATTTACAACCTTATATTCGGCCTTCGATAAATTGCATTTCGACGCTCACGATTGGTTTCTTAGTTCCTTGTTTTGTTTTGGTTCTCTATTGAACTTTTGTCTCTCTCTCTCTCTCTCTCTCTATATATATATATATATATATATATATATATATATATATATATATATATATATATATATATATATATATATATGCACACACACACACACACACACAGATGGTTAAGTTCAATTTACAGGGACAGAATTTTATAAGAGCGTAAAACCATTTTTTAGTGACACATTCTAATATTATAGTGTTCATAAAGAATTTATATATGTGTAAGATTCTAATATTCTATAACAATATTGTTAACCAATTATAATCTAAAATGTAAAATATTATAATCTTACACATATTATACTTTAATAAAAACTAGAATATTAGAATATTTACTTGAAAAAAGTGGTATCACGGTCTCATAAAATCTTCTCCGTCTCAAATGAACATATATACATACATATAGGGACAGGTTCAATTGAGAACCTTGAAAATGTTGAGAACGCGAGAACAAATCTGAGCCAATCATTTTATAGAGACGCAAATTAAATTTTATAGTGCATCTAAATATGGATAATCAAGATAATTAACTAATTTCTATAATAGTGGGATGTAATCTAATTTAATGATTTTCCCCAATTTTCTAAATATATAAATTCTATTTTTTTAATTATCAAAAATTAACAAAATTATCATTTAATATTGTTTTTTATAATTTTTATCCATTAACCATAATATTTGTAATCATAGATGAATAAAACATGATTTTAATCAGAAATGAATACGACTATAATCATAACTGAATAAAAAACAATTTAGAAAAAAAAATCCAATACTTTATAAATATATGTACATATATACATGAATGAATAACACAACAAATGAAAAATACAATGTCATACTTAGGTATTTTTTTATAATCATAAACGAATACAACACACCATAGAGAAAAAGCCCCGGATCATCTTCTAGGTCTGCTTGTGTTTGCTCCTTCTTGTACGCATGCCACTTTAGTACAATCTGGAAAATTTTGAGAACCAAGTTGCTAATGTGGGTGAACCTGATACAGGTGCCCATTTAACCATCAATCAATAACATATATAATTATTAATGAATACAACTGAAAGTTATACATCTATACATATAATCATCAATAAATAACACATATTTATTAATGAATACAGTTGAACATCATATATCTGCACATATAACACATATAATCATTAATAAACATATTATATACAAACATATTTCTATATTCATTAGTGATTCCTTGAGTCTCAATGGACTTTAGAACCGTGAAAAACAACTGGATATGGCTCTTAGACGCCTTAGGTTTAAAAAGGTACAAACATTAATTCGCCTTACAAACAAATCTTCACGCCATGTTTATTAAACAACTTTTTACTCTCTTCATTCACATAACTAATTGATGCTTGAATCAATTTTGACCTCCAGATAAAAGTATGTTTGCCTATTTTCATTATTATATGAATTTGACCAATTTTGTGAGCACTGAAAATATTATTTTCAGCCATAGGACAACGCATTACAGGATCAAAATAACTTAGCTCTTGAAAGTGGTAACACTAACACTACCTACATCACCCGTGTATTATTATTATTATTGTTATTATTATTATTATTATTATTATTATTATTATTCAATTTACCATTTCACGTAGGTCATTGTTTTATTTTTATAATTATTAAAAACAAACAGATCAACGAAATGGAGAAAGAAGTAGAACAACCACCTCCCATGGAGCAACAAACTCATGGCAACACCAACACCTTAGACCTCGAGTAACTCCCCCTCTCCCACAACCTCAATAACATTTTAAAATTAATAAGTTAATATGAAACAGATGGGGAAAGAACTAGAACAACCACCTTCCATGTCTATCTTGATGTCTGATATTATAATAAGAAGAAAAAAAAGATGAAACATGAAAGTCCATTGTGTGTGTGCACGTGTGTGTATATACCATTCCAAAACGCATATTTTATTCGTTATTTCTTACAAAATTACACTGTCAGCATGGTATCATAATAACTGTTTTCTGCAATATAACTTAGCCTCATATATATATATATATATATATATATATATATATATATATATATATATATGTATGTATATATATATATATATATATATATATATATATATATATATATATATATATATATATATATATATATATATATATATATATATATATATATATATATATATGACACGCGCAGAGGTCGTCGTGCGGTCAAAAATAAGAGAAAACCTAACACTCACTAGTATAGCGGAGTCAGGATCGATCCACAGGAGCTTCGTGGTTAGACTAGATGAGAGATTACCAACTAGTAGTATCACAGCTACAGTTGGAGGATCCTGTTTCTACCTTCCTACTCACTATCAACCAAAGGCAATGCTCAAACACACTCAAGCCAAGCTAAGCTAAGCTCAAATAACCTAGTCACTTTCTGAAATCAGAAGTACATCTCTGAATCAGAAGCAATCAAAGGCATCCAAACTAGCAAAACCAAGCAAAGCATAAACTAGCCACTAACTAAAGTTCTACTGAACAGTTAATAGCCAAGGTTTAATGCCTAAAACCTAACCTAATTAGCTACTGATTTCAGCAAAGGAAAGCAGTCCCAAAAAGGTCCAAACGCAATTCAATAACCAAAAACCAAACACAAACATCCAAAACATCGAAATACCAACATTAAATGTAACCAAATGATTTTATTCACCAAAACTGAATTCCAAACATTCAAACAGTAACCAAATGTTACCAAATCAAACACCTAAGTGCTCAAAGTCAGTGGTTGTCACTCCCAAAGACTTTAGCTACAAAAACTACTTGCTACCAAAAGGAAATTAAATCACAAAAACATAAAATACCAATTGAGAGTCTTCTGAAACGAAATCCTGGAGTCAAAGAGCTTAAAGGTCGATTTTACACCCGGTCTTTGCTAGGGTTTTCGGCTAGAAATGCCTCTATTTATAGTTGCAAATTTCCCGTGACAGCGCCGCGCAGAAGTGAAATCCGTGGCGTGCGTACTGATCTCTTCCCGTTTTTTCGTCATTTGAATGTGTTCCACCGCCTTAAGCCCGCGTCGCGCAGAAGTGAGATCCGCGGCGCGCGTACGAGTTCTCTTGCTTTTTCATTCTTTCCAAACTTCTTCCTTTTGCACGCTTTTAGTCCCTGTTTCCATTCTTTTTCTCCAAACAAGTCCTGGCACGAAAAGTGAGAATACCCAGACATATTTGATATAATTTTATCAAGAACAGGGCTCAACAACGCCTAAAATACTTGATATCACTAGGCGTTGTCAAACACCCCACACTTGTGCCTTGCTTGTCCCCAAGCAAGAGAGTTTTTAACAAATTATAATAAAGAATCAAACAATTTCTGACTGTGTTCAGTTTCAAAGTTTATTGCTCTTTGAGTTAGAGTGGAATAGTTCGCGAAAACATAATTGAATTGTTCTTTGGAATTCATGGCTTTCTAGAGAACCCTTGATTACAAACTTTCTGTGCACAATGAAGTGTACTTACTCATTCAGATTCTAAAGGCCATTAAGGAACTGTCCATGACTTTCGATGTTGTCCGTGTAGCGAGCTTTCAGAAATACCATCCCAGACCAGACGATCTTAGGTGGTAAGGTGCATAAGGCCCACCCATTTTAGACCTACCGGCTCGAACAACAAATGCCACATATTGACTTTTCCTTCCTAAACTCCAATCTTAAAACAGCTCAATCTTCTAAACTCGTAAAACTCAACTTATTTGACTAACTAATAGCATGATCACAAATAAACAGTATTTCTTGAAAAATACTAATGCTATCACAATCACAAACCATTTATTTCAAAATTGCAATTTATCAAAAATTTTGAAAAATATTGCTAAAAATTGAAAAATTGATCATTTCTGCAAAAAATTTCAAAAAATTTTCTCTTTCGACCGTCCACACCCCACACTTAAAACCGTACAACGTCCCCGTTGTACAAAATTATTTCAAAGCAAGGGAGAAAGAGTTACCCTTGTTGGACGATAGACTGCTTGGTGCTCAATATCACAGGTATAATTGCGTACATATGGATCATCGATTTCGTATTCTGGAGTTGTAGCGCTACAGTGAACACGCCGGTGGTCAAGACAAGTGGAGGGGGCACGGTGACCCCACACTTGTCTGAGACAACTCTTTCTCAAATTGGTATATCATGCATAACTTAACAAACAAATTAAAAACACACATGACAAATATGAACAAAATATACAGATAGAGGTGTCATAAGTTTGTACATATATCCCAAAAAGAATAAAAAGAAAAGAAAAGATACATCAATCACTGCCAGGCGGCCTGGAGGGTCCGGCCTCATGATCGTGAGCCCTGGCTGGGAATGGTCGGGGACGTTGGCCCTGCTGAGTAGCCAACTCCAAAAGTACCTCCCCGATCCACTCAAGCTGGTCCTCCATCCTCGCAACTCGGGCCTCCAACCGATGGATGGCCGCTGGGTCCTCCTGCGGCTGTGTCGGGGCTGCGGGCTCTGGTGCTGGCTCTGGCCTCCTGCGTCTCCTGCCAGGCTGGGCATACTCGAGCTGAGGTGCCTGAGGAGGCTCGGTCGGGGCCCGGATGTACTGCCCCGGGCGCTGCAGCTCAATGAGCCGCATCCTCTCCAAGGTGCGTGTTGTAGTGCGCGATGGAGGCAGAGCGGTCAAGGAAGCTGCCACGGGGGCAGTAAGAATACCATATGAGCGGGCCAGGCGGGTAATGAAATACCCCCTGGCTAATGGGCTGCTGGTGGAGGCGCCGGTCGAGTGGGTGGAGAGTGCGACTGCGAGGGCGAAGGGGAGATGGAGGAATCGGGACGGGTCGAGGAGAGCCCATAAGAATGTCATGTCCTCCCCAGACACCTTCTCGCCTCCCTCCCGCTGCATGATGGAGGTGGAGACGATCCGGTGCATGAGGCGGTGAAGTGGATCGCGTAGATGGCTCTACCTCGAGGTCCCTGCCTCATACATAACGTTGGACAATGGTGTCCAAATCTCCATGTTAGGAGCCCGCTCCGGCTCCCCCTGAATGCACGACCCGAAGAACCGGGTGAAGTAACGGTGCTGGAGGTCTGCTGGAGTGTATAAGACTACTCTCCTCCCGAACTCCCGGAGGTTGCACTCCCTGTGCTCACCTCCCAAACGAAAGCGTACCAGCCTGGAACGTGGGTCCCCTGCCCGAGGTGCGAACTGGACAGTGGATATGAACTCCATGAAAGGTTTTCTGCAAACCATGAACTAAATAACCTAAGTTCACATGCAACCTATGAGGATCTATGTTTTCTTCTAATTGAACATATAACAAAAACCTAGAGGCCAATAAAAGAAACTAAAGATCAAAACAGAAAAACCAACCTTTATTTCTTGAAGCTAAGCAGCAAAATTATCCTGCCTCAAATGAAAGTCACACCCAAGCTGGAGGTTATGCAGATCGAAAAACCCAGAGAGAATATAATGAAAGCTGCGAAAATAATGATGCCTGGGAACCCCTATTTATAGTTTCCAAATGGCCAGTTGATAAACCTTAGAGATAAACCTTTTTGAATTCAAATAAGATAAACCTTTTATCTTATAATTCAAACTCCTATTTATCCTCTATATATCAATTTCGAAATTATATATATCCATATATATATTTCGAAATCCATTTGTCACTACACACTGCCACTTACTCAAATGGACTGTGCTTCTATTAATTAGGTAAATACTAATTATTAGTCATGGCTTAGACACCTAATCCAACAGTCTCCCACTTGGATAAGTCTATGACTATAATTACCAATTTAGCCTCTAATTAACCAGCACTTGTAGCTTCCTAGAAACCAATGCCAAATCTCTGATCTAATCAGTTCTGTCCAAAGATAAGTGATCAGATGATCCTCCGTCCAACAAGATATTTTCAGACTCAAGACATGGATAAAATCAATCCGGTCTGATTCACTGTTTCTCGATTTCCGATTTGCATATGACTCTTAGACTACCAATTTAGTCCCGGTTGGCCAACCATTTTAGTCAACTTCAAAATCATCGAGAGGCCTACAGATATCTGTTCCCCCTTAGGGTCAAGGGACGAATAAGCTTTGACTCATATACTTATGTCTTTTACCAGACAAATCATTCACAACAGCACGTTTTATAACACCGAGTTACCGATGCGTTTTCGTACTATCAATGAACAACCGCTTAGCAAATCATAACTCATATGTCTTAGCTTAAAGATCAAAAGATATTATCGTCTCAACATTGCTCGTGATAAAATCCATGAAGCAATCTATTGAGCGCGGGTTTATCCAATACTCAAATCTCCATTTCCAAGTACTCACGAATGGTGCAGCAATCCAATTGCAATGTCTAACTCCTTAGACAATCTATTACCAATTCATGACAGTCTTACTTCACACTTACTCCCTTAAAGTGTAATCGACTGTGGATATTTGAATAATCCAATTATTCAGGAAGTAAAACATGTAAAATGAAACACAATGATAAAGTATTGACAAGAGTAGTAAACCATAATAAATCTCTATTATTAAATCACAAGAGTCAAATACAATACATTGTTACAAGTTTCGAAACCTATCTAATTACAAAAAACTTATATCATCTCTTAATCCAATGCTCCTAGCATGCTGATTATGCTTAATCCTACTCAGAGCCTTTGTCAAGGGATCTGCAGGATTATCTTCCGATGATACCCTCTTTACAAGGAGGTGACCTTCTTCTACCCTATGTCTGATGTAGTGGTACTTTCTGTCGATATGTCTGGACTTTCCATGGTCTCGCGGTTCCTTTGTCAAGGCGACCGCACCTTCGTTATCGCAGAACAGTTCCAAGGGCTCCTGAATACTCGGGACTACTCCAAGGTCACCGATAAAGTTCTTCAGCCAAGCCGCTTCCTTTGACGCTTCACTTGCTGCTATGTACTCTGATTCGCACGTAGAATCAGCCACTGTCTCTTGCTTGGAACTTTTCCAAGTTACTGCTCCACCGTTCAAAAGGAATACCCAGCCTGACTGAGACCGACCACTGTCTCTATCCGTCTGAAAGCTGGCATCTGTATATCCTTCAACTCTCAAGGTATCACTGCCACCGAGGACCAACACCATGTTCTTTGTCCTTCGCAGATACTTGAGTATATTTTTCACAGCTATCCAATGCGCCCTTCCAGGGTTACCCTGGTACCGACTGACCATGCTCAGGGCAAAGGCCACGTCAGGGCGAGTACACGTCATAGCGTACATGATCGATCCCACAGCCGAAGCGTATGGTACTCGACTCATCTCAGCTATTTCCTCGTCCGTACTCGGACTTTGAGTCTTACTCAGCTTCGCATTACTTTGGATAGGTAGCTCTCCCTTCTTGGAATTTTCCATACTAACACTCTTTAGTACCTTTTCCAAGTATGTACCCTGACTTAGTCCAATTAGTCTTTTCTTCCTATATCTCAATATTCTTATCCCAAGAATATAGGCAGCCTCTCCTAGGTCCTTCATGGCGAAACATTTCCCAAGCCAAGCCTTGACATCTTGCAAGGTTGGAATATCGTTTCCCATGAGCAGTATGTCATCGACATACAGCACCAGAAAGGTGACTATACTCCCACTAGCCTTGACATATACGCAGGACTCATCCTCGCTCCTAGAGAAACCAAACTCTTTGACTTTCTCATGGAAACAAAGATTCCAGCTGCGAGAAGCTTGCTTCAATCCGTAGATTGATCTCTCAAGCTTACACACCTTATTAGGATACTTTGCATCGACAAAACCCTCTGGCTGATTCATGTAAACATCCTCAGTCAACTTCCCGTTAAGGAAAGCGGTTTTGACGTCCATCTGCCAAATTTCATAGTCATGAAATGCAGCTATGGCCAGCATAATCCTGATAGACTTTATCTTGGCTACTGGTGAGAAGGTCTCGTCATAGTCAACCCCTGGGGTTTGAGTAAAGCCCTTCGCAACCAGTCTTGCCTTGAAAGTGTGTACCTTTCCGTCCATGTCGGTCTTCTTCTTGAAGATCCATTTGCACCCGACTGTCTTTCGACCCGGTACATTATCAACCAAGTTCCAAACTTGATTGTCATACATGGACTTGATCTCGCTATCCATGGCCTCTTTCCACTTGGCAGACTCAGGGCCCGCCACTGCTTCTTGGTAGTTAGCTGGTTCATCCAAATTTATCAGTGTCCTATCACTGACAAACGTGTCCCCATCCGAAGTTATATGGAAACCATAAAACTCGGGTGGCATGCTAACCCTACCAGAACGCCTAAGAGGTAAGGATACATCTGTCGGACCAACAGGAACTTCTTCCTCATGTTGGTTGCTAGTTTCTCCTAAGGTTGCGTCATCTGATGACTCTTGAATTTCTTCTAGATCAATGGTACTCCCACTGTCCTCTTTGAATACGAGCTCTCTCTCTCGAAAGACCGCTCGTCTAGCTACAAAGACCACGTCCTCGCTTGGTCTGTAGAATAGATATCCAAAGGACTGTTTGGGATAACCAATGAAGAAACACCTTTCGCTTCTATCTGCGAGTTTGTCTTGAGTCTCTCGTCTAACGAAAACCTCACAACCCCAGACCTTGATATGTGCCAACGAGGGAGCTTTCCCCGTCCACATCTCATGAGGTGTTTTCGCAACCTTCTTAGTTGGGACAAGATTGAGGATATGGGCGGCAGTCTCTAAGGCATACCCCCAGAAATGAATTGGAAGTGAAGCTCGACTCATCATGGAACGAACCATGTCCAACAGGGTTCGGTTGCGCCTCTCCGCAACACCGTTCAGCTGTGGTGTCCTGGGAGGTGTCAACTGCGAAACTATTCCGCATTCCTTTAGATAGTCTAGGAACTCGATACTTAGATACTCTCCGCCTCTGTCGGATCTGAGCAGCTTTATCTTCCTGCCTAATTGATTCTCTACTTCGTTCTTAAACTCTTTGAACCTTTCAAAGGTGTCCGACTTGTGCTTTATTAAGTAGATATAACCGTATCTACTAAAATCGTCGGTAAAAGTCACGTAGAACCGCGTGCCATCCTTTGTGGTTGATCTGAATGGACCACACACATCCGTGTGAATAATGTCCAATAGACCCTCACCTCTTTCAAAAGACCCTTTGAAAGGTGATTTAGTCATCTTGCCCAACAGACAAGATTCACATACATCATCCGACTTGAGGTCGAATGATTCCAACACTCCATCCTTTTGGAGTTGGGCGATGCGTTTCTTGCTGATGTGCCCGAGCCGACTATGCCACAGACATGCCTTTTCCACATCACTAGTAGAATCAATATAATTTACACTATGTCCTATATTGTCAACACATTTCACAGTTTCATACACACCATCACAAGGATAAGCAGTAAAATTCAAAATACCATTTTTGAAAACAGAAATAGATCCAATATTATTGTCAAAAGAAAAATGAAATCCTTGTCTGAATAATGCGTGAAATGAAATAATATTCCTTGCTATTTCTGGCGAATAGCAACAATCTAATAAATCTATACAAACTTCACTACTAAGCACTAAACTGTAAACGCCGATCTTGGTAACAGGGGACGATCTCCTATTGCCCATGATCAAGTTCAGTCTACCGTGCTCGACCTCCCTGCTTTCCTTTAGGCCCTGCAGATCAGAACAAATGTGAAAACCACATCCTGTATCAAGGACCCAAGAATTAGAAGATGGTGAGTTTTTAGAGATAGTGTATATACCTGCTGTCGATGGCTTTACTTTCCCATCCTTGACATCCTGCAAGTATTTGGGGCAGCTTCTCTTCCAATGGCCCTTCTCTTTGCAGTAGAAACAGTTGGCTTCATCGGGGTTGGCCACACAAGGAATATGGGAAGCCTTGGTTCTTGAGCCATTGCTTGATGACCCGACCTGAACCTTTTCCCTCCAATTTTGCTTAGGAGGGCCCTTCCTCTTCTTTCCTTTGCCACTTCCAATGGCTAGGACGGGCTGGTTAACTGAGGGTACACTTTTACCCTTCATCCCATCCTCAACAACTCGAAGCATGCGATGCAACTTAGTCAGGTTAGCCTGATTGTTGTTCAAATGATAAGCCAGCCTGAACTGGTCATAAGAACTCGGTAGGGAGTTAAGCACTATGTCAACGGCCAACTCGTCCAGTACAGGCATCGCAAGATTTCTAAGCCGCTCCACGTAACCTTGCATTCTTTGCACATGGGCGCAGATGGACTCTCCATCTTTAGGTTTGCTGTTCGTGAAGTCCTTGACCACTTCGCACCTTTCGATGCGCTCTTGCTTATGGAACTTTTCTGCAAGCTCACGGTGCATCTCATAGGGCCAGTAGTCTTCGTATATTCTCTGCAATTCGGGGTTCATTGTGGCAATCATGATGCAGGCCACTTTGGTCGCATCATCAGAATGTTTTTGGTACGAGGCAATTTCCTCGGGAGTAGCAGTTTCGGGGTCGACATCGACAAGCTCGGTCTCGAGAACATACTCTTTGTTCTCATACCTCAGAGCCATCTTGATGTTTCTAATCCAGTCATTGTAGTTTGTCCCGTTCAATTGAACCTTGGAACACAGTGAGAGGATTGAGGGAACACTGGAGTTTGAGTGGGGAGCGGTTTGATCAGCAGAAGACATCTATAAAAGAAGGTAAGTTTAATTAGATACTTGTCGGTCCTTATAATAACCCAATATAAAATAAGGCTAGGATCCAACTATAACAATTTGCAACATAGAAGAGGGATGCCGTAATCTATAAGCAAATTTTATAAAGGTAGGACGATTCAGCCGATTCCACCGCGGAAAAATAATCTTATTATAAATGGAATTCCTAGTTTCTTTTGAGATTTATTGAACTGTTCAATAGCATGTTTTAATCTCGGATATGCCCCACCGTTTGTGACTGGGATGCCGAGGATCACAAACCGGGTGTGAATAACCATGCAAATTAGCTTGGTACTCTCGGGGTCCATTATTATCTCAAATTGATGTGCCGGTAAACCACACACGCTCCATCAACAATGATAACACCCGAGACACCCATTGCCACTCTTTATGAACCCCCATTGGTGTGCCGGTAAACCACACACGCTCCACCAACGTTTCATAAAGTGCAATGTGCAATTTCATGGGTTAGCATCAAATTCACATTTTTCCTAAAGTAACTAAATTGGGATTTTGTGTAAAGGTTCTAGTACTTTGATCATTATACTTTTAATGATTTAGTGGTTCTGTCAAAACCGTTCGGCTAACGACCCTCCACTGATCAGGCGAGCGGTGGGTGAGAGTGTTCACCCATTAGACTACCATTTTATAGGCAGTCTCCTTATACCCACTTTATAGACCAGCTTCGTGAATGAGGCCTACTATTGATTTGACTAACCAAATTTATCTCATATATATAATATTAACTTTTAATAACATATATAAGATGTATTTTAAAACCCTTTAAAATATTCAAGGCTTATCTTTTAATTTTACCAAATTTAACAATTAAATTTTAAATTAAATTAAACCTTAAGAAATCGATTTAATCACTTTTAATTACCAATTAATTAAATTAATTAAATCTAAATATTTTAAACATTTTAAAATATTTTTCTGGATTTTTCTATTAATTTTCGAAAACTTAAAATTAATTAAATCCTTTTTGAATTATCTTTTAATTAACAATTAATTAAATTAATTCAAATGAAGATAGGTTTATCCAAATTAATCAAATTAATTAAAACCTATCCTAAACCCCCTAAAAATCGAATTCAAATAATGGGGTTTAAGGTTATCCATTTAATTAACAAACAAAGTTACCAAAAATAGAAAACCTTCTAAAACCCTAATACAAATTTCGAAATAGGCAAGGGGGGGGATTAGGGTTTCCAAAACCCTAATCCTAGAAATCGATCCTTAATAAAATTAGGGTTTATAGGCTTTAAACCCTAAAACAGTTATAACAATTCAACAAGAAAACAAAACAGGCTCTGATACCACTGAAAGGTTTTCTGCAAACCATGAACTAAATAACCTAAGCTCACATGCAACCTATGAGGATCTATGTTTTCTTCTAATTGAACATATAATAAAAACCTAGAGGCCAATAAAAGAAACTAAAGATCAAAACAGAAAAACCAACCTTTATTTCTTGAAGCTAAGCAGCAAAATTATCCTGCCTCAAATGAAAGTCACACCCAAGCTGGAGGTTATGCAGATCGAAAAACCCAGAGAGAATATAATGAAAGTGGCGAAAATAATGATGCCTGGGAACCCCTATTTATAGTTTCCAAATGGCCGGTTGATAAACCTTAGAGATAAACCTTTTTGAATTCAAATAAGATAAACCTTTTATCTTATAATTCAAACTCCTATTTATCCTCTATATATCAATTTCGAAATTATATATATCCATATATATATTTCGAAATCCATTTGTCACTACACACTGCCACTTACTCAACTATTGAATAATTACAGTTTTAGTCCCTGCACCTTTAATTAATTAAATTAATCCCCAAATTAAATCCAATTAATTCTGGATTAATTCCTAATTAATTAATATAGTTTCTAATTAATATATTATCACTTTAATAAATTAATAAACCATATATTTAATTCCTGTTGATTTATTAATCACATAATAAATCAACCTTTCTCTCTACCGAATTTTCTACCAAACCTCCAGCCATGAGGGCAACCCAAATGGACTGTGCTTCTATTAATTAGGTAAATACTAATTATTAGTCATGGCTTAGACACCTAATCCAACACTCCAGTAGCAGCTCCGTGTAGACTACGTCCTCGTCAGTGGCCATAATCCTGTCCCAGCCACGACATGTAAATGATGCCTCCTCATGGGTCCAGGTGCGATGTAAGAACGGCTCGATCGCACCCCATAGCCCTGCATCTCTCAGAATATCTCGATCGATGACTGTCGCCTCAAGGACCCGGCGACGAGTCAATGCATCCCTCCGCGAAGTATACTCCACTGAACTGGCAAGCTCCGCGGGGAACTGGAGGAAGGCATGCTCCAATCTGAACATCATCTGCAAAAGAAAACACACAGCACAAAACAAAAAATATTTTGCAAAATTAGTCCTTTTCTTCCCCACCGCACCGCGGCGCGGCCTAAGAGCAAGGGCGCGGTGCGGCGTGCGGCTGTTTCAAAACCCCGATCCAATCTCTCAATTTAACCTGCTAAAACTCAATCCAATCATACCACAAGGTAGCCTAGATGTCGACTAGCTCGTTTAGGGTCTCCATTTGGCAAAACAAACACCCTATGAGCTAGCATTAGCGATTCTAAGTTTTTGAACTTTTTGAATAAAACACTAAAATTAACTACCTAATCACTAGTTTAAACAACTAATAAGTAGTTAAAATAGCGTACATTGGTAGTAGAAACACAATAAGCAAGAAAAATCGCAAGAAAATTTCGATAACCAGAGCTCCGAGTCGTGTGAAATGAGTTGTGAGCCGCGGCTCACCTTATAAACGAGAAAACCGACTGATCGTTTACCGCGTCGCGGGTTTGCTCTTTGCGCGTCGCGCGTGTCACCAAATCAACCCCTGCGCATCGGGTTGGTTTACGATCCCGCGTCGCGTAATTCAAATACCCGCGGCGCGGACTTCAAAATTTTCAAAACTTCACAAATGACCCCACACTTATTTCAAACCACTAGTACCTGCAAAAAAGATTGATGTATTTTTGTATTTTAGTCAAAGAAATATATCCTAACTTATGACACGATGGGTTGCCTCCCAACAAGCGCTAAGTTTAACGTCTTCAGCCAGACGTTCTACTCCTAAGCTGACTCTTCTTCTTCTTCTTGACCCCTTGATGGCATTTGCTGGTATTCTGGCATGAAATTGTTGGCCATCATTGTCATAAGGGATGTGAGTTGGGTCATTCGATCACTCACACCGCTGATCCATTGTTGTTGAGATTTCAAGAGCTTAAACACATTCGCCTCTCGTTCTCTGGATTCCTTTTCATATTGCTGGTGCCTTGCTTCCATCATCTCTATCATGTCCAGCAATTGTTCTTTGTCGATGGTGGACAACGGGTGGTCCTTGGTTTCTTTTAGAATTTCTTCTTTTCCTCCCTCTCCCGTACGTGTCCAGATCTTTTCCTTACTCCTAATTCCAGGCTCCATCAATGTTTTCCTATCTGCTTGTCTGCCATTTTCTTCTGAAGGTAATGATATCGGATTCCCGAACATATTCAATCTTCTTTTCCTGGTCCCGAAGAAAATATCCATATCTCCAGTCTTGCAATCGATCACTGAACCAGCATTAGCTAAGAATGGACGCCCTAAGATGAGCGCAGGCGCATCGTCCAGACTCTCATATTCCATGACCAGAAAATCCATGGGATAGAAAAAGTCCCCAACTTTGACTATGACATTTGTTAGCTTTCCCCTAGATACCTTAGTTGACTGATCTGCCAGCTGCAATACAACTTCTGCTGGCTCAATTTCTTCATTTTTGTACTTGTCGTACAGGTATCCTGGCAAGATGTTGACACTTGCTCCCAAATCTAATAGGGTGTTTCTAATAACCACATCCCCTACAGTTGTAGTGATTAATGGTGATCCGAGATCCTTTTCCTTTTTGGGCAGTGTTCCCAATAACGCCTCGCTAGCTCTCACAGTCAATCTCACAGTTTTTGGTGTAGGTGCTTTGCTCTTCCCATGGTCTCACTTCACTCCCTACTTCAAACAAGTACTCCAGAGTGACTTTTCGCCATCCTGATTCGACAGTGTTGACCTGTTCTTTCCCTGGACGCTGATTATGAGTAGGATTGACTTCAGTAGCACTCGGCAACTTGCCGCTATCTCTCTTTTGCTGATCTGCAGCCATTTGACCTATTTGTCGCTCCATATTTGCGATGGCCTTTGCATTCGCTTGAGATTGTTGTTGTGTCGCAGTGACCATATCATATATCTTGGCGATCATTTCTTCTTGGGTCCCTGGGACGTTGTTGGTAACGTTAGTGGGCCCCCTGTTGTTGTTGCTATTTCCATTGATGTTTCCATTGTTCGCAGGCTGATGTGTTCTAGGCTGACTAGTCGATTGACTCTGGTAATTGTTTTGCTTAAAATTTTGCTGCTGTCCCTGGTTGTATGGCTTGTAGGGTCGTCCATTATTGTGCTGGCCTTGACCCTGGCCATAAACTTGATTCGTCTCGTGAGTCTTAGGTCCTCCTTGACCTCCTTGCGACGAATTTGGCGGTCCATTCTGTAATGTTGACATGAGCCTGTCAAATTTCTTATTCAGCTCACTAATTTCTTTCTTCACTTCCTTTTTCCAGTCAGCATCGACTCCTACTGCTGCCGCCGTACTTGCAGTCTTCCTGGTAGAAAAGTTTTCCTTGGAGCCATTGCTCAACTGCTCCAAAAACTGCCAAGCTTCCTCTGGGTCCTGCCACATAAATGTCCCACTGGATGAGGCATTTATCATGGCCTGGTGCGTCTCACTGACTCCTTCGAAGAATAACTTGACCAACTGCCACCTAGGAATCTCGTGATGCGGACAGGATCGTAACAACTCCTTCAATCTGTCAAAGGCTTCATGAAAAGCCTCTCTAGGCTTTTGCTGGAAATCCTGGATAACTCTTCTGATTTCAGTTGTCTTACTCGCTGGATAAAATTCTTGAAGGAACCTTGCCTTGAGCTGATCCCATGTAGTAATGCTGTTCAATGGCAACGATGTGAACCAATATTTGGCTTTATCCTTAAGGGTGAATGGAAATAGTCTAAGCCTGAAAATATTTCTATTGGTGTTCCAAGGGTTATTAGCATTAGCAATCGCTAAGAATTCATATAAATGATTATAGGGATCGTCCTGCTTATACCCTCTAAACTCTGGTAATATTCCTAATAACTGAGGTCTTATTTCTACTTGCGAATCAATGTTATCAGGAATATAGATTGGCGATGAATCATCATATTCCCTCGGTTGGAAATGTGATGCAACCGATTGCCGTCTCGGTTGTGCGAAATGTAAAGGTTGGGCGGGGTTACCATAAAGATGATCGTTGTATTCCCGCTGACCTGGTGGTGGATATTGTGGTGCTCTTCTAGGAGGTCCCCGACCTCGGTTCCACTGTGGTTGTGGTGCTGGTGGCACCCATCCTTCATCTTCCTCATCCGTCTCTGGGTAATGGTATTGTGGCTGAGGTGGTTGTTGAAAGTATATAGGTTGTGTTGGTTGGAATGTTGGTTGAGGTTTAAAAGTAACTGGTTGTGGTTGAGATGTTGGTGTCTGCTGTCTAGGAGCTGGGGTGCCATCACGGGTCGGCTCTCCCCAAGACATAGCAGAAGTAAAAGGATTGGTAGATTGTGGTTGTGAAGCGGGTGTAAATGGTGGGACAGATGGCGGAGTGCATGATGGTATGGGTGCAGGGGCTGAAACTGCACCACCAGAAGCACTCGTGCTCCCAAACTGAAACTCTGATAGCGGGGGAATAGAAAACATCCCCGTTGCCTCACCTGATGGTTCCTGGGAAACACTTACCAGACTACTGCTAACCTGACTAAAACTCATGATATTTAAACGCCTACGGGCACGGAGTTTGCGCGCAGTACGCTCAATCTCAGGATCAAACTGCAATGGGGATAATTGCTTACCCCTGCGGGTACGCATGCACTAATGCAACACGCCCACAAAAATCAAAAATCAAAAATCAAACTTACCAAAATGAAATTTTCGTCGTGCGGTCAAAAATAAGAGAAAACCTAACACTCACTAGTATAGCGGAGTCAGGGTCGATCCACAGGAGCTTCGTGGTTAGACTAGATGAGAGATTACCAACTAGTAGTGTCACAGCTACAGTCGGAGGATCCTGTTTCTACCTTCCTACTCACTATCAACCAAAGGCAATGCTCAAACACACTCAAGCCAAGCTAAGCTAAGCTCAAATAACCTAGTCACTTTCTGAAATCAGAAGTACATCTCTGAATCAGAAGCAATCAAAGGCATCCAAACTAGCAAAACCAAGCAAAGCATAAACTAGCCACTAACTAAAGTTCTACTGAACAGTTAATAGCCAAGGTTTAATGCCTAAAACCTAACCTAATTAGCTACTGATTTCAGCAAAGGAAAGCAGTCCCAAAAAGGTCCAAACACAATTCAATAACCAAAAACCAAACACAAACATCCAAAACATCGAAATACCAACATTAAATGTAACCAAATGATTTTATTCACCAAAACTGAATTCCAAACATTCAAACAGTAACCAAATGTTACCAAATCAAACACCTAAGTGCTCAAAGTCAGTGGTTGTCACTCCCAAAGACTTTAGCTACAAAAACTACTTGCTACCAAAAGGAAATTAAATCACAAAAACATAAAATACCAATTGAGAGTCTTCTGAAACGAAATCCTAGAGTCAAAGAGCTTCAAGGTCGATTTTACACCCGGTCTTTGCTAGGGTTTTCGGCTGGAAATGCCTCTATTTATAGTTGCAAATTTCCCGTGACCGCGCCGCGCAGAAGTGAAATCCGCGGCGCGCGTACTGATCTCTTCCCGTTTTTTCGTCATTTGAATGTGTTCCACCGCCTTAAGCCCGCGTCGCGCAGAAGTGAGATCCGCGGCGCGCGTACGAGTTCTCTTGATTTTTCTTTCTTTCCAAACTTCTTCCTTTTGCACGCTTTTAGTCATTGTTTCCATTCTTCGTCATTTGAATGTATATATATATATATATATATATATATATATATATATATATATATATATATATATATATACATACATACATACATACATACATACATACATACATACATGCATGCATGCATGCATACATACATATATACATATATATATATATATATATATATATATATATATATATATATATATATATATATATATATATATATATATATATAACACATATGTCTATACAAATACACATATATAAATATGTACACATAGACGAAATGTTAAACTTAATTAGTATAATAATACTAATTATATAGTAATAATAAGTTTACAATTTGAAAAAAAAAATCCATTTTGAACTTTCCTTCGGATTTTCGTCAGCGACAAATTAAACGACGAAATATTAAACTTAATCTAAATAAATGTTTTCTTAAGGATTTCTTAGAATTCAATCATCTTGTTGCGACGAATACGCGACAGAATATTTACCGTTGCCATTTCGAGGCAAATTGTCGCAAGAATTTTGGGGTTTCGTTTTGTAGCTTATTCATCGTGCTCAAGACGAAATTTTGCGACAGAATATAATTGTCGAATTAACCCCCGGAATTTCACGTCTTTTCTAGTGATGATTGTATGGGCCCAATATAAATATACACATTAACAGTTAATACATAGGTATCTTGTTTACAGGACAGCGATTTCATGATATGTGTGATGCACTACGTTGATATAGTTCTACTTAGGCATTAATACGTGTCTGAGTAATGTTACATGGAAATGTGATTTTTGTATGGTTGTTAATTAATCTAGGAAATTTGTTATGATTGCATTTCAAAATTATCCCTTAGAATATGTATTGGTTACATATCTATGTTACGTCATAGATGAGGTACCGGGGTATGACATTCAACTAGTCTTGGGACCGACCTGATCTCTGAACACAATTGTGCACCTCTGATAATGGTTATAAATAAGTGTTAGGGACGAAGTAAGAGAAGTGTCACTAAGAAAGACGAAATGGAACTATCCAACTCTATCTTCTTCGTCCTTTCATCATGGTTTCTCTTCTTTTTGGTTGTTGCAAGAAAAGAAAGTACTTTGGAGACAAGTGAAGACGCAATAGAAGCCATAGCCAACCATTATCAAACTGTCAGACTAAGCTCTTTCATATCATCCTCCATCTGTAGCCCGACTATTAATGGTTAGTTTTCCTTACATAGCTTTCTCTTCTTATATATAATTTACCAGTTACATGTTAAATAAAGGATCAATCATTTTAAAACATAATCTATTTGTAGCCCGTCCACTAAGCTCGTGATGTGTATCCAGTTACCATTATTCACGACTTAAATATTAAAGGTCGATCATTTTTTTTAATTGATCAAATAAATTAAATTCATCCACATGTAATTTACTAATTGCGGGTAATCAGATTTAATAACAGTACTCAAATATCATAAATACATGTGCCTAATAAGATATTGACAGTAGCCGAGGAAGAGTTATTCGTGGAAGCTTCACGGGAAAGGGCCATCCCTATTATTTGTATAATATGTTAAGGAGGCCTTTAATAAATTTGTATTTATTCTATTATCTATCACAAAGTAGCTAAGAAGTAAACAAAAACATCGTTTACAACTTTATATATATATATATATATATATATATATATATATATATATATATATATATATATATATATATATATATATATATATATATATATATATATATATATATATATATATATATATATATATATATATATATATATATATATATATATATATATATATATATATATATAGGGTTGGGTTCAATAGAGAACCAATTTAAAATAAGGAACCAAGGAACCAATCGTGTGGTCGGAATGCAAAAGATCTACGGCCAGAAAAAAAGATGTACATTTACTAGTTAGACGCAAATGTAGAGGATTATAGCAAAAAACCCACTTCGTTTTTTATGTTTTTTTAATTTTTAAGCTTATTCTTTTTTCGAAAAAAAAAACTAAAAATATCAAAATTCATAATTTTTCATCCTCTATAAATAGACATCCATATTGATATACAATTTTTTTTGTTTTTTTTATACTTCAAGTTCGTCCAGATTCACCATGCGAATCTAACTGAACTGTATTGTTTTAGACATATTCATTCACATATAAATAACAATTCTATTCGATTTATTCAATAATTTTTGACCAATCAAATGTGAATTTTTAGGAAATCATTTGGAATTTCAGTTAATTCAATTGTATATGACATCAAAAGGTTGAAATAGTAAGAATATAAGTGATTTTTCTTGAATTCACATCTGAATCTAAGAAAGTTTTTGAAATTTACATGAGTTGTTATTGGATGATTTATAATTATTGAAAAAATTGAATTCAATGACTATTTACATGTGAATTATCTTCCATACAAATTTAGTGCACTTTATATTTACATTGTGAATTTTAACTGTTTTTTGTTTTAGACATGATAATTCACATATAAATGGTAATTGTACCTAACTTTTTCAACAATTTTTTATCATCCACATGTGAATTTTAAGCAAATTAATTTGTGAATCTAAATTAATTCATTTGTGTATGGTCAAAAGGTTAAAAATAGTGTGCATTTAGTTTTAGATGTATTAATTCACATATAAATGATAATTGTATCTCATTCAGCAAATTTTTGTTCATTCGCATGTAATTTTAAGTAAATTAATCTGTGAATCTTAGTTAATTCAATTGTATATTATCAAAATGTTGAAATTGTAAAGAATATAAACGAATATACTTAAATTCAATATGAAAATTTAGTGAGATTCACGTCTGAATCTAAAAGTTTATTTAAATTCACATAAGTTGTTATTGAATGATCAATGATTGTTGTAAAAAACAATTTCAATGATCATTCACATGTGAATACTCTTCTATAAAACTTGTTATAGTTCAGATTCACATTGATTAAGCGTTGTGAATAAGCGTTGTGAATCTGAACAAGATTTTTGAAATTTTTTTTTTCGTTTTTGCTATATTGATATGGATGTCTATTGAAAGAGAATAAAAAATTATGAATTTTGATATATTCGATTTTTTATTTCGATATAAAATAAGCTCTAAAAATAAATAAATAAATAAATAACGAAGTGGGTTTTTTGGAATTATCCGCTACATACGCGTTCAATTAAGAGATTTACAACCTTATCTTCGGCCGTCGATCATTTGAATTTCGACGCTCACGATTGGTTCCTTGGTTCCTTGTTTTATTTTGGTTCTCCATTGAACTTTTATCTATATATATATATATATATATATATATATATATATATATATATATATATATATATATATATATATATATATATATATATATATATATATATATATATATATATATATATATATATATATATATATATATATATATAGAGTCCGTTTCAAGGAAGAACCAATATTTTCCTAGGAACCGTAGGAACTTTTTGACTGAATTTTTTTTAAAAAAAAAAACGACATAATACATCTAGTCGCTTATATTTAAGACTTTTTGTAAAAAAAAATTTGAAAAATAATATGTATACACGAAATGTGCATATATGCATTTTTTTCGCACATGTGTATATGATCACGTTTCGTGCATATGTGCACATTTCGTGTATATATATATATATATATATATATATATATATATATATATATATATATATATATATATATATATATATATATATATATATTTTGTTTTTTCAATTTTTTTACACAAGGTCTTAAATATATGCGATTAGGTGTATTATGTCTTTTTTTTGAAAAAAAAATTTAGTAAAAAAAGTTCCTACGGTTCCTAGGAAAATATAGGTTCCCATTTGATATTTAGTATATATAT
The DNA here is from genome assembly GCA_023525715.1 of Cichorium intybus. Lineage (NCBI taxonomy): Eukaryota > Viridiplantae > Streptophyta > Magnoliopsida > Asterales > Asteraceae > Cichorium > Cichorium intybus. The sequence continues at coordinate 54,249,121 of CM042012.1, read as the reverse complement.
ATATATATATACTATATATATATATATATATATATATATATATATATATATATATATATATATATATATATATATATATATATATATATATATATATATATATATATATATATATATATATATATATAAGGTTGAGAATTGTGAGAACCAATTTCGGCCCTTGACGCAATTCATCGGAGGGTTATATATATATATATGGATATTAACAAGTGTGAACGCGTTGTAGACGATCAACCCCAACACACTTGGATCAAAGTAATGTGTGACTTAGATTAGTTCCTATAGTTCTCAATCTTTTAATGGTTCTCATTTGAACATATATATATATAATATATATATATATATATTATAATATATATATATATATATATATATATATATATATATAATATATATATATAGTATATATATATATATATATATATATATATATATATATATATATATATATGTTTCAATGAGAATAATTAAAAGATTGAGAACTAAAAGAAGTAATTTAGACCATATATTTTTCTACAATGGTTTGATCCAAGGGTTGTGTGGTTTGATCGTCTACAACACGTTTACACTGGTTAACCTATATAATATATATATATATATATATATAATATATATATATATATATATATATATATATATATATATATATATATATATATTATATATATATATACACAACACCGTGATGAATTGCTTCAAGGGTCGATATTGGTTCTCACGGTTGTCAACATTTAATGGTTCTTATTTGAGCCCTTCTCTTTCTCTCTCTCTCTCTCTCTCAATATATATATATATATATATATATATATATATATATATATACTACATACATACATACATACATACATACATACATACATACATACATACATACATACATACATACATACATACATACATACATATATATATATATATATATATATATATATAATATATATATATATATATATATATTATATATATATATATATATATATAGGAACCGTGAGAACTGATATTTACACCTTACGAATCATGTTTTTTTCACGTTTTTTTTTTCTACCAATTGTTATTATCTTAAAATATATTAAACTTAATAAAAAATTTATTTTCTAAGATGTTTTACAATACTTATAATTTAATAAATTTTATAGTTATTAAACTGTGAATACTACATAAACATTTTTTCTTTAAAACACATCAATACCAATGTTTAATAGCAAAGAAATGATAATGATCAACTTTTATATATTTGCTAATTTTGTTTCGATAAAAAACAAGTGTTAAAAAATTAAAAATACGAAATTATTAAACTCTAAGTGAATGGTTCTCATGGTTTCTCACCTTCTAGTGGTTTCATTTGAACCATTCCACATATACACATACATACAAACTAGCCGAGTGCCCACATGTTGCAAAATACAACTATATAGCTAAATGTTTTTATAAATTTAGGTTATTAAAGGTAAGTATTTAATTGTTGGTAACTTAGAAATAATAATTTTTATTCTAAGTTAATGTAAAACACTGTAACTATCTTGAATAAAATGATAACATGACATCTATTAGAACCATTTAATCCAAATCGTTTTTACTCTTATGTTGTTTTTGAAAAAAATGAATGTAATTTTCAATATATTGTTATTTTTAACTATATGTATGGTTTATTATTTAATATAAACATATATTAGAACGACATCATCACAGTGACCTTTAACCACGTGGTGCACTTGAATCAACTTTCAATACAATATTTATTTAGTATTATTTCTAATTATTGTTATGGTCAATTAATTAAAATTAAATTATTTGTTTAAACCTTTTGATTTTTCTCATTATGATTATTTCAAATGCAAACATTGTTTGTTTGTTTGTAAGGTAATAATATAATGTTAATTTAATGTCACTTTTAACTATTATTATTCATAGTTAAATCTATTTTTTTAAATTTGCATGATTATCAAAATAGTTTTCGGACAATGTTTTAATTAATTTGACATTTCAATTTAGATTTTACATTTAAAAGTTTTTAAGTATTTAAAAAATAGTCTTTATATTTTCATTTATGTTTAGTTGAAATGTTTTTTTATTTTTCTATTTAACGTTGTATTTAAATTAACAAATTAAGCATATTATATCAATTATTGAAAAGTTGTGTGACATTAAAATGATGGGTGAATATATACATACCCCGTATAGTCTAGTTGTAGCCCCGTTGATTTGATTTTTTGTTTTTTTTTTTTGTCTTTTTTCTATTTTGTTTTTTTTTTTGTTGTCTTTTCCTTTTCTATTTTATTTTCTTTTATTAATACTATTTTAATATTTGATTTATTATTATTATTATTATTATTATTATTATTAGAAAAATAATAATAATGAATTTACCTTTTATAATTTTACGTTTTAGTAATAATAAAAAATATTTTTCTTAAAGTAGTTACGATACAACGAACGACGTTTATAATTATTAAAATTATGTCAAATTATATCAAAACAGTTATAACAAATTCGAACGAATGTATAAAAAAATAACAATATAAATAATGATAACAATGAAAAGTATATACAGTTAGTCGAACACTATACAATGTTTCCCATTTAGCAGAATGTCTTGATCTATACGCACGCACAAGCCTGGACAAACAAAGATGGTGTACAAATGGCTCGACGGATAAAAAATAACGGTTTTCGGCTAATAATAACGTGAATTTCGATTACCTACAAACGGTATAAACCGAATGACTTTATAAAAAATAAATTATACATACAACCACTTGGTTTATAAACGACTAAATGAATTTGAACGACAAAAAAGGAGGCATCAGATTATCAATAAACACAAACGGTTATAATTTTATAAACACTATTAATTATAAATATATAATAACAACAACAATAATAATAATAATAATAATAACAATAATAATAATAAACAAAATAATAATAATTATAATAATAATAATAATAATAATAATAATAATAATAATAAAAGAAAAGACAACAAAATACAAAAAAGGAATAAAACAAATCAATTAGTCAAATCAATGAGGTTTTATAGATTAAAAAACTAATATAATTAAAACTCATTTTGATTTGATGGGTGTTTAGGGGGTTACGAAATGTAACGAGGGGTATTTATAATACAACCCTAAAATGATTTTGTTTTACATAGAAAGATAGATCTAAACTAATAAATTAAGTATATTGTATTATAAATTAAAGAGTTAGAATTAGAAGTAGAATATAAATATGTTTAATATATTAAGAAATCAACTTAATATGGCTTAACGCTAATTATTTTTTTCTTTGTAACAAAATAAAAAACAAATTCAACATGTATTTCGTATTTCTCAAGAACCAATGCATATAGTAAATAAAAAATGATCAAGCTAATATTTACCTACATTTAACATGTTCATATTCGTATATATGTCTTTTTGATAATACATTAATTGAACTCGCAATCTTCATCGTTTATCTCAAGAAGACCACACAAACAATAATAAAAACTATTAAAAAAATATTAACTTATACAAAATGACATTTTCCAAAGTTGAGTACTTCCTTCACCTTCCATACAAATACACACACTCCAATGTAGAGTTTTATGTGTTCCAATGTTATCATTTCCTCCATGTTATTCTCTAAACTCTAACAACATGATCTAGTTATGTGAACTATATGTATCTATATTAAGATAATAAATGTCACACGTACCAATTAAACGTCATAAGTTAAAAACTCTTGAGTTGTAGTGATTAATTAGTTGAAAGTTGAAGACATTTAGTATTAAAATACATTTTTCATGTAATTAAGTTTTTTTTTTCAAATTCCTAATGTATCTAAGATATAAGTTAGAAAAACTATTGAGAGATAGATTTTTAATAGTTGAAAGTTGAAAGATTAATTAAGGGAGTTTCAAATGAATATGGTAAAAAAAAAAATGTTTATCTTCAACAATGATGATTTGAATGACTTCTAATAATAATAATAATAAATCACTTTAAACTAAAACTATTAAAATACGTTATTATATTATAAATTTACATTTACGTTTCTATTCTATATTAAAACTAGCTCCATGTTTGTCGCAACTAATAGTGTAGGTCTTTTAGAAGTTGCGTTTATCTTCTTTTTAGTAAGTTAAATGTGCTATAGATTTAATTCGAATAACTATACGTTATTAATTTTTATAGAATCATAACATAATTTCTTAATAAATATAGCTAAAAAATGAAAATATGTTTTATGATTCAAACTGTTATAAATGGAATTTTTTATAAATAAAACTTATTATAATCCAAAAATGTGTTATATCAAACTTATTATGATTCAAAAGGTAAAATAATCTGAAAATGTGTCTTAATTTTTGGATCGTTCTAATATCCACAAATGTGGTGAATCAAACTTTTATATTGATACACTTTTAATATTAAAAACTCATAATGATAAAAGATGTTATGAATAAGAACTTTTTATTATCCAAATTCTAAAACTTGTTATGATTCAAGATCCGAAACTTGTTATTATCCAAATTCTAAAACTTGTTATGATTCTTAATAGTTAAAGCGAGTTAAAAAAAGAAAACAACGAGTTTTAAACGAAAAATAAATTGAAAAAACATAACAAAAAACTGAATAACAAGCGAAAAAACTAAAAAATGAAAAAGAAAAACTAAAAACTAAAAACCAACTTTATTAAAAGCAAAAAAAATGTTTTAAAAAAATAAGTAATAAAAAAACTCGGCTAAAGTATGTTGTACGGACGCATGTAACATGTGATTATGTCATCGAGTACGCATTACATTCCATGGACGAGCGTCACATGTTATTATGTCAAACGCAATAATTATATTTGATGTTATTGCCTTGACAGAATGAGCCGACGAGAATTATTATCACAGTCGTCACTGAAATTAGAGTCATCACTGGATCCGAACTATATATATATATATATATATATATATATATATATATATATATATATATATATATATATATATATATATATATATATATATATATATATATATATATATATAATTTGATGTGATTAAATAAACATTTAATTGATTAAGATCAAATTTGGTCATTTAAATTTTGGTTTGTGTTCATTTAGTTAATTAATTCTCTTTATGTTTTAAAAGATCACTAAACTTATTAATTTATGCCAAACTGGTCACTAAACTCTTTTTGTGGTAAGTTAACTTTTGAAATTATGTTAAAATGGTCACTAAACTTTCGAAATTAAACTCATTCTATTTTATATGTATTTTTTTTAGAAATTTTTATACAAATTCTTTTTTTATTTTGTTTTTATACGTTTTTTTATAATTGGTTTTATAACCTCATTTTTACATGATTTTGAAAAACAAGACATGAAAAACGAAGTAAAAAAATGAAGTTATATAAATAGATTGCGGAAAAATAATGAAAAAAATAGTAAAAAATTAAGTTATAAAACCGAATATTGAAAAAACATTTCAAAACAAAGTAAAATGAAGCTAAAAATTGGATTGTGAACAAACATGTAAAAAAATAAATGAATTTGAAAAAACAAATTCTAGAAAAAAGAAAACAAATAAAACCGAAGTAGCACAATTTCGAAAATTTAGTGAAAATTTTAGCACAATTTCAAAAGTTAAGCGACCACAAAAAAAGTTAAATGACTATTTTGACACAAATTAATAAGTTCACTATCATTTTAAACCATAAAAAAAGTTAAATGATTAAATGAAAAAAACCAAAATTTAAGTGATCAAATTTGACAAATACTTTTATTTTTGATCGAAAATTCCTAATACACAGTTTTTCTAGGCTAACCTAATTTTTTTACCGACTCAACTCGATCCAAATATTAATTAGAAGAACCCTGAAAATAATTAGAATAAAATGATCATACAGTACTAAAATAAACGACATGTACAATAACAAAAAATATCACTATCACGATACGGAAACTGTATGAAACGAGCGGAAGGGAGCCGCGCATTGCTGCGGTTAAGGAAGTCAACAAATTAAAACTACCGGGATCATAACTGTAATAATGTTAAACTGGCAAACAAAACTATAGGGACCAAAATTGTAATTAATAAAAATTAAAACTATAGGGACTAAAACTATAATTATACAAATTAAAACTACAGGGGTAAAAATTGTAATAAACTAAAGTAGTACTGTTCATTCAAGGCAATAATTGTATATATACGAGCGGAAGAGAGCCGCGCGTTGCTGCGGTTAAGGAAGTCAACAAATTAAAACTACAGGGATCAAAACTGTAATAATGTTAAACTGGCAAACAAAACTATAGGGACCAAAATTGTAATTAATAAAAATTAAAACTATAGAGACTAAAACTATAATTATACAAATTAAAACTACAGGGGTAAAAATTATAATAAAACTAAAGTGGTACTCTTCAGGTAACAATTGTATATATATATAATATAATATAATTTATAAGTCGGACTAGAGCTTCGTTCTCATCATGCATGTTTTCACTCGTCTAAATTTTTTTTTACTACTGGATAATTCCCCACAAGCAGCAACCTACTTTTTAGCATTTTTGTTAAGTCATTTACAATGACCTTTGATCATTAGATAATCATTCCAGGAGTCGATTAGTTCTAATAAAGGGTAGATAATGAACTGAGCCAAATACTTTCATGCATCCATGGCTCATAGAGCTAGCAGATCCTAAAATATCTGGGAAAACAAAAAGAATAAAATACAATGAGAGCATAACTATACGATTACCTGAGCAATTAAGACTACATCAAACCAAACAGGTTTGTCAGGCTGGCATAAGTTAATTTTACGGTTTGAAGTTATGAATGAAAACAATTTCTACCGCCTAAGATACAAATTTCAGCTTTAGCCCATTAAGTATATACAACATGATATAACCTATTCGAACAAAATCACTGAATAAGATTAAAATTCATAAACTAGGTAACAAGAAAAGGGGATCTTTGGAAGTGGTTCACAAACATGGACCATGCTCAAAGCTCAGTGACAGCATGGTGAAACCCTTGACAGTGGAAGAAATCTTCTCCCATGATCAGTCTAGAGTCGACTCAATCATCAAGACACGGAAAAAAGACATCCAAGGCTCCAAGACTACTCTCATTGCAAAATCTGGCAGATCAATCGGAACCGGAAACTACATAGTGACTGTTGCATTGGGCACCCCAAAGAAACTCCTTACGCTCATTTTTGACACAGGCAGCGATTTAACATGGACACAGTGCCAGCCATGCGCCGGGTCCTGCTACAGCCAGATAGAACCCATATTTCAACCTTCCTCATCTACAACATATTCAAACATCACTTGCAACTCAACCGAGTGCTCTGGACTCTCTTCAGCAACAGGATACCCACCCCTTTGCGAATCATCGACTTGTGTTTACCGCATTCAATATGGAGATGGATCAATCACAGCCGGATTCTTTGCAAAAGATAAACTCACACTGTTTCCAGATGATCCAATTGAGGGTTTCTTTTTTGGGTGTGGCCAGTTAAACGAAGGACTCTTTCGAGGTGCTGCTGGGTTGATAGGACTTGGTAGGGACAAGTTGTCTCTTGTGTTGCAGTCCGCTAAAAAATATGGGAAAGTCTTCTCCTATTGTCTCCCTTCAACAGCTAGCTCTACTGGTTACCTAACATTCGGAAGTAGCGGAATTGATAGCAATGTTACTTACACCCCGCTCTCTAAATCACAAGGGAACTCCTTCTACGGTCTTGATCTTGAAGCTATATACGTTGGTGGAAACAAATTATCAATAAGTCCAACGGTGTTTGCAACATCGGGCATGATCATAGACTCAGGAACTGTCATCACAAGGCTCCCTCCTACGGCCTACTCGGCTCTACGTAAGGCGTTTCGAGCAGAAATGACACAATACCCCTTGACTAAATCAGCGTCGTCTCTACTTGATACATGCTATGATTTAAGCAAATATAGTGATGTCACAATACCCAAGATAAGTGTGGTTTGGGGTGGGAATGTAAACGTGGAAATTCCACCTCAAGGAATACTTTATCCAATTGAGGATCAAGTGTATTGCTTAGCTTTTGCAGGGAACCGGGATGATTCTGATTTTGGTATATTTGGGAATACTCAGCAAAAGACCTTGGAGGTTGTGTACGATGTGTCTGCAGGGAAGGTCGGATTTGCTCCTGGAGGATGTTGATTGCTTAAAGATTCACCATAAATATATAGTTGTTAAGACCATATATATACATAACTTTTATTTGAATTCATTGAAAAATAATGCAAATCTTGATAATTGTATTATGGGATCGAGTTGTTTAGTATGACCCTATATGGCTCGCCTATTTGTTCTTAATTATCTTCTGCATGTTGTTTCCTGGATTTGTAAGTGACAAAAATCCCCATCGGCATTCACGCGGCGCTTTGATGCCGCCGGTATCACCGTTCCGTGATGCCGGCATTGAAATTCATCGATGAAGGAGCGTAGACGAAATCAGCCGCCATCTCTCCTGTCTTCTCCCTTTTTTCTTTGCGGCTACCACCCCCACTGAGGGCTTGTAGAGAAAATCAGCCGCCATGGGTGGTCATCGCTGAGGTGGAATCGTTGTCGGCAGCAACGACACCTTTCAGTCTAGTCATGTCAAATAATAAAAACTAAATTTAAAAACTTTCTTGAAAATACATAATATTTTTTGACAGAATTTTTAGTAATTAAACATACATCATGATCTCGTGGACATGTTTTATAAAACCTTCTCATTTAGTTTTTATTTCAAGCACATATTATATTTCATGTTGGTGTTCTTTAATCAAATTATATAGTTAAAAATTCAAAAACAATGAAAGATATTATAATTTTCATTCACTACGAGAATGCTAGGGTATCACTAACGGAGATTTCCGTCGGTATTCGGTAACCATTCACCGTTACCGATGATTACCGGCGGAATTGGCGAGGGAAAAAAATAGATGGTGGTAGATTATATCGACCGAATATCGACGGTTTTGGTGACAGAATACTGACTGTATACTTGCTTCAGTAATCACCGACGGAATATCGACCCAATTAGGTTGACCGATATTTTTCACTTTACTGACGGAATACCGACCCAAATATTTACCTATCGAATACCGACCCATATTTTTACCTGATGGGACACTTTCTTCTTCTCGTTGATAATACCAATTAGTTCATACTATTTAAATTTCTATAAAGGTGTTTAGGTATCAATCTAGAAACCATTAAGGTTGCAATTTCATGTTGCTTATCCTACATTTTGAGCGAAGATTTATGTTAGTGATCAGGTTATTTTCAAATGGTAGTAAAGGAATAGTTTTTCAAGACACTAGTACAGAAGTGATTTGTTGATGCGGTTAAAATGGTATTTAGATGCGGTTATTCAACCGCACCTAATTATTGTGCAGTATTAAATATCACATTTATTAGTGCGGTTTATCAAACCGCATCAACAATGACTAAACCGCATCAAATGAGCTTTCCTGAAAGTATAGAACATCGCACTAAATACATATAACCCGCATCATTAAAACAACGCAGCATATAATATTAACCGCATCATATAATTTGTTTTAGGCTTAGCATGGGCTTAGTCTGCCATTTGGAGTTAGCCTGACACATGGGCTTAGTCTGCCTTTTGTGCTTAGCCTACGACATGGGCTTAGTCAGCCGTTTGGGCTTAGCCTAACACATGGACTTATTCTACTATTTGGGCTTAGCGTACCACATGGGTTTAGTCTACGACATGGGTTTAGTGTGAGACATTGGTTTAGTCTCCGTTTGAGCTTAGCCTGACACATGGGCTTTGCGTGCCATATGGGCTTAGTCCTACAAAGTAGCTGTGGCCCATGATAAAAAAACAAACAAATTGCACTAAAATTTATTTCGGTCCATGCATATAATCATATATTACGCACTCTAAATTTATTTCGGGTCATTATACAAATATTTGATCCAGTACCAACATTCATAATTATATACAAATTTGTATCTTATAGAGTACAATGCTATAATACTATATATAAACATATGTCCAAGAACAATGCTACACAAAATCGTTTCTTATTGAATATTCTCCCGGCGGCCTTCAATCTCCTTGCTAACTAACATTGGCAATATATTTAATACCATTTGCTCGATATCATCACTCGAAAACAGCATGTTCTTGTTCCAAAACTAAAAGCAATTACGACAATATTATATTCAGGTATACAAAGAAAGAAAAGTTATATTTTTATACCAAAAGAACACATACTTCTTTAGTGGGACAATTGTGTTGAATCGTCTCAACGAAGTCCTGCATATGTTTGATGACTACAAAACCACATTCCCAGCCGGCTTTTTATTTGAAGCACTGTAATTAAATCACAAATAAATATTTTCAACACCTTCATATAAATTGAAAAAAATGAATTTTAAAAAAAACCTTTGCCATCTTCCATTTATATGTACCCGGGAAAGCTTCATCTATAATAGACACAATGGGGTAATTGGCCGGTGTAGCGAACGTTTTAAAGAGTCAAGAATATACGCGATTCCGTTTTTTAGGCAAAGAATAATAAGCACCCAATGTCCTCTATAAAAATATAAATCAGAAAACATTTAGGCTTTCCGTATGTTTAGTGTGTATATGTATTATATGGAGAATTATATATTACCTAGATATATATGGTGCAAGAAAAAAATCTTTCTTCTCATGATGCAAAACTAATTGTTTTATGTGATGTATGACGGCGGCTCGTTTTGTTTTGTTGTCGTCATCATCTTTAATAATTCTCGCATCAAGGAAAGCGCAAGACGAATTCTTCGGCAGCTCATAAAAATACCTTAATTATATTATATAAGGTTAGTAAACTAAATCATATATAAAATGATATTTTATAAGTTCAACAAAAAGCAATAATAAGTAATAAGAACTTACATTGCAAACCATTGTAGAATGTGGAGATCAAGCTGACGGTTTAACAATAGTTGTAAGACCTCTGAAAGTACGATGTCAAATTCAACCATGTTGGGATACAACCCTTTCGGTGACAAGGTATTAAAAAAAAATTCACCACCAAACAGTTTGGGATAGTTGATCAAGTATATCTGTATGTTTCTTTCCTTTATTCCGTATTTTGATCAACAATCCATCCACTTCAGGGTCAACAAATTTTTGGATTGATGGTTGGTGTACATGTGTAGAAGTAGCCATTTGTGACATTAGCTAAAAAATCAAAACACAAACAATTAGTATTTATATTCTCATTATATATATTAACAAAGTAACTAAATTAAGGAATTTAAAGACTAACCAAATTTGTAAAAGAGGGCTCATTCCGACCAAAAATATCACTGTCGTTTCCTTGAAACTAAAATAACAAACAAAATGTTATAACTTTTAATAGTTCAAACTATATAAATTAACAACAAATGTAAATTTGTTGGTACGAATACCTGTGGCTTATAAACTGATGTCGTATCAATTTGTGATGGCGGGGAGGTGTGATTTGATCCAACTAGTGACGATTTGGTTGATGCGTCGTTGGTCCCAAGCTACAATATATTGTAATTTATATTTAACAATATTATAGAGAAATATATTCATATTCCTTTTAAAAAAAACATTTAGTGCATGTCTAGGCCACTGAACGATTGCATGATACAAATCCTCAACAGTTCTAACTTCATCTGTTCTTGTGACTGAATGGACTGGCAGGTCCTTAAACGTTTCAACGAATTCATCAATTTGTACTTTGGCACATCCCTCTTCAATCAGTTTCCCATGTAAAACCGCTCTTGGGGTTGGCCATGTGACACGCCTAGGTCATCGTGCGGTCAAAAATAAGAGAAAACCTAACACTCACTAGTACAGTGGTAGTCAGGGTCGATCCGCAGGAGCTTCGTGGTTAGACTAGATGACAGATTACCAACTAGTAGTGTCACGCTACAGTCGGAGGACCTGGTTCCTAATTCTCAACTACTCTAAAAACAATCACCAACTAAAGTCAAGCTAAGCCTAAGCTAACTCAACTCAAACTAACCTAGTCACTTTCTGAAATCAGAAGTGCATCTCTGAATCAGAAGCAAACAAAGGCATCCAAACCAAACAAAGCATAACCTGACTAATAACTAGGGTTATGATTGGACAGCTACTAGCTAAGATTCAATGCTCAAAACTAACCTAATTGGCTACTGATTTCAGCAAAGGAAAACAGTCCCAAACAAGGTCAAAACAAGATCCAAACACAATTCAATAATCAAAACACAAACAAAACATCCAAAACACCGAAATACCAATAATACTTGTAACCAAATGCTTCTCATTCATAAAACTCAGATCCAAACATAAAAACAGTAACCGAATAACACTAAAATAGAAACCTAAGCTTGGTGTCAATGGTTGTCACTCCCAAAGATACAAACCAAAGCTTATGACTATCTCACTAATTAAAAATAAAATCCAAAACATAAAAATACCACTTGAGAGCTTGCTGAAACGAAATCTTGGTGTCAAAGAGCTTCAAGGTCGATTTTACACCCGGTCTTTGCTCGGGTTTTCGGCTGGAAATGCCTCTATTTATAGTTGCAAATTTCCCGCAGCCGCGCCGCGCAAATGAAGAATCTGCAGCGCGCGTACTTATCAGATCCCGTTTTTTCGTCATTTGAATGCGTTCCACCGCCTTAAGCCCGCGTCGCGTATTTCTTGATTTTTCATTCTTTTCCAAACTTCTTTCTTTTGTCCGCTTTTAGTCCCTGTTTCCATTCTTTTCTTCCAAACAAGTCCTGGCACAAAAAGTGAGAATACCCAGACATATCTGATATAATTTCATCAAGAACAGGGCTCAACAACGCCTAAAATACTTGATATCACTAGGCGTTGTCAAACACCCCACACTTGTGCCTTGCTTGTCCCCAAGCAAAAGAGTTTTTAACAAATTATAATAAAGACTCAAACAATTTTTGACTGTGTTTAGTTTCAAAGCTTATTGCCCTATGAGTTAGAATGGAATAGTTCGCGAAAACATAATTGAATTGTTCTTTGGAATTCATGGCTTTCTAAAGAACCCTTGATTACAAACTTTCTGTCCACAATGAAGTGTACTTACTCATTCAGATTCTAAAGGCCATTAAGGAATTGTCCATGACTTTCGATGTTGTTCGTGTAGCGAGCTTTCAGAAATACCATCCCAGACCAGACGATCTTAGGTGGTAAGATGCATAAGCCCCACCTATTTTAGACCTACCGGCTCGAACAACAAAGGCCACTGATTGATAATTCCTTCCTAAATTCCAATCCTAAAACAGTCCAATCTTCTAAACTCATAAAAACTCAACTTATTTGACTAACTAATAGCATGATCACAACTAAATAATATTTCTTGAAAAATACTAATGCTATCACAATAACAAGCCATTCGTTTCAAAATGGCAATTTATTAAAAATTTTGAAAAAGTTGCTAAAATTTTGAAAATCGGTCATTTCTGCAAAAATTTCAAAAAAAATACTCTTTCGACCATCCACACCCCACACTTAAGACCGTACAACGTCCCCGTTGTACAAAAATTATTTTTCAGCATAAGGGAGAAAGAGTTACCCCTGTTGGACGATAGATTGCTTGGTGCTCAGTATCACAGGTATAATTGCGAACAAACGGATCCTTGATTTCGTATGCTGGAGTTGTAGCACTACAGTAAACACGCCGGTGGTCAAGACAAGTGGAGGGGCACGGTGACCCCACACTTGTCTGAAACAACTCCTTCTCATTTGGTATATCATGCATAACTCAACAAACAAATTAAAAGCAAACATGACAAAATGAAATATAAACAAAGATACAGATAGTAGTGCCATAAGTTTTGTACATATATCCCAAAAGAAATAAAAAGAAAGAAAAAGTACATCAATCATCACCAGGTGGCCTGGAGGGTCCGGCCTTATGATCATGGGCCCTAGCTGGGAATGGTCGGGGATGTTGGCCCTGAGCTGATGCCATATATAGAAGTACCTCCCCGATCCACTCAAGCTGGACCTCGATCCTGGCAACCATAGCTGCCAGGTCCTCCTGCGGTGGCTGCGGCTGTGGTGCTGGCTCGGCCGGTGCTTCCCGCCTCGGTCGTCTCCGGCCCGGCTGGGCATATGCGGGCTGAGGTGCCTGAGGAGGCTCTGTAGGTGCCCGAATGAACTGCCCCGGGCGCTGCTGCTAGATGAGCCGCATCCTCTCCAAAGTGCACGCCGTAGTGCGAGACGGAGGCAGAGCGGTCAAAGAAGCGGCCACGGGGGCAGTGAGGATCCCGTATGAGCGGGCCAAGTGGGTAATGAAATACCCCCGGGCCAGTGGACTGCTGGCAGACGCTCCCGTCGAGTGGGTGGAGAGGGCGACCGCAAGGGCGAATGGCAGATGGAGGAATCTGGAGGGGTCCAAGAGGACCCAGAAGTAGGTCATGTCGTCGCCTGACACCTTCTCGCCCCCTCCCGCTGCATAATGGAGGTGGAGACGATACGGTGCATGAGGCGGTGGAGTGGGTCTCGAAGCTGGCTCTCCCTGGAGGTCCCTGCCTCATAAATGACGTTGGACAGTGGTGCCCAAACCGCCATATTGGCATCCCTGTCCGGCTACCCCTGGATACATGCCCCAAAGAACTAGGTGAAATGGCGATGCTGGAGGTCTGCTGGAGTGTATAAGCCGACCCTCCTCCCGAACTCGCGGAGGTTGCATTCCCTCTGCTCACCCCCCAAGCGAAATCGAACAATCCTGGATCACGGGTCTGATGCCCGAGGAGTGAAATGGATAGCAGAGAGGAACTCCAGGAGGAGCTCTGTGTAGACCACGTCCTCGTCCGTGGCCATAATCCTGTCCCAGCTACGGCATGCGAACGACGCATCCCCATGGGTCCAGGTGCGATGTAGGAATGGCTCGATCGCGCCCCAGAGTCCGGCGTCCCTAAGAATGTCCCTGTCGATGACTGTCGCCTCGAGAACCCGGCGACTAGTCAGTGAGTCCCTCCGTGAAATATATTCTGCCGAGCTGGCCAGTCCCTCTGGAAACTGGAGGAAAGGGTGATCCAACCTGAACATCATCTACAAAGAAAACACATAGCCACAAAAAGAAAAGAATTTTTTTTTGCAAAATTAGTCCTTTTCTTCCCCACCGCACCGCGGCGCGGCCCAAGTGCAAGGGCGCGGCGCGGCGTGCGGCTGTTTCAAAACCTCGAATCAAACTCGCGATTTAACCTGCTAAAACTCGATCCAATCATTCCACAAGGTAGCCTAAGTGCCGACTAACTCATCTAGGGTCTCTATTTGGCAAAACAAACACCCTATGAGTTAGCATTGACGATTCTAAGTTTTGAACTTTTCTGGACAAATCACTAAAATTAACTACCTACTCTCTAGTTTTAGCAACTAATAGATAGTTAAAAGAGTGTACCTTGGTAGTAGAAACAAAATGAGCAAGAAAAATTGCGAGAGAAATTTGTTGATCAGAGCTCCGAGTCGTGTGAAGTGTGTGTCGAGTCGCGACTTACCTTAATATAGGAGAAAACCGACTGATCATTTCCCGCGTCGCGCATTTACGCTTTGCGCGTCGTGCGTGTCACCAAATCAACCCCTGCGCATCGGGTTGGGTTTACGATCCCGCGTCGCGTAATTCAAAAACCCGCGGCGCGGTCTTCAAAATTTTAAAAACTTTTCACACGACCCTACACTTGCTTCAGACCACTAATACTTGCAAAAGATTGATGTATTTTCCTAATTAATCCTAAGAAATATAAAACCTACCTATGACATGATGGGTTGCCTCCCAACAAGCGCTAAGTTTAACGTCTTCAGCCAGACGCTGAGTCCTTCTACAGCTACGGTGGATCGTATGCCTTCTTCCTTCGCTGGTTTTCAGTCACCACCGTCCCTTTGTTGATCCACTGCTCCGCAAACTTTCCTGGGTCGAATGGCTTGCTGGTTCTCCTGTTGTGGCCCAGTTGCCGTTTCCCAATGATTTCCCGCGAGTGCTTGGAAGTAGCTTTGAACCTCCAAGCTCGGTCCTTCCTTCTGCATCTCTTCAAAGTCAAAGGCTTGACATGGAGCACGCCCAGTGCTGCTCCCAGTAGTTGTTTTGTACCACGTTTGTTGCTCCCATATTGCGTGTTATCTTCAGGTTGCAATTTTGGCTTGCAGTACCAATAAAAATTTTCCAATCGAATGGGATCGGAAGGCAACATATCAGGATGCTTCCATATGTCCTCATCGATAGTATTGATCACATCTAATCTTCCATTCATGAATGGATCATGAGTGGTGATAAAACATGTTTATTATTTTCAAATATTAATTCGTGAGCATCAACTTCTTGATCATCGTCCAAAAGGGGGGGGGGTGGAACCAAGAATGAGCGACTAGTTTGATCCGATGGTGGTACAAAGTCACCCATCACCAGATCCTTACTTTCAAATTTCTCAAAATTTTCAAAAATTACAGGGTTGGGGGTAATATTGTCATCTACACCCTCTTACCTAATAGTATCAAAAATTTCAACAATTTCAGGACTTGTTGGGCTGGGATCAGTACTGTCACTTACAGCCCCCTCCACAACATCCTCATCAACCAAATTGTCTGGTGATGGTATGGATCCACCCAACACCAGATCAACATTACTAATACTTTCAAAAACATCAAAAACTTCAAAAGCTGTTGAGTCAGAGGTAGCATTGTCACCTACAACCTCTTCCTCAACAACATTTTCGACCCTCTCAGTGGTCTCTTGACTTTCCCACGGTGTATGCCCTTCCATCACATATTCAGGTGATGCAAGTTCACACACAATATTATTGGTATAAAAATCAGTCGCCTCCAGTTCTGGCGAAGGTGGTGAACATTTCTAACTTTCCTTTAACCTATCAAAAGAAGCTTGCAATCTTAAAAGAGCATCAGCCTGGTCCTTCTGTTCTTGGTGAGTGTTATACCAGAGTACCCAAAGTTGGGCCCAAGTTGCAGAATTTTCAGGTTGAAATGACTCCTCGGTCCGCCATCCATTGTCATCGGATGATCCATCGTAGCAATCATCCTCGTAATAGGTGTCAGCCGGATTCTAATACTCAAAATATTGATCCGGATATATGTAATCGCCCATTATGAAGACGCACACATACCAAGAATCACAAAACTAAAATCAAACATCAAAAATCAGAAGCTAAGTCCTACAGATCACCTAATCTAAGCGCACAGCTCCCCGGCAACGGCGCCAAAATTTGACACACCTAGGTCGTTGTGCTGTCAAAAATAAGAGAAAACCTAACACTCACTAGTACAGTGGTAGTCAGGGTCGATCCGCAGGAGCTTCGTGGTTAGACTAGATGACAGATTACCAACTAGTAGTGTCATGCTACAGTCGGAGGACCTGGTTCCTAATTCTCAACTACTCTAAAAACAATCACCAACTAAAGTCAAGCTAAGCCTAAGCTAACTCAACTCAAACTAACCTAGTCACTTTCTGAAATCAGAAGTGCATCTCTGAATCAGAAGCAAACAAAGGCATCCAAACCAAACAAAGCATAACCTGACTAATAACTAGGGTTCTGACTGAACAGCTACTAGCTAAGATTCAATGCTCAAAACTAACCTAATTGGCTACTGATTTCAGCAAAGGAAAATAGTCCCAAACAAGGTCAAAACAAGATCCAAACACAATTCAATAATCAAAACACAAACAAAACATCCAAAACACCGAAATACCAATAATACTTGTAACCAAATGCTTCTCATTCATAAAACTTAGATCCAAACATAAAAACAGTAACCAAATAATACTAAAACAGAAACCTAAGCTTGGTGTCAATGGTTGTCACTCCCAAAGATACAAACCAAAGCTTATGACTATCTCGCTAATTAAAAATAAAATCCAAAACATAAAAATACCACTTGAGAGCTTGCTGAAACGAAATCTTGGAGTCAAAGAGCTTCAAGGTCGATTTTACACCCGGTCTTTGCTCGGGTTTTCGGCTGGAAATGCCTTTATTTATAGTTGCAAATTTCCCGCTGCCGCGCCACGCAAATGAAGAATCCGCGGCGCGCGTACTTATCAGATCCCGTTTTTTCGTCATTTGAATGTGTTGCACCGCCTTAAGCCAGCATCGCGTGTTTCATAGAACCGCGGCGCGCGTACGTATTTCTTGATTTTTCATTCTTTTCCAAACTTCTTTCTTTTGTCCGCTTTAAGTCCCTGTTTCCATTCTTTTCTTCCAAACAAGTCCTGGCACAAAAAGTGAGAATACCCAGACATATCTGATATAATTTCATCAAGAACAGGGCTCAACAACGCCTAAAATACTTGATATCACTAGGCGTTGTCACCATGCTGTACCAGAAGCCACAATCACTTGAGTGTCGACCACGTTGATAAGCAACTCACATGGGGTCCTCTTCTGCAAACCAGAAAACATATTAATTTACAAACTCAAAACTACAATTAAGCTGCAATCAAATTATAATTAATATATTATTACCTCGATAGGTGGATACTTGGGAGGTGAAACATCCCCATATCTAGACTCACGAACACATGACCCTGTGTTGACCAAGTCTCTACCAAGTTTAGCATTTCTAATCAATCCACCCTTAACCTTGGTATGACCAATGATCCCATCTACGGTCCGTGATCGTCCCCCGTGCTCGGGGCCCAAAAGCCGGGTTAAAGGATCTTCCTTATTTAAATAGTAGGTCCCATCGGCCTTCATTTTTTTCTCCTCTTCGTCCTATAAGATTTTCCCGTTACTAATTGTTTTACAAACAATGTAATCTAGAATAATTAAATAAAACAAGTGTTTACCAATCGTTTGTAATCTTCAAGGGCTCTAGGTGGAAGTTCATACAATTTTGTTTCCTTATCCATTATGGCCGCACCAAGCAAATACCTCTTTGATCGAACATCAGTTACACTTCCAACAAAGTTGTGTTTTTCTACAAGTTGATCCCAAATAATTTCTTTCTTTTTTTCCATAGACTTCCAGCCACCTCGTCCTAATCGGAGCCTCATCCTTCTCTTGGCATTGCTGGCTTTTGCTTTCTCGCTTTTTGACTTCACACACAATATCATCACAAATTGTTATAAATAATTACTTGGAAAGATATATCGGATAACATGCATTAAAATATATAACGTAAATTGTGCATTACATACCAAAAAATCTGGGCTAGTTTTTTGTAAGACAAAGGTTTCCCAATCCACCGGATTAATAAACGTATACTTCTCACAAGGAGACTTCTCTGTTTTTACGTAATCTGTCACAAGCCTTGATCTGAAATTTGTACCGATTTTCACAGCCTTCTTTCGCATATAATCTTTTGAAGCATCGGTCTGGATGTTCCAAATTTTCTGTAATTTAAAAAACGTTAACGATGCGTCTGTTAATTATGTGATCAATAACTAATTAATGTCGTAAACAATCTAAATGCATGCACACTTGACAAAACATACCTTCGTATCCAACCATATCTTCTCAAATTCTTCATTATCCAGTTTACCCATATCGATATGAACGGGTACCCTATGTTGAATCGTCATGCCAAACCAGGACATGAAATCTTTACTCTCTAGGACATTATTTTCATCAAAATAAACGTGATAATCTTCCTTGTTCATCTTCTTTGTAAAAGACGCTATAGCACGTTTGCCTCTTCGTCTTTTCCGTGTTTCTTCCATTTGTGATGACTGAGACATGGAATCATACACAAGATTGTGGAATGCTAACTTGAAGGAGTGATGGGCGAATCCAAGAGAACGGTGATGGTTAGTATGGTTTTAGAGAAACCTTTGATCGATAACGTAGACGTCAAATAAAGGGAATGTAGAATATGGGTATGCTGTTGTATTGTGATTACTAAGACCCGTAATACGCGGGATAATCAAAAAACTCCAATTATCATAATCATTTGGTGCGATCGGTCTTTGTTAGTGCGAATTCCCCCCAAATTTGTTGGCGGGAAAATGAAATTTTATTTTCTTGATGTGATTATCTATTGGGTTTTTAGGGTTTATTGCTGCGGTTATCAGAGTTCCTTGGTACGAATAAAAAATGCCATTAAAATAAATTCATAATCCAAACGTTCATTTTGTTGTACAAAAAAATTAAATGATAAAATTTAAAATGCCATTAAAAAAATTCATAATCCAAACATTCATTTTGTTGTACGAAAAAATTAAATGATAAAATGTTTAATGCCAAGAGCAAGCTTCAGACACTGCTCTTGGCTGGGGGGGGGGGGGTAACATCTTCCCACTTCGGCCATTGGCCTCATCCGACAACTGTCATTTTTACAAATTTATGTTATGTTCCCCCTTTTCCTTATGAATAATTATTACGCCCAAAGTAATTTCGAGCAAAATTACCGATGACATCATTATGCTAAAATGTCAACTGAGTACGTTGACATCACTATGCATGAATGTACGATTAATTTTGGTGTGTTTAATATTTGTTAGTGCGACAAATTAGCGGGAAACATAACTTGTGGTACGAAAATAATTAAAAAGTTATTAAATATTGCCAAGAGCAGGCTTCGCACACTGATCTTGGGTGTGGGGGGGGGAGGGGGTAACAACTTAATAACTTCTCTTTGGTTATATTCAAGATGATGCTTATTCATTCATTAGCACGATGAATTTATTAATTGGTGTGTTTTATTCATTCATTTGTGTGTTTATGTTATTTATTGTTGCGTTTTAAATAAATGTCATAACATAAACACCTTCATATATGGAAATTAATTTGTCATATTAACAAACTAATACAGTCTATTAACATTCCATATAAAAAAAATACAATTCTCGTATCCATTTACAAATGTTGCAATTAGAAAGGCCTAAATCTACTTCCCAAAATGATTCTCTAATACGATCATAAGTGTGTGATTCTTCATCACATTTTAAATCTATAAAGTCTAATGAAAGCTTCACTGTAGGCTGCAAATTAAGTAGAATATGCATATAATCCAAGTCTTTATATCCAATGATCCACCCTTCTTTTTTTTGTTGAAGATTCATTCCTTTCAAAATCGATAAACCCTCGGCTGATGACTCATTTGGCTCTGCCATGAGCAATAGACCAAGAACATAAGATGCCCCAATGTGACCTTTACTCGAAGATTTTCTAAATTTCTCTATGGCTTCCTTCTTTTCACTTGATGCAAAGAATTCAAACTGTGATCAAGAAACATTTTTTCATATAAAAACAGTTAGACCGAATACAAAAAGAACGAATGAGTATTACAGAAATATTTATTTATGAATGTTTACCATTCCGGCTATGTAAAGAGCTTCAGGGTTTTCAGCCGCCACACATCTACCCCAAAAAAGAGCTTCCTGAAGTTCGTAAGGGAAGAATGGGGATATCATATGGCTGTCAATGGAAAGTCATTCCAACACATGATTGTGTTTAGATAACTCATTTAATTTCGTGCAACTGATCATGAAAGAAAAAAATTTCAAGTTACAGAGGACGGTTCAGGGTTTTCAACGAACATACCTTGCCGATATGTTTAGCAAATCCTCTATGGAAGACGCTCCAACCTTAGTAGGGATTTCTATAAGGAGTTCGTCAGGTATACACAGAATGTTGGTGCAATTCTTCTTTAGCGGAGACATTTTTTGAAATTTTGAAAGACGAAACAGAGTAAATGGGAAAGAAAATGGGGGATGTGTTAACTGTAGCGGAGAAGCAGGTTTTGATCAGTCTCTGAAAGGAGGATTTATTTTTTGGTTACCATATATATGGGTTTTATTTTTTGGAACAAATTTTTTCAAAAGTTTAAGAAGGAATATTAATAAACAAGTGTTAATTATATTTTTTTACACTTGAATAAGATCACAATTTTATTTTTTTACACTTGATGATGTTATGAAGTATCTCAATATTACCCTAGTAAACCCTAACCATGCATTCATCATCATCATCAATCATCATTATCATTCATTCATCATCATCCTCAACATCATCATCAACCCTAATAAACCCTAATAAACCCTAATCCATCATATGAAAACTAGAAAACCCTAATAAACCCTAGTAAACCCTAACCATGCATTCATCATCATCATCAATCATCATCAACATCAATCATCATTATCATTCATTCATCATCATCATCCTCAACATCATCATCAACCCTAATAAACCCTAACAAACCCTAATCCATCATATGACAACTAGAAAACCCTAATAAACCCTAGTAAACCCTAACCATGCATTCATCATCATCATCAATCATCATCATCATCAATCATCATTATCATTCATTCATCATCATCCTCAACATCATCATCAACCCTAATAAACCCTAATCCATCATATGAAAACTAGAAAACCCTAATAAACCCTAGTAAACCCTAACAATGCATTCATCATCATCATCAATCATCATCAACATCAATCATCATTATCATTCATTCATCATCATCATCCTCAACATCATCATCAACCCTAATAAACCCTAACAAACCCTAATCCATCATATGAAAACTAGAAAACCCTAATAAACCCTAGTAAACCCTAACCATTTATTCATTCATCATCATCATCAATCATCAATATCATTCATTCATCATCATCCTCAACATCATCATCAAGCCTAATAAACAATAATCCATCATATGAAAACTAGAAAACCCTAATAAACCCTAGTAAACCCTAACCATGCATTCATCATCATCATCAATCATCATCATTATCAATCATCATTATCATTCATTCATCATCATCCTCAACATCATCATCAACCCTAATAAACCCTAATCCATCATATGAAAACTAGAAAACCCTAATAAACCCTAGTAAACCCTAACCATGCATTCATCATCATCATCAATCATCATCAACATCAATCATCATTATCATTCATTCATCATCATCCTCAACATCATCATCAACCCTAATAAACCCTAATCCATCATATGAAAACTGGAAAACCCTAATAAACCCTAGTAAACCTTAACCATGCATTCATCATCATCATCAGTCATCATCAACATTAATCATCATTATCATTCATTCATCATCATCATCCTCCACATCATCATCAACCCTAATAAACCCTAATCCATCATATGAAAACTAGATAACCCTAATAAACCCTAGTAAACCCTAACCATGCATTCATCATCATCATCAATCATCATCAACATCAATCATCATTATCATTCATTCATCATCATCATCCTCAACATCATCATCAACCCTAATTATCCCTAACAAACCCTAATCCATCATATGAAAACTAGAAAACCCTAATAAACCCTAGTAAACCCTAACCATGCAATCATCATCATCATCATCAATCATCATCATCATCATCATCAATCATCATTATGATTCATTCATCATCATCCTCAACATCATCATCAACCCTAATAAACCCTAATTCATCATATGAAAACTAGAAAACCCTAATAAACCCTAGTAAACCCTAACCATGCATTCATCATCATCATCAATCATCATCAACATCAATCATGTGACAATTGTAAATTTTGGTCAATGAAAGTCAACTGTAGTGAAACGAAGCGTACGTTAATTTATATGTTGAAAAGTTATTTTCCATAACTTTTGCGTTGAATTATTAATATTATAGTATTACGTATGCTAAATCAAAACAATTATCGGTTAAAAGTCGAAAATACGGACAGCAGTCTACTGTAGCGTAAAAATTCGATAATCGTACAATTATTATTTTGAGAATAATAATATTCATAAAACGATCTACTCGTAAATACGAACCTGTGGATATATAGAACGTCGAAAACGGAGTTCGTATGTGGAAGTTACAACCATTAAACCGCTGTGAACGGATAAATGTATGCAGGGTTTGGACTCAAAATACAAAATGAGGTGCCTTAAACATCAAATATGAAATAAAAATTCATATGATAAGTAATGTAATAATATCTAGTATTTGATTTCAAAGCTAAATGCGATTTCCGGTAAAACGTCAAAAATCGCGAAAACGGAAGAATACTGCGCTTAAACGCGTATTTCGACACCCAACGAATTATAATTCAATCAAATAAATGTTTGGCAATGTTTTTATACAAAATAATTATTTAGAACTTCGTTTCGTCAGAATCTCACAAAATTTCACTAAAACGTCTTACTATTTTATAAAAATAACACATTTTATACAAGTATATTGCTATTTTATAAAATCACCTCACCCCACCCCCCCTACCCTCCCCATCGGCAGCCCCCATGTGCTAAACCATCAAACCACAATCTTAGGATTACTATTTCAAATCTAGGAAGGATATGGGCTAGGAATAAAGTAATGCAACAAAATCAAACTATAATCTAATCAAAACCATGCAAGATATGATCACTTACATTTGAACCAAATCACACCACTCCTCTCTTCTCTCTTCCTCTCATCACTCTCGGCCACCCTCTCCCTCTCTTCTTCTCTTCCAAGCCGTGACCACCACCACCATCTCCAAGATCCATTTTCAAGCTCATTTCTCTAATCCAAGTGGTAAGTCTTCTTCACTCTTTGATTCTAAACAACATAACACAAGTTTTACACCTTTTACACACACTAACATCCATCAATACCCATTGAATATTAGCTTTGTCCAAGGCTCTTTGAGCTCAAATCTTCATCATCTTCAAAGATCTTTCAAGCTCTCTTGGTAAGTTATGATCAACTAGTGATTTAAGTTCTAAATACTTTCATATACTCTTTTACACACACATATTCACGAAAATCCATTGGATAATAGCTTTGTCCAAGGGTCCTCCAAGTCCTAGAACCAAATTCTTCAATCTTCTACCAAGGAACCTTAAGATCCACACTCAAGGTGAGTTCATACCCCTCATTTTCATCTTTTCAAACCTTTTTGGGGGAGAATACAAGTTCTTTAACTATATATGTTGTTTATTCAAGTTTATATGTGTTTAAATGATATATATGTTGATTTACACAAGTTTATAAAGTTAGTATTTGGGTAAAAATACCTTTAACATGAAATATGGGTAGATCTTTGTAAGATGTTCATAATGATATATAATATGCTTGTATAAAAGTTACTAGACTATAATTAAAGTGTGTAAAAATGTTAGATCTTGAACAAAAATGTTATAAATATGAATTTGGCATGAAATATGAGTAGATCTATGTATTATGAACACTTTGACATATTAAGTTGTGTAAAAGTTACTAAACTACAAATAAAGTGTACAAAGATACTAGATCTTGAATAAAAATGTTATAAAAACGGAAACTAGTAAAAACTACGTTTTTATAAATAAATGCACTATTTTCTAGCAAAAATGGTTATAATCAAGATATTACACTATTTTTGTGAAAAATATCTCAAAAGATGATATTTATAATCTTTGAACAAGTTATTTCGCTATCGCTCGTAAAAATAAGGTTATTACGACGCAATTACTAAAAATAGACTATTATTGGAATAGTTTATGAACAAAAGGTTATTATGACATTTAAACATGACAAAAATAATTATATAAAAATATATAATTATTATACTTTACGATATTATCATGGGAAAAATGATAATGGACGATTACAAGAGTTTTTATATACAAATCGTACGTAAACAAGTTGATTGGAATACATACATTTTTGTGAGATGAATCTTCACAGTACTTTTATAAGTACCTACTATAAGTCCTGAACTTTTATAACCAGAGTCTCGGTAAGAGAGCGTGATATTTGAGTATAGATCTATACGGGGCTTGACAAACCCCGCACCTGAGCTGCTAGCTACAGCTTGACCGGCAGGTCTGAGGTGTCCAAATGTCTAACATTCCGACGCCTGAAGAACGTCGCAGCAGGCCAACTAGTCACAGTATGGTTATATGGTATCTCACATGGGAAAATAATCAACTTAATATTTTCATAAATTGTTTACGTGGAAATATACATTTCAACGAAAGATACACTACAGTTTACATAATTACATTTTTTAGTCTTTGAGATTTAAAGACTTGAACATTTTATGAGAAAATATTGGATTTTCTTGGTTTTCAAAACTATCGTATACAAACAAAGGACATTTCTTATGCAAAAATCTTATGAACTCACCAACTTAATTGTTGACACTTTTTCAACTACTTGTATTCTCAGGAAACAGTTAAGGTAAATTCAGGCGCTACAAGATGGGACGTTACGACGTCATTTTTGTCTATTTTTGATATCATCTCAATTGTATTTGAAGCATGAAACAAGTAAACTTTGTAACATTTGCAATTGATTAAATGATGGTTGTGTGCTTGGAATTCACCTTGTTCAACTTTGTTATGATATTGTTCATGAAGTCATCCACCCTTAAACTATTCCGCCAATACGGTTTGAGGGTGTGACAGATTGGTATCAGAGCATTGTTTATAGTGAACTAAGTATATTAATCCATTTAAAGATATACAACTATAAATACAATGGGACTAAAACTCTCGAAGACATTTTCGTACAAGTATACTTTTAAAATTACAACGATAAATTTTATAAAGTATAAGTACATACATACATACTAGAACGATATCATAACGAAAACATACAAAAGTGGCGAGATGAGTTGAACACTACGGATAGGCCTAAGTGTTTTGGTAATGATATCTTGGATAAATAGAGCCTGATCAACTGTATTGATCCAAGATATGATTAACGTATACTTAGGAATAGTTGTGGTGAACAACAAGTCCGAACACTTTCCAGTAACCAAAGGAACTAAACATGAAATTTAAAATACTATAGGAGTATTTTATGGCGCTATAGAACTAAACATGAAGTTAAAATACTATATGAGTATTTTGTGTACATTACTTAGTTATATATATGTGTGTATTTAAGAATCCCCTTATATATACTTCTTATACCCCACTCCTCGTACATACACCATGGCCGGACACCATTTGCCAGGAGACCCCTATTTCCCCGAGGAGGGAAATGGGGAATGGATTAACGAGGAACCAGAAGAAGAACCGGAAGAAATGACGGATAGTGAGGACCAGTGGGACGAGGAGGAGTCCGAAGACGAACCCGAAGTCATCAACCCCCGTTACCCAGTCCGCAGCTTACATGCACCACCGCCACCACCGCTATTTCAGGTATATCGCCACCCTGGTGGCCCGTTATGGATGCGTACACCTCGAAAGAGGGTACCTCCCATTCACCGCCCCTTAGTAATAGAAGAACCTCTTCAGGCCCGACACCAGAGTGCACAGAGCAAATACGCATCTGGAGCCGCGAGCAGGACTTGCAACCCCCGTATCACCTATTCTACGACCACTACGACATCAGCAGAGGGGGCTATGCAGACCGAGCTTTACCAGTCATGGTCGGACGCATCAGCCGTCAGGAGGAGCGGATTAGGGCAGCCTCCAGCCAGATCATGGATGTGGGAGCTACTGCCGAGGTCACTGCAGCGCGCCTTCGACACTTAGACGAGACCCGTGGCCATACCGCTGGACGAATCGACTCACTCGAGGAGGACGGACGGACAGCTATGGGTATGTTCCAGGAGGCCTTTGAGCGGATATCAGATTCTGAGCAGAGGATACGAGACATTGAGCGGAGGGCCGAGGAGGCCGAGCGAGAGGCTGCCGATCTGAGGGCACAGGTGGATGCACTACGCGGAGCTAGAGGATCCAGTTCGTCTTGAGTAGTACTCGTACTACTCAAATTTTGTTATAGACTAGGACCTTACGAGTAGGCACTATACGCTACTCGCTTTATATGTAGGCGCGACCCTACAATTAAGTGATTACACTCTTTGTGGGTCGTTACGCCGCCCGTTTATTTTTACATTGTAGACCTCTGCGAAGGTCAAATTTTCCATCTTAAAAATCATGTAACGCTACAAATTATGATTAATATGATGATGTGGTTTATTTATAAAGCGTTGTACAAATATTTGATATGTATGTTTGATACTAGCTTATGGTTACAATTTACGAAAAGAAAAAGACAAAGAGAAACTTAAAATATAGTCGCCATGTGCTAACGACAACATACTTATAATAGCCCTTACAGAAACTAACCAACGTCAAATCTTGAATCCTTGTGGCAGAAATATGCCACCTCGTAGAAGAAACGCTAGGCGAGCACCGATCGCAACTCCAGAGCCACCCATGATGGACTCAGCTACTTTCCAAGCAGCTGTTACTGCTGCGGTAGCAGCTGCTATCGCTCAGATAAACCCGAATGGGACGAATGGAAATGGAAGCAGGAATGGTGCCAACGACTCCACAAATGGAGAAACATCAAACCAATCACGAGTATGTTCTTACAAGGACTTCGCAAATTGCAAACCAGTAACTTTCCATGGTACCGGTGGTGTCCTTGCCCTCACGAGATGGATAGAGAAAACAGAATCAATCTTTGATATCTCCGCCTGTCCCGAGGAATTTAAAGTCAAATACGCCGCTTGTACCTTTGCCGAGACGGCCATGTCCTGGTGGAAGGACCATGTTAAGGTTCTGACACTTCCCCTGGCCAACTCGATGAGTTGGGAAGAATTGAAGACAATGCTGATGAAGGAGTACTGTCCCAGGGGGGAGATCCAAAAGCTAGAACAAGAGCTGTGGAACCTTACCATGAAAGGTTCAGATCTGACCTCCTACACGAACCGATTTAACGATTTGGCAACCCCTTTGCCGTACTCTGGTCACACCAGAATCTGTGAAAGTGGAGCGATACATCTGGGGCTATCTCCTCTGATTCAGGGGAATGTAGAAGCGGCAAGCCCCGCCACTTTCGACAGCGCAAAACGACTGGCGCAACGATTAGTCGACCAT
This sequence comes from Cichorium intybus, assembly GCA_023525715.1. NCBI lineage: Eukaryota > Viridiplantae > Streptophyta > Magnoliopsida > Asterales > Asteraceae > Cichorium > Cichorium intybus. The sequence goes on along the minus strand of CM042012.1, from coordinate 54,220,353 downwards.
GGAGTTCGCCAGGGCACCATGACCTCTAAAACTGAACAACCAAGAGAGAGGGACCACAAAAGAAAACCCTGGAACAGGGGGAGGAATCAGCCTAACCAAGAAAATGCCAAGAGACAACAACTAGTGGCAGTCCGTGCAGCCACTGTCCCGACTACCCCAACAACAACCAAACAGTATAATGGAACACTACCCAAATGCAACAAGTGTAATTTCCATCATACCGGAGCCAGTAGAGAAATGCACTGCTTGAACTGCAACAAAAAGGGTCATACCGCCCGTTTCTGCAAGACGCCAGTTCCACAAACCACCCAAGCCTCTAATGCTGGGGTGAGTCAAGCTTGCTATGGTTGTGGTGAGACGGGGAATTTTAAGCGTGATTGCCCGAAGACAAAGAATGTGGGGAGAAATGGAAGAGTCCTAGCCATGGGACGCGTGGAAGCGGTGGAGGATCCTACCGTGGTTACCGGTACGTTCCTCGTCAATAATTCATATGCTTGTATTCTATTCGATAGCGGTGCGGAGAGGAGTTTCGTAAGCCACGAGTTTAAATACTTACTAAAACAAAAACCTCAACCACTCAATGAAACATTTACAGTAGAAATGGCTAATGGAAAAACAGAAAGCACAAACGACATATACATAGGCTGTACACTCACTCTGGACGATCACTCCTTTCAAATTGATTTAATGCCTGTTAAAATAGGAAGTTTTGACGTGATTGTTGGTATGGATTGGCTAATTCCCTATCATGCCGACATCCTGTGTTACGAACGAGGAATCCGACTTCATCTACCGGATGACAAGACCCTTGTTGTCTACGGTGATAAACCCAGTACCAGCCTCCGAATCGTGTCTTGCATCAAAGCTCGAAAATACCTACAGAAAAGATACCATGCCTTCCTAGCCCACGTTGTTGATGAGAAGAAAGAAGTAAAGAGCATCAAAGAAATCCCTGAAGTCTGCGACTTTTCCGATGTGTTCCCAGAAGACCTTCCAGGAGTACCACCCGCACGACAAGTCGAGTTCAGAATCGATTTGATTCCAGGAGCCACCCCGGTAGCAAAAGCACCTTACCGATTAGCCCCGGCAGAAATGCAAGAATTATCCAGCTAACTAAACGAACTTCTAAGCAAAGGGTTAATCAGGCCGAGCTTCTCACCTTGGGGAGCGCCGATCTTATTCGTGAAGAAGAAGGATGGATCATTCCGTATGTGCATTGACTATCGGGAGTTGAACAAGCTCACCATCAAGAACCGATACCCGCTACCCCAAATTGACGACCTGTTCGATCAACTCCAAGGAGCGAGTTACTTCTCAAAAATCGATCTGAGGTCGGGATATCACCAACTCAAGGTTCAAGAGGAAGATGTTCCTAAAACGGCATTCAGAACTCGCTCTGGCCATTATGAATTCGTTGTGATGCCTTTCAGATTAACCAATGCGCCCGCAGTGTTCATGGATCTGATGAACCATGTATGCCGACCTTACCTAGATAAATTCGTGATAGTGTTCATCGACGACATACTTATCTATTCACGAAGTAAGGAGGAACATAGTCAACATTTACGACAAGTTTTGGAGACATTAAGAGCAGAGAAGCTATATGCGAAGTTTACGAAATGCGAATTTTGGCTTCGAAAAGTGGACTTTCTAGGCCACGTAGTCAGCAAAGAAGGGATACATATGGATCCCTCCAAAATCAAGGCCATCGAAAGCTGGGAAGCACCAAGAACTCCGACAGAAATCCGTCAGTTTTTGGGCCTTGCTGGCTATTACCGAAGATTCATACAGAACTTCTCCAAAATTGCAAAGCCACTTACCACCCTGACACAGAAGGGTGTAACATTCAAGTGGGGAGATAAACAAGACGCCGCCTTCCAGACCTTAAAGAAAGCTTTGTGCAGCGCTCCTATTCTGTCCCTGTCCCTTCCAGAAGGAACAGAAGACTTTGTGGTCTATTGCGATGCATCTAACCAAGGTCTGGGCTGTGTACTCATGCAGAGAGGAAAGGTCATTGCTTACGCTTCAAGACAACGTAAAACTCACGAGGTCAACTACACTACACATGACCTCGAGTTGGGAGCAGTAGTGTTCGCATTGAAGATCTGGAGACACTACTTGTACGGCACAGAATGTACAGTATACACCGACCATAAGAGTCTCCAGCATATCCTCAACCAAAAAGAACTCAATATGAGACAACGACGATGGATGGAGCTACTAAGTGACTATGAATGTGAAATTCGTTATCACCCAGGGAAGGCCAACGTGGTAGCTGATGCCCTTAGTCGGAAAGAGTACTCGGGCCGCCGAGTAAAGTCCCTGTCGATAACAATCCATTCCCATTTGGCCACTCAGATCAAAGGGGCACAGTTAGAAGCCTTAAAACCAGAGAATGTCGCGAATGAAGCCTTGCGATGGATGGATAAAAACCTCGAAGTTAAGAAAGACGGAGCTCGTTATCTCATGAACCGAATTTGGACCCCGAAGTTCGGCGGATACAGAGACATTGTCATGAATGAGGCTCAGAAGAATAGATACTCCATTCATCCTGGGTCCGACAAGATGTACCTGGACCTTAAGAAACTGTATTGGTGGCCAAACATGAAGGCAGAAATCGCTACTTACGTGGGCAAGTGCCTGACTTGTGCCAAGGTTAAAATAGAATATCAAAAGCCCTCGGGTCTGCTACAACAACCAGAAATACCCGAGTGGAAGTGGGAGCGGATAACTATGGACTTCATAACCAAATTACCAAAGACAACCGGTGGGTTAGACACTATATGGGTAATCGTCGATAGGCTAACCAAATCCGCTCACTTCCTACCAATCAAGGAGACTGATAGGATGGATAAGCTGGCGAGGCTCTACCTCAAAGAAATTGTAAAATTGCACGGTGTGCCAAGATCAATCATCTTGGATAGAGATAGCCGGTTCACTTCACACTTTTGGCAATCATTACAAAAGGCTATGGGAACCAGACTCGATATGAGCACAGCTTACCATCCGCAGACGGATGGCCAAAGTGAAAGAACCATCCAAACACTGGAAGATATGTTGAGAGCCTATGTGATAGACTTCGGTAAGGCGTGGGACACCCACTTACCGCTCATTGAGTTTTCATACAACAACAGCTACCACACTAGCATCAAAGTTGCTCCATTTGAAGCCTTATATGGACGCAAGTGCAGATCCCCCCTGTGCTGGGCTGAAGTGGGAGATACTCAACTAGCCAGAGGTCAAGTACCTAACAGCACTCTCACCGGTCCGGAGATCATACGAGAGACAACGGAGAAAATCGTTCAGATCCGTGAACGATTGAAAGCATCTCGTGACCGACAAAAGAGCTACGCAGATAAGCGACGCAAGCCTTTAGAATTCCAAGTTGGTGACCGAGTGTTGTTGAAGGTCTCACCATGGAAAGGAATGATACGCTTTGGAAAGCGTGGGAAGCTGAACCCCAGATACATTGGGCCCTTCGAGATCCTTGCTAGGATCGTCCCAGTAGCCTACAAACTCCAACTACCGCAGGAGCTCAGCAATGTCCATCCCACCTTTCACGTATCCAACTTAAAGAAATGCCTGTCCGATGAAACCCTTATCATCCCGCTCGACGAAATCGAAGTGAACGAGAACCTTCATTTTGTGGAAGAACCCGTAGAGATCATGGACAGAGAAATCAAGAGGACGAAACAGAGCCGCATTCCGATAGTTAAGGTCTGTTGGAGTGCCAAGCGTGGACCAGAATTTACTTGGGAGCGCGAAGACCAAATGAAACAGAAGTATCCACATCTCTTCCCAAACCCTTGAGGATCCACTCAAGAGTTAAATTTCGGGACGAAATTCTCTCTAACGGGTAGATGATGTGACAATTGTAAATTTTGGTCAATGAAAGTCAACTATAGTCAAACGAAGCATACGTTAATTTATATGTTGAAAAGTTATTTTCCATAACTTTTGCGTTGAATTATTAATATTATAGTATTACGTATGCTAAATCAAAACAATTATCGGTTAAAAGTCGAAAATACGGACAGCAGTCTATTATAGCGTAAAAATTCGATAATCGTACAATTATTATTTTGAGAATAATAATATTTATAAAACGATCTACTCGTAAATACGAACCTGTGGATATATAGAACGTCGAAAACGGAGTTCGTATGTGGAAGTTACAACCATTAAACCGCTGTGAACAGATAAATGTACGCAGGGTTTGGACTCAAAATACAAAATGAGGTTCCTTAAACATCAAATATGAAATAAAAATTCATATGATAAGTAATGTAATAATATCTAGTATTTGATTTCAAAGCTAAATGCGATTTCCGGTAAAACGTCAAAAATCGCAAAAACGGAAGAATACTGCGCTTAAACGCGTATTTCGACACCCAACGAATTATAATTCAATCAAAATAAATGTTTGGCAATGTTTTTATACAAAATAGTTATTTAGAACTTCGTTTCGTCAGAATCTCACAAAATTTCACTAAAACGTCTTACTATTTTATAAAAATAACACATTTTATACAAGTATATTGCTATTTTATAAAATCACCTCACCCCACCCCCCCTACCCTCCCCATCGGCAGCCCCCATGTGCTAAACCATCAAACCACAATCTTAGGATTACGATTTCAAATCTAGGAAGGATATGGGCTAGGAATAAAGTAATGCAACAAAATCAAACTATAATCTAATCAAAACCATGCAAGATATGATCACTTACATTTGAACCAAATCACGCCACTCCTCTCTTCTCTCTTCCTCTCATCACTCTCGGCCACCCTCTCCCTCTCTTCTTCTCTTCCAAGCCGTGACCACCACCACCATCTCCAAGATCCATTTTCAAGCTCATTTCTCTAATCCAAGTGGTAAGTCTTCTTCACTCTTTGATTCTAAACAACATAACACAAGTTTTACACCTTTTACACACACTAACATCCATCAATACCCATTGAATATTAGCTTTGTCCAAGGCTCTTTGAGCTCAAATCTTCATCATCTTCAAAGATCTTTCAAGCTCTCTTGGTAAGTTATGATCAACTACTGATTTAAGTTCTAAATACCTTCATATACTCTTTTACACACACATGCTCACGAAAATCCATTGGATAATAGCTTTGTCCAAGGGTCCTCCGAGTCCTAGAACCAAATTCTTCAATCTTCTACCAAGGAACCTTAAGATCCACACTCAAGGTGAGTTCATACCCCTCATATTCATATTTTCAAAACCTTTTTGGGGGAGAATACAAGTTCTTTAACTATATATGTTGTTTATTCAAGTTTATATGTGTTTAAATGATATATATGTTGATTTACACAAGTTTATAAAGTTAGTATTTGGGTAAAAATACCTTTGACATGAAATATGGGTAGATCTTTGTAAGATCACCCTGATGGCCTAGTGGATAAGGCTTAGGACTCTTTCTCTTCCCTCATAAAGAGGTTCCAAGTTCTAATCCCACTCCCTCTCATTCCCCATAGGGAGTGTTAGGTTTCAATCAGGGGATGGCCACTGGCCACCTCTCTACCCCCGTAGGTGATTGACTCGGACCACCCTGCTGCCAGGTGTGCGTGGGCCCCGAGGTTGCTTCATCAGGGTCATCCAAAGGATGGGTCGGGTGGGGTCCTCGGTTACCAAAAAAAAATGATATATAATATGCTTGTATAAAAGTTACTAGACTATAATTAAAGTGTGTAAAAATGTTAGATCTTCAACAAAAATGTTATAAATATGAATTTGGCATGAAATATGAGTAGATCCATGTATTATGAATACTTTGACATATTAAGTTGTGTAAAAGTTACTAAACTACAAATAAAGTGTACAAAGTTACTAGATCTTGAATAAAAACGTTATAAAAACGGAAACTAGTAAAAACTGCGTTTTTATAAATAAAGGCACTATTTTCTAGCAAAAATGGTTATAATCAAGATATTACACTATTTTTGTGAAAAATATCTCAAAAGATGATATTTATAATCTTTGAACAAGTTATTTCGCTATCGCTCGTAAAAATAAGGTTATTACGACGCAATTACTAAAAATAGACTATTATTGGAATAGTTTATGAACAAAAGGTTATTATGACATTTAAACATGACAAAAATAATTATATAAAAATATATAATTATTATACTTTACTATATTATCATGAGAAAAATGATAATGGACGATTACAAGAGTTTTTATATACAAATCGTACGTAAACAAGTTGATTGGAATACATACATTTTTGTGAGATGAATCTTCACAGTACTTTTATAAGTACCTACTATAAGTCCTGAACTTTTATAACCAGAGTCTCGGTAAGAGAGCGTGATATTTGAGTATAGATCTATACGAGGCTTGACAAACCCCGCACCTGAGCTGCTAGCTACAGCTTGACCGGCAGGTCTGAGGTGTCCAAATGAAAACTAGAAAACCCTAATAAACCCTAGTAAACCCTAACCACGCATTCATCATCATCATCAATCATCATCATCATCAATCATCATTATCATTCATTCATCATCATCCTCAACATCATCATCAACCCTAATAAACCCTAATCCATCATATGAAAATTAAAAAACCCTAATAAACCCTAGTAAACCCTAACCATGCATTCATCATCATCAATCATCATCAACATCAATCATCATTATCATTCATTCATCACCATCATCCTCAACATCATCATCAACCCTAATAAACCCTAATCCATCATATGAAAACTAGAAAACCCTAATAAACCCTAACCATGCATTTATCATCATCATCAATCATCATCAACATCAATCATCATTATCATTCATTCATCATCATCATCCTCAACAACATCATCAACCCTAATAAACCCTAACAAACCCTAATCCATCATATGAAAACTAGAAAACCCTAATAAACCCTAGTAAACCCTAACCATGCAATCATCATCATCATCAATCATCATCAACATCAATCATCATTATCATTCATTCATCATCATCATCCTCAACATCATCATCAACCCTAATAAACCCTAACAAACCCTAATCCTTTATATGAAAACTAGAAAACCCTAATAAACCATAGTAAACCCTAACCATGCATTCATCATCATCATCAATCATCATCATCATCAATCATCATTATCATTCATTCATCATCATCCTCAACATCATCATCAACCCTAATAAACCCTAATCCATCATATGAAAACTAGAACACCCTAATAAATCCTAGTAAACCCTAACCATGCATTCATCATCATCATCAATCATCATCATCATCAATCATCATTATCATTCATTCATTATCATCCTCAACATCATCATCAACCCTAATAAACAATAATAAATCATATGAAAACTAGAAAACCCTAATAAACACTAGTAAACCCTAACCATGCATTCATCATCATCATCAATCATCATCAACATCAATCATCATTATCATTCATTCATCATCATCCTCAACATCATCATCAACCCTAATAAACCCTAATCCATCATATGAAAACTACAAAACCCTAATAAACCCTAGTAAACCCTAACCATGCATTCATCATCATCATCAATCATCATCATCATCAATCATCATTATCATTCATTCATCATCATCATCCTCAACATCATCATCAACCCTAATAAACCCTAATCCATCATACGAAAACTAGAAAACCCTGATAAACCCTAACCATGCATTCATCATAATCATCAATCATCATCAACATCAATCATCATTATCATTCATTCATCATCATCATCCTCAAGATCATCATCAACCGTAATAAACCATAACAAACCCTAATCCATCATATGAAAACTAGAAAACCCTAATAAACCCTAGTAAAACCTAACCATGCATTCATCATCATCATCAATCATCATCATCATCATCAATCATCATTATCATTCATTCATCATCATCCTCAACATCATCATCAACCCTAATAAACCCTAATCCATCATATGAAAACTAGAAAACCCTAATAAACCCTAACCATGCTTTCATCATCATCATTAATCATCATCAACATCAATCATCATTATCATTCATTCATCATCATCATCCTCAACATCATCATCAACCCTAATAAACCCAAACAAACCCTAATCCATCATATGAAAACTAGAAAACCCTAATAAACCCTAGTAAACCCTAACCATGCATTCATCATCATCATCAATCATCATCATCATCAATCATCATTATCATTCATTCATCATCATCCTCAACATCATCATCAACCCTAATAAACCCTAATCCATCATATGAAAAGTAGAAAACCCTAATAAACCCTAGTAAACCCTAACCATGCATTCATCATCATCACCAATCATCATCATCATCAATCATCATTATCATTCATTTATCATCATCCTCAACATCATCATCCACCCTAATAAACCCTAACAAACCCTAATCCATCATATGAAAAATAGAAAACCCTAATAATCCCTAGTAAACCCTAACCATGCATTCATCATCATCATCAATCATCATCAACATCAATCATCATTATCATTCATTCATCATCATCATCCTCAACATCATCATCAACCCTAATAAACCCTAACAAACCCTAATCCATTATATGAAAACTAGAAAACCCTAATAAACCCTAACCATGCATTCATCATCATCATCAATCATCATCATCATCAATCATCATTATCATTCATTCATCATCATCCTCAACATCATCATCAACCCTAATAAACCCTAATCCATCATATGAAAACTAGAAAACCCTAATAAACCCTAGTAAACCCTAACCATTCATTCATCATCATCATCAATCATCATCATCAACATCAATCATCATTATCATTCATTCATCATGATCATCCTCAACAACATCATCAACCCTAATAAACCCTAAAAAGCCTAATCCATCATATGAAAACTAGAAAACCCTAATAAACCCTAGTAAACCCTAACCATGCATTCATCATCATCATCAATCATCATCAACATCAATCATCATTATCATTCATTCATCATCATCATCCTCAACATCATCATCAACCCTAATAAACCCTAACAAACCCTAATCCATCATATGAAAACTAGAAAATCCTAATAAACCCTAGTAAACCCTAACCATGCATTCATCATCATCATCAATCATCATTATCATTCATTCATCATCATCCTCAACATCATCATCAACCCTAATAAACCCTAATCCATCATATGAAAACTAGAAAACCCTAATAAACCCTAGTAAACCCTAACCATGCATTCATCATCATCATCAATCATCATTATCATTCATTCATCATCATCATCCTCAACATCATCATCAACCCTAATAAACCCTAATCCATCATATGAAAACTAGATACCCTAATAAACCCTAGTAAACCCTAACCATGCATTCATCATCATCATCAATCATCATCAACATCAATCATCATTATCATTCATTCATCATCATCATCCTCAACATCATCATCAACCCTAATAAACCCTAACAAACCCTAATCCATCATATGAAAACTAGAAAACCCTAATAAACCCTAGTAATCCCAAACCATGCATTCATCATCATCATCAATCATCATCATCATCATCAATCATCATTATCATTCATTCATCATCATCATCCACATCATCACCAACCCTAATAAACCCTAATCCATCATATGAAAACTAGAAAACCCTAGTAAACCCTAACCATGCATTCATCATCATCATCATCATCATCAATCATCATCAACATCAATCATCATTATCATTCATTCATCATCATCATCATCAACCCTAATAAACCCTAACAAACCCTAATCCATCAATGAAAACTAGAAAACCCTAATAAACCCTAACCATGCATTCATCATCATCATCAATCATCATTATCATACATTCATCATCATCCTCAACATCATCATCAACCCTAATAAACCCTTATCCATCATATGAAAACTAGAAAACCCTAATAAACCCTAGTAAACCCTAACCATGCATTCATCATCATCATCAATCATCATCATCATCAATCATCATTATCATTCATTCATCATCATCCTCAACATCATCATCAACCCTAATAAACCCTAATCCATCATATGAAAATTAAAAAACCCTAATAAACCCTAGTAAACCCTAACCATGCATTCATCATCATCAATCATCATCAACATCAATCATCATTATCATTCATTCATCACCATCATCCTCAACATCATCATTAACCCTAATAAACCCTAATCCATCATATGAAAACTAGAAAACCCTAATAAACCCTAACCATGCATTTATCATCATCATCAATCATTATCAACATCAATCATCATTATCATTCATTCATCATCATCATCCTCAACAACATCATCAACCCTAACAAACCCTAATCCATCATATGAAAACTAGAAAACCCTAATAAACCCTAGTAAACCCTAACCATGCAATCATCATCATCATCAATCATCATCAACATCAATCATCATTGTCATTCATTCATCATCATCATCCTCAACATCATCATCAACCCTAATAAACCCTAACAAACCCTAATCCTTTATATGAAAACTAGAAACCCCTAATAAACCATAGTAAACCCAAACCATGCATTCATCATCATCATCAATCATCATCATCATCAATCATCATTATCATTCATTCATCATCATCCTCAACATCATCATCAACCCTAATAAACCCTAATCCATCATATGAAAACTAGAACACCCTAATAAATCCTAGTAAACCCTAACCATGCATTCATCATCATCATCAATCATCATCATCATCAATCAACATTATCATTCATTCATTATCATCCTCAACATCATCATCAACCCTAATAAACAATAATCCATCATATGAAAACTAGAAAACCCTAATAAACACTAGTAAACCCTAACCATGCATTCATCATCATCATCAATCATCATCAACATCAATCATCATTATCATTCATTCATCATCATCCTCAACATCATCATCAACCCTAATAAACCCTAATCCATCATATGAAAACTAGAAAACCCTAATAAACCCTAGTAAACCCTAACCATGCATTCATCATCATCATCAATCATCATCATCATCAATCATCATTATCATTCATTCATCATCATCATCCTCAACATCATCATCAACCCTAATAAACCCTAATCCATCATACGAAAACTAGAAAACCCTGATAAACCCTAACCATGCATTCATCATAATCATCAATCATCATCAACATCAATCATCATTATCATTCATCATCATCATCATCCTCAAGATCATCATCAACCCTAATAAATCCTAACAAATCCTAATCCATCATATGAAAACTAGAAAACCCTAATAAACCCTAGTAAAACCTAACCATGCATTCATCATCATCATCAATCATCATCATCATCATCAATCATCATTATCATTCATTCATCATCATCCTCAACATCATCATCAACCCTAATAAACCCTAATCCATCATATGAAAACTAGAAAACCCTAATAAACCCTAGTAAACCCTAACCATGCTTTCATCATCATCATTAATCATCATCAACATCAATCATCATTATCATTCATTCATCATTATCATCCTCAACATCATCATCAACCCTAATAAACCCTAACAAACCCTAATTCATCATATGAAAACTAGAAAACCCTAATAAACCCTAGTAAACCCTAACCATGCATTCATCATCATCATCAATCATCATCATCATCAATCATCATTATCATTCATTCATCATCATCCTCAACATCATCATCAACCCTAATAAACCCTAATCCATCATATGAAAAGTAGAAAACCCTAATAAACCCTAGTAAACCCTAACCATGCATTCATCATCATCACCAATCATCATCATCATCATCAATCATCATTATCATTCATTTATCATCATCCTCAACATCATCATCCACCCTAATAAACCCTAACAAACCCTAATCCATCATATGAAAAATAGAAAACCCAAATAATCCCTAGTAAACCCTAACCATGCATTCATCATCATCATCAATCATCATCAACATCAATCATCATTATCATTCATTCATCATCATCATCCTCAACATCATCATCAACCCTAATAAACCCTAACAAACCCTAATCCATTATATGAAAACTAGAAAACCCTAATAAACCCTAACCATGCATTCATCATCATCATCAATCATCATCATCATCAATCATCATTATCATTCATTCATCATCATCCTCAACATCATCATCAACCCTAATAAACCCTAATCCATCATATGAAAACTAGAAAACCCTAATAAACCCTAGTAAACCCTAACCATGCATTCATCATCATCATCAATCATCATCATCATCAATCATCATTATCATTCATTCATCATCATCATCCTCAACATCATCATCAACCCTAATAAACCCTAATCCATCATACGAAAACTAGAAAACCCTGATAAACCCTAACCTTGCATTTATCATAATGATCAATCATCATCAACATCAATTATCATTATCATTCATTCATCATCATCATCCTCAATATCATCATCAACCCTAATAAACCCTAACAAACCCTAATCCATCATATGAAAACTAGAAAACCCTAATAAACCCTAGTAAAACCTAACCATGCATTCATCATCATCATCAATCATCATCATCATCATCAATCATCATTATCATTCAATCATCATCATCCTCAACATCATCATCAACCCTAATAAACCCTAATCCATCATATGAAAACTAGAAAACCCTAATAAACCCTAGTAAACCCTAACCATGCTTTCATCATCATCATTAATCATCATCAACATCAATCATCATTTTCATTCATTCATCATCATCATCCTCAACATCATCATCAACCCTAATAAACCCTAAAAACCCCTAATCCATCATATGAAAACTAGAAAACCCTAATAAACCCTAGTAAACCCTAACCATGCATTCATCATCATCATCAATCATCATCATCATCAATCATAATTATCATTCATTCATCATCATCCTCAACATCATCATCAACCCTAATAAACCCTAATCCATCATATGAAAAGTAGAAAACCCTAATAAACCCTAGTAAACCCTAACCATGCATTCATCATCATCACCAATCATCATCATCATCAATCATCATTATCATTCATTTATCATCATCCTCAACATCATCATCAACCCTAATAAACCCTAACAAACCCTAATCCATCATATGAAAATTAAAAAACCCTAATAATCCCTAGTAAACCCTAACCATGCATTCATTATCCTCATCAATCATCATCAACATCAATCATCATTATCATTCATTCATCATCATCATCCTCAACATCATCATTAACCCTAATAAACCCTAACAAACCCTAATCCATTATATGAAAACTAGAAAACCCTAATAAACCCTAACCATGCATTCATCATCATCATCAATCATCATCATCATCAATCATCATTATCATTCATTCATCATCATCCTCAACATCATCATCAACCCTAATAAACCCTAATCCATCATATGAAAACTAGAAAACCCTAATAAACCATGTAAACCCTAACCATGCATTCATCATCATCATCATCAATCATCATCAACATCAATCATAATTATCATTCATTCATCATCATCATCCTCAAGATCATCATCAACCCTAATAAATCCTAACAAACCCTAATCCATCATATGAAAACTAGAAAACCCTAATAAACCCTAACCATGCATTCATCATCATCATCAATCATCATCATCATCATCAATCATCATTATCATTCATTCATCATCATCCTCAACATCATCATCAACCCTAATAAACCCTAATCCATCATATGAAAACTAGAAAACCCTAATAAACCCTAGTAAACCCTAACCATGCATTCATCATCGTCATCAATCATCATCAACATCAATCATCATTATCATTCATTCATCATCATCATCTTAACGTCATCATCAACCTAATAAACCCTAACAAACCCTAATCCATCATATGAAAACTAGAAAACCCTAATAAACCCTAGTAAACCCTAACCATGCATTCATCATCATCATCAATCATTGTCATCATCAATCATCATTATCATTCATTCATCATCATCCTCAACATCATCATCAACCCTAATAAACCCTAATCCATCATATGAAAACTAGAAAACCCTAATGAAGCCTAGTAAACACTAACCATGCATTCATCATCATCATCAATCATCATCATCATCAATCATCATTATCATTCATTTATCATCATCCTCAACATCATCATCAACCCTAATAAAACCTAGTACATCATATGATAACTAGAAAACCCTAAAAACCCTAGTAAACCGTAACCATGCATTCATCATCATCATCAATCATCATCATCATCAATCATCATTATCATTTATTCATCATCATCCTCAACATCATCATCAACCCTAATAAACCCTAATCCATCATATGAAAACTAGAAAACCCTAATAAACCCTAGTAAACCCTAACCATGCATTCATCATCATCATCAACATCGATCATCATTATCATTCATTCATCATCATCATCCTCAACATCATCATCAACCCTAATCCATCATATGAAAACTAGAAAACCCTAATAAACCCTAGTAAACCCTAACCATGCATTCATCATCATCATCAATCATCATCAACATCAATCATCATTATCATTTATTCATCATCATCATCCTCAAAATCATCATCAACCCTAATAAACCCTAATCCATCATATGAAAACTAGAAAACCCTAATAAACCCTAGTAAACCCTAACCATGCAATCATCATCATCATCAATCAGCATCATCATCAATCATCATTATCATTCATTCATCATCATCCTCAACATCATCATCAACCCTAACAAACCGTAATCCATCATATGAAAACTAGAAAACCCTAATAAACCCTATTAAACACTAACCATGCATTCATCATCATCGTCAATCATCATTATCATCATCAATCATCATTATCATTCATTCATCATCATCCTTAACATCATCATCAACCCTAATAAACCCTAATCCATCATATGAAAAGTAGAAAACCCTAATAAACCCTAGTAAACCCTAACCATGCATTCATCATCATCACCAATCATCATCATCATCAATCATCATTATCATTCATTTATCATCATCCTCAACATCATCATCAACCCTAATAAACCCTAACAAACCCTAATCCATCATATGAAAAATAGAAAACCCTAATAATCCCTAGTAAACCCTAACCATGCATTCATTATCCTCATCAATCATCATCAACATCAATCATCATTATCATTCATTCATCATCATCATCCTCAACATCATCATCAACCCTAATAAACCCTAACAAACCCTAATCCATTATATGAAAACTAGAAAACCCTAATAAACCCTAACCATGCATTCATCATCATCATCAATCATCATCATCATCAATCATCATTATCATTCATTCATCATCATCCTCAACATCATCATCAACCCTAATAAACCCTAATCCATCATATGAAAACTAGAAAACCCTAATAAAACATGTAAACCCTAACCATGCATTCATCATCATCATCATCATCAATCATCATCAACATCAATCATAATTATCATTCATTCATCATCATCATCCTCAAGATCATCATCAACCCTAATAAACCCTAACAAACCCTAATCCATCATATGAAAACTAGAAAACCCTAATAAACCCTAACCATGCATTCATCATCATCATCAATCATCATCATCATCATCAATCATCATTATCATTCATTTATCATCATCCTCAACATCATCATCAACCCTAATAAACCCTAATCCATCATATGAGAACTAGAAAACCCTAATAAACCCTAGTAAACCCTAACCATGCATTCATCATCGTCATCAATCATCATCAACATCAATCATCATTATCATTCATTCATCATCATCATCCTTAACATCATCATCAACCTAATAAACCCTAACAAACCCTAATCCATCATATGAAAACTAGAAAACCCTAATAAACCCTAGTAAACCCTAACCATGCATTCATCATCATCATCAATCATTGTCATCATCAATCATCATTATCATTCATTCATCATCATCCTCAACATCATCATCAACCCTAATAAACCCTAATCCATCATATGAAAACTAGAAAACCCTAATGAAGCCTAGTAAACACTAACCATGCATTCATCATCATCATCAATCATCATCATCATCAATCATCATTATCATTCATTTATCATCATCCTCAACATCATCATCAACCCTAATAAAACCTAGTACATCATATGAAAACTAGAAAACCCTAAAAACCCTAGTAAACCGTAACCATGCATTCATCATCATCATCAATCATCATCATCATCAATCATCATTATCATTTATTCATCATCATCCTCAACATCATCATCAACCCTAATAAACCCTAATCCATCATATGAAAACTAGAAAACCCTAATAAACCCTAGTAAACCCTAACCATGCATTCATCATCATCATCAACATCGATCATCATTATCATTCATTCATCATCATCATCCTCAACATCATCATCAACCCTAATCCATCATATGAAAACTAGAAAACCCTAATAAACCCTAGTAAACCCTAACCATGCATTCATCATCATCATCAATCATCATCAACATCAATCATCATTATCATTTATTCATCATCATCATCCTCAACATCATCATCAACCCTAATAAACCCTAACAAACCCTAATCCATCATATGAAAACTAGAAAACCCTAATAAACCCTAGTAAACCCTAACCATGCAATCATCATCATCATCAATCAGCATCATCATCAATCATCATTATCATTCATTCATCATCATCCTCAACATCATCATCAACCCTAACAAACCCTAATCCATCATATGAAAACTAGAAAACCCTAATAAACCCTATTAAACACTAACCAGGCATTCATCATCATCATCAATCATCATCATCATCATCAATCATCATTATCATTCATTCATCATCATCCTTAACATCATCATCAACCCTAATAAACCCTTATCCATCATATGAAATCTAGAAAACCCTAATAAACCCTAATAAACCCTAATCTTTTTGGATTTTTTTAAATTTTTAAGGAAAGATATGAAAATTATAAAAAATATAAAATCCTTTTGTCTTTTTAAGTTTTGTGATCATCATTATCATCAATCATCATCATCAACCATCATTCATCAATCATGTAATATCTTATTCAAATATTATCATGTAATATCTTTATTAGGTTATTCATATGCTATGTACGTTATTCAAATTTTAATATGATATAATTTACACTTGTTTATTAATATTCCTTCTTCAACGTTTGAAAATTTTTTATCCATATAATAAAACCGACATATTTGGTTAATATTTGTTATCAACAAATATCTTATAATTATGCTAATACTTTTTTTTTAAATATCAAAACGCATGAATATAACCATTCGTGATCGATGAAGTATTCGGTTGTAAAGTAGATATTCTATTGTTTTATGAAGATATAGTTAATACGTGTCACTTTGTGGAATAAGCCAGGGGAGCAACCAATTTTGGGGGAGAAACATTCATGGTTGCATTAAAATTCAATGTTTCATTTTTTTATAACTAATTTTTACAACTGATACGAAATGCAAAAGAAAGTTCTTTTTTGGTATGGTAGGAAATGGAAAGGTAATCAGGTACCTGCATCTTTGAATGTCACCAATCATGTCAGCGCAGTTCACTGCACATTGGACATGTCGTCCTCGAGTTGCAAAAACAAGTGCACAACGCATTTAATGCATGTAATGATTTCAATTTAAAACCTTCACACCGTCGTCGAGTTTCGATTTTTGATAAAGGATGAGATTTCATATTTTTACTAATGCGGTAATAAAGAGACAAGTTTAATATTAAATTAACTAGCAGAAGCCCGTGCTTTGCACGGGTTTTTTCTTGCAAGTGGGTCCTTATTTGTTAGTGTTGTACTCGAAAAATATTTTGTCATTATACGGTTTTTTAAAGATTATGAAGCTTTTTGAAGTTTTCTGTTAATATTATGAGAGGTTTAACACGAAGTAAAGAGATACAGATTTGGAATAAAGCGTCACAGTTAACTTTCATTGATAATGATTAAGGGTTACATAAGCGATTGAAAGAGAAAACAAAACAGATGAAGTACCAAAAAAAACAAACAAAAGGTTTTCCATAGATATAGACAGACCACTTCTATTGACTAACAACTAACCATATGTAAGATGTCTTTAGTAGGGATCTAGAAAGATGAAGAGACTTGGTCAGGAATAGATTCCTCTAGGCGAGGTTCGTAGTCGATATTCTTCAGTTTCTTCATGTGTCCGTCTATTTCATCTTTTAACATTTGATCCACATCCTGCAGAAGATCTAGAATTATTGTGGTGTTGACGTTACTATCATGGATTGCTGCTTTGGCTTCAACGAAATTCATAAAGCGAGGCCTCGTATCTGGATCCCCATAGAGTTGGTTTTTCATGTTATGGTCATTTCGAAGTTTCTTCTGAAAGTTCTCAACTACCTTGCGATTTTGCTCGGTTTTTTTGATTACTGAAAACAGCATTCTTTTGAGATCGACGCCTTCTATTTTAGAGATTGAGAAACTGTTATGTTGAATGAAAACGGTATACGTTCTTATGTTTACTATATGCTTGAGAATGGTAAACCGTTTGCGTTTGAAGGTATATATAGAGGTGGTTAGGTTTCCAATTTAATTAATGTGGCCGTTGTGGCCAATACGGTTAATCATTATTTTAGTAAGATATCTGTGTGTTATACGCGTTTATTTAATGCTATGGGATAGGATGACGAATTAATCGGTTTAATTTGTAACGAACATTTAATTATAACGTACCCATCTGATCATATTCTTAGCCGTAAAACTTTTATGAAATCATTAGTTGCATTTAAATATGATAGAATGATTTGGTTTAGCAATTAATAAATGATTCATTGAATACATGTCATAGTCTAAATATAAGTATTTTTTATTTTAGTGAAATTGTTTTTGTTCTTACGTTTTATTCATACTAATCTTCCTACGTACCCAATGTTTTTATTAAAGGTCTCCATGCCAATAAATGTTTTTATTTTAGTGTAATTGTATCTGCATGGTTAACTTAATTAAATAAATATATTAATATGCTTTACGTATTAAATGGCCATATTTTGTTGTTTGTAAATCGTTTAATCATACATACATATAAATCTTCATTATCTGTTCAACAAAAGATGATTTAGTTCTTTATATTTAAAAAAAATTATGATATTTGGTTTTTTTAATAGAATATGTTGTAATATGCAACAATTCTCCTGATGAAGTAGGAAAAAATATGTACGAATGAAATGAGTGATCCTTGTCATAAAATATTATTACTTTTAATAAAATGAACATTGTCACGATTTCATTCAAGAAAATATATCTCTAAAAATTTTGAATGACGTTGCGTGTTTTCGTCTCCCTAGAAATTATGTCATAATTACCTTTCATCTTATTTTGTAGGAGATTAATCCCCCTCTACGGGGTTATGTCTATTTATTTTAATGTTTGATTTGATAGATAGGAGTGTTTCGAATATGGACTTAAAAACAGACATTAATAGCCACAATTTTTAAATAGTTTTCACACCATTTGATATGCATTTAATTATGTATATGTACTCAACTTTTATAATTTGTGAATTTAATATTGTATTATAATAAAATTCTTTTTATAATCTTACCAACAACGATTAAGTAACATAAGATTAGAAGTAAAAGCCTAAATTAAATTAAGATTAAAATAGTGCATGGGTGACAACGCCTAGTGATATCAAGTATTTTAGGCGTTGTTGAGCCCTGTTCTTGGTAAAATTATATCAAATATGCATGGGTATTCTCACTTTTCGTGTCAGGACTTGTCTGGAGAAAAAGAACAGAAACAGGGACTAAAGGTGTACAAAAGGAAAAAGTATGGAAAGAATGGAAAATCAAGAGAAGACGTACGCACGCCGTGGAATTCTCTTCTGCGCGACGCGGACGTAAGGCGGTGGAACACATTTGAATGACGAAAAAACGGGGAACGGATAAGTACGCGCGCCGCGGATTTCACTTATGCGCGGCGCGGTCACGGGAAATTTGCAACTATAAATAGAGGCATTTCCAGCCGAAAACCTTAGCAAAGACCGGGTGTAAACATCGACCTAGAAGCTCTTTGACTCGAGGATTCATTTCAGCAAGCTCATATTTGGTATTTTCATGTTTTTAGTTTTTATTTCATTTTAGTTAAACATTTGTAAGCTTTGAGTTGAGTCTTTGGGAGTGACAACCACCGACTTTGAGCACTTAGGTTTCTGTTTTTAGTAGTATTTAGTTACTGAATTGATGTTTGGATATTGGTTTGGTGAATGCAATCATTCGGTTACATTTAATATTGGTTTTTCGGTATTTTGGATACTTGTTGGTGTTTTGATTGTTGGTTTGTGTTTGGATTGTGTTTTGGACTTGGTTGGGACTGTTTTCCTTTGCTGAAAACAGTAGCCAACTTGGTTAGGGTTAAGCATTAAACCTTGGCTAGTAATTGTTCAATAGGACTTTAACTAGCGGTAGTTTATGCTTTGCTTGGTTTTTGCTAGTTTGAATGCCTTCAATTGCTTCTGATCCAGAGATGTACTTCTGAGTTCAGAAAGTAACTAGGTTATTTGAGCTTGGCTAAGCTTGGCTTGAGTATTTGAATATTGTTTTGAGATAGTAAGATAGAAATCAGTTCCTCCGACTATAGCTGTGACACTATTAGTTGGTAATCTCTCATCTAGTCTAACCACGTAGCTCCTGTGGATCGACCCTGACTCCACTATACTAGTGAATGTTAGGTTATCTCTTATTTTTGACCGCATGACGACCTCTGCGTGCACGTCAAATTTTGGCGCCGTTGCCGGGGAGCTGTGAGCTTAGAATAGGTGAGTAGTAGGAACTCGTTTCTAGTTTTGCTTTTTTTTTTGAAATTTCATTTTGGGTAAGTTTGAGTTTTGATTCTTGTGGGCGTGTTGCACTAGTGCATGCGTACCCGCAGGGGGAAGCAACTATCCCCATTGCAGTTTGATTCTGAGATTGAGCGTACTGCGCGCAAACTCTGTGCCCATAGGCGTTTAAACATCATGAATTACAGTCAAGTTAGCAGTAGTCCGGTCAGTGTTGCCCAGGATCCATCAGGTGAGGCAACTGGGAGGTTTTCTATCCCTCCGCTTTCAGAATTTCAGTTTGGAAGCACGAGTGCTTCTGGTGGTGCAGTTTCAGCCCCTGCACCCATACCATCATGCACTCCGCCTTCCATCCCATCATTTACACCCACTTCGCAACCTCAATCCACCAATCCATTTACATCTGCTATTACTTGGGGAGAGCCGACCCGAGATGGCACCCCAACTCCTAGACAGTATACACCAACATCACAACCACAACCAGCCCTCTTTAAATCTCAACCTACATATCAAACAACACAACCTATACACTTTCAACCACCGCATCAGCCACAACATCATTACCCAGAGACGGAAGAAGTGTATGACGAGGAAGATGAAGGATGGATGCCACCAGCATCCCAACCACAATGGAACCGAGGTCGGGGACCTCCCAGGCGAGCACCACCATACCAACCACAAGGTCAGCGGGAGTACAATGATCATCTTTACGGTAACCCCGCTCAACCCTTACATTTTGCACAACCGAGACGGCAATCAGTTGCATCACATTTCCAACCGCGGGAATATGATGATTCGTCGCCGATCTATATTCCTGATAACATAGATTCGCAAGTAGAAATCAAACCTCAGTTATTAGGAATATTGACTCAGTTTAGGGGATACGAGACTGACGATCCTTATAACCATTTATATGAATTCTTAGCAATTGCCAATGCCAACACTCCTAGGAATATTGATAGAGATATTTTTAGGCTTAGATTGTTTCCATTCACCCTTAAGGATAAAGCCAAGTATTGGTTTACATCCTTATCATCAAATAGTATTACTAGTTGGGAACAACTCAAGGCGAAGTTTTTGCAAGAATTCTATCCAGTCAGTAAAACCACGGAGATTAGACGAGCAATACAAGATTTTCAGCAAAAGCCTGGAGAGGCTTTTCATGAAGCATTTGACAGACTAAAAGAGCTGTTGAGATCCTGTCCATATCATGAAGTTCCTAAGTGGCAGCTGGTCAAATTATTTTTCGAAGGAGTCAGCGAAACACACCAGGTCATGATAAATGCCTCATCAAGCGGGACATTTATGTGGCAAGAACCAGATGATGCCTGGAGATTTTTGGAGCAGCTGAGTTTAGGATCAAAAGTCAGTGGGTCAATGAAGGATAAGACTGTATATGTAGCAAATGTCGAAACAGAGAACAAATGGAAAGCTGAAATTCAAAAGGAGCTCACTGCTGTTACAAAAAGGTTCAATCAAATGCTCGAGAGATTTCAACAGGAAAAAGGAGCATACGTGTTGCATGGGCAGAGTATCTGCAATACATGTGGAAAAGTAGGACACAATCATAACGAGTGCTCAATGACCCATGAGGAAATAAGTCAAGTGCATGGATATGGTCGATTTCACAACACACCAAGGCCTTTTCGAAGTAATCAACAACGAGAATCGAGACAACCACCTATAAGGCAGCAACAGGTGCAATCTCCATCTTCATCAGGAAGTACGAACATTGGTTTGCAAGAAATTTTTGGATTGTTAGTACAACTTCAAGAAGTAGAAAAGTCTAATTCGGAAGCAATTTCTAAATTAGGAGAATCACTTGTCAAAATGAAAGAAACACAAGTGAGGGAGCAAGAACAGTCACCAAAAATGCAAGTTAATGAAGTCATCACACTTAGGAGTGGGAAGAAGGTAGACAACAAGGTTGCAGCTCCAGTTGCAGATGATGAGGAGAGTGATGTAGAAATAGTTTTTGATGAAAAAGAATAATTGGAAAGAAAAAAGAGAAAGGATAAAGAAGAACAAGTACTAAAGACGAGGCAGACGAGTACATGGGAAAAAGGAGAGTCAAGTGGAACAGTTCCTTTTCCGACAGCCTTGGAAAAGCCAGAGAAAGGACCATATGGAAAGAAGGGACCACAAGCTGAAGACATGTGGGAATTGTTTAGCCAAATTAAAGTTAACATTCCTTTAGTCAAACTTATAAAGGAAGTTCCCGCATATGCTAAATTTCTCAAGGACATGTGTATACACAAGAAACATATTCTGTCCCACTTGCCTAAGATGATTAGCTTACCTGAGAATGTAAGCTCCATTCTTATGGATGCGCTTCCTCCAAAGTTGAAAGATCCAGGAGTTCCTCTTATTTCCGTAGATTTGGGCAATGTGCACATTAAAAGAGCTCTGTTAGATTTAGGTGCTAGTGTAAATATATTTCCTGGACAGTTATTCGACAAGCATGAGTTCGGTACTATGAAATCTACTGATGTGATTCTGCAGTTGGCCGATAAGTCCACCAAGGTTCCTAGGGGCATGTTAGTCGATGTAATCATCAGGGTAGGAGAATTTTACTACGCAGCAGACTTTCTTGTTTTAGACACTCGGCAAGCAACAAATGGGGAGCAACCGACAATTATTCTAGGGCGACCATTCTTGGCTACAGCTAACGCATATATTGCTTGTCGCACCGGCGAAATGGGGATATCTTTTGGACGCCGACAGGCTAAGATCAACATTTTCAACAGCTGATCTTAGAGGAAGCAGCATCGAAGAAGAGGAATGTTATCAAGTGGACATCATAGATGAGCTGGTGCAGCAATACGCCCCAGAGGTACTTCAAGCAGATGAATTAGAAACTCAGGAAGAAGCAATTGTTGGAAGAACAGAAACACAAAATATGGAAGAAAAAAAGGGATTCAAGTCCGAGGAATGCGCGCATATAGAGAAGTTACCAACAGAAATTCCAAAGACATTAAAGCCCTCTTTACAAGAACCACCAAAGTTGGATCTGAAACCCTTACCAGAGCATCTAAAGTATGCCTTTCTAGGAGAGAAGGATACTTTACCAGTAATTGTAGCAGCCAACTTGACGGTGAAGCAAGAACTAGAATTGCTTAAGGTATTGTCCAAACACAAGGAGGCTATCGGCTGGACAATCGCGGACCTAAAAGGGATTAGTCCGACCACATGCATCCATCGCATTATCACAGAAGAAGGAGCTAAACCTGCCAGAGATACACAAAGAAGGTTGAATCCCAACTTAAAAGAAGTTGTCAAAAAGGAGGTTCTTAAATGGTTGGACGCAGGAATCATCTATCCTATTTCCGACAGTGAATGGGTTAGTTCAACGCAAACTGTGCCGAAAAAGTCAGGAATTACTGTAGTAGATACTAAGGATGGTGACAAGATATCAACGAGACCTGTGACCGGATGGCGAGTTTGTATTGACTACCGGAAACTTAATGCTGCCACGTCTAAAGATCATTTCCCATTACCCTTCATCGACCAAATCGTGGAAAAATTAGCAGGGCAAAAGTACTACTGCTTTTTGGATGGATACTCGGGGTATAACCAGATCGCAATTCATCCAGAAGATCAGGCGAAGGCAACGTTCACATGTCCTTATGGTACCTTTGCTTTTCGCAGAATGCCATTCGGATTATGTAACGCACCTGCGACATTTCAACGATGTATGATGGCAATTTTTTCTGACATGATTGGGGAGGCATTAGAAATCTTCATGGATGATTTCTCAATTTTTGGACCTACATTCGAAACTTGTTTATTCCAATTGGAGAAGGTTCTGAAAAGATGCGTCGAAACAAACCTGGTTCTATCTTGGGAGAAAAGTCATTTTATGGTAAGAGAAGGAATAGTATTAGGACATGTGGTTTCTGAAAGAGGATTCGAAGTCGATCGCGCTAAAGTTAAGGTCATATCCACATTGCCACCTCCATCATCGGTGAAAGGAGTTAGATCATTCTTGTGGCATGCAGGGTTTTATCACAGATTCATTAAAGATTTTAGTGCTATCTCTAAGCCCCTCTGTGGTCTTCTGTTAAAGGACGCACCATTTATTTTTGATGATGAATGTACAAAGGCATTCAATATCCTTAAAAATAAATTGGTCGAGGCCCCCATCCTGAAGCCACCTGACTGGACACAACCTTTCGAGATAATGTGTGACGCTAGCGATTATGCCGCTGGTGCAGTGTTAGGACAGAAAATCGATAGGAAGCCTGTTGTCATCTGCTATGCTAGTAAAACTTTTTCCGAAGCTCAATTGAATTACACAACCACTGAAAAAGAGTTATTAGCTGTAGTTTTTGCTTTAGATAAATTCCGATCTTATATCTGGGGATCCAAGGTGGTGGTTTACACTGACCACAGTGCAGTTCGACAATTGCTCACAAAAAAGGAATCCAAACCTCGATTAATTAGGTGGATTCTTCTGCTGCAAGAATTCGATATAGACATCAAAGACAAGAAGGGAACTGAGAACGTGGTAGCAGATCATCTTTCAAGATTACCAGCTGAAGGACTGGAAGCAGGAATTCAAGATTCATTTCCTGACGAACAGTTGTTAGAAGTTAATGGAGCTCCATGGTACGCAAATTATGTAAATTTCCTGGCCACAGGAGCAATTCCAAAACATTGGACGAAACAACGGCAGAAGCAATTTCGCACGTACGCAAAGAGATTCATTTGGGATGACCCAGACCTTTTTAAGGTAGGTGAAGATCAGATAATTCGTCGATGTGTGCCAGACAATGAAATTGGTGAAGTGCTGGATCTCTGTCATGCGTCAGCATGTGGAGGACACTTCAGTGGAAGGAAAACCGGGTATAAAGTTCTCGAATCCGGATTGTATTGGCCGACTATCTTTCGGGACGCACATAGGACTGCCAAAGAGTGCATCAATTGCCAGCAATTAGGAAATATATCAAAAAAGGATCAAATGCCCTTGAATCCAATTTTGTTGGTAGACATCTTTGATGTCTGGGGAATCGATTTTATGGGTCCATTCCCCACATCGCATGGATACGTCTACATTTTGGTGGCAGTAGATTATGTCTCAAAATGGATTGAGGCAGAAGCAACTCGCACAAACGACCATCACGTGGTTTGCAAATTTGTAAAGAAAAACATCTTCACCAGGCATGGAGTCCCAAGGGTAATCATTAGCGACGGAGGATCACATTTCAAGAATTTCAAGTTCGGAAGGTTGCTGAAACATTATGGGGTAAATCATCGCATTGCAACACCTTATCACCCACAGACCAGCGACCAAGTAGAAGTATCCAATAGGCAAATCAAAGAAATCCTTCAGAAGACTGTCAAGACGGATAGGAAGGATTGGTAGCTAAGGTTAGATGACGCATTGTGGGCATACCGGACAGCATACAAAACACCGATCGGAACCACTCCATATCGGTTGGTGTATGGAAAAGGATGTCATCTACCGGTAGAAATCGCCAATCGTGCCTTATGGGCTGTTAAGAAAGTCAACATGGATTACACTGACGCTAGGAAAGAAAGAAAACTTCAGCTATCTGAATTAGAAGAATTGCGAGATGAGGCATATGAGAATGCAGCAACCTATAAATCAAAGATGAAGCGATACCATGACGCAAAGCTTCGCTTGAAGGTCTTTGAAATCGGACAAAAAGTATGGTTGTACAACTCAAGGCTGAAGATGTTCCCAGGGAAGCTGAGAAGCAAATGGAATGGTCCCTACGAAGTAATCAGCATTACAGATTATGGTGCAGTCGAAATCCGGGATGTGAAAGGTGGGCAACCGTTTAAAGTCAACGGCCATAGACTCAAACCATACATCACCACAGGTACATTCCAGAAGCTAGAAGTGGAGACGGTTGAATTTGTAGCAGATATTCCAGCATACACCCCATGAGGCAGGTAAGTGCACGTCTGGCTGAAGACGTTAAACTTAGCGCTTGACGGGAGGCAACCCGATCATCATTTGTATAAATTTTGCATGTCACTCTTAAATTCTTTGCATCCATGTATCACGGTATGAAAAAGGCAAGTGTGGGGTCATTTTGGTAATTTTGTAACACCGCGACGCGGGATCTTGGGATCCGCGGCGCGCGTGTTCAATTTTCGCGATCACGCTTGAAATCAGATTTTTTACGCGACGCGGATAGAAACTTCCCGCGCCGCGGCCTTATCTTAATTTGAAATTAGAGATAATCCTGAAAACAGAGTTTGAATGCTATTCCAAAACCCCCATATTTGTATATAATCGGAACCTGAATTTTTTTGATTCTTTTTACCGTGGTAAAATCACTTCGTTCAAGTAACCCGTCTGCATTGTTCTTCTTCTTCACAGCAAATCAAGTAAGCATCCTCTCTTTTCATCTCTTTTATCTCTTTCTTGAACTTAGAGTAAATACTTCTGTAATCCGCAATGTTGCAATAATCTGGTGAAATTGACAGTGAAATTAGGATTAGACTACTATGCTCTGCAAAACCCAATATTTTAGAATTAGGAAAAATGGCTTAGTAAGGACGTAATCTGCGAATTTTTCACCCTGAACTCATTCGCCGCGCCGCGCCTGTTACAGTCCGCGATGCGTATCATGAATACTCTTATAGCGCGCCGCGGGACTATATATGTGCGACGCGCCGAGCGTCTGGACAGAACAGTAACTTTTTAATTTTTGTGATTTTTGCAGAAACAATGTCTTCTTCGGTCAGTTCGGAATCAATCGATTGGAACTCCCTGGCTACGGGAGTGGGTAGAACACGAGCTTATAACTTTTACAACCGTCGATCTATTCAACAACAGAAGCGGATTCTTCCCGCGCGATCGGTCAACTGGGAGTTGACCACGGAGTGAGGAATTATGGCACATTTGCTGTACTGGCTGGTACAGACGGGTTATGACAAGGATGAGCTTATTTATACGTGCCGGGCTATCGAAAACGCGGTCAACATGTCTGAACCAATCTACCGTGAGGTATACTTGCAGTTCCTTGCAAGTTACCACTTTGACCACCAACCGGTGGGGATGGATACAGAAGAGATGGTGCAGTTCCGGTTGGGCAACCACAACCGCAGCTGCAGCTTACGGGAGTTCGGGTATCGAATCGGGCTTTACACTGAGGAGGAGTCTGAGGCGCCAGGGTTTGACTTATTCCACCAGCGGGCTAACTACGCCGCCGACGACTCGTTTTCCCCTGGTGACTACTGGAGCACCATTTCATCCACACGGTATAATGAGAATACCGTGCGTGAGGGATCGATGCACCTGCCTTCTCACCGGATGCTACATCGGTTGATCACGACCATGATCTGGCCGCGTGCTGATGAGGAGCGAGTTACACCGCGTGAGCTGCACCTCATGTGGTGTCTGACCCGGATGTTGCAGACATGCAACATGCCATACTTCATTGCAGACTACTTCAGGCGGATCACCGACGCCCCGCTGCACCAGACTGCTCTCGGTGGAGGGCATTATGTTATGAGACTGGCCCAGTGTTATGGGTTGCTGACTGAGCACGCCACCCGGGGGCTGACAGTTATCCCGCCAGTTCCTTTCAGCCCGCCCACCACCTTATCGAGGGATGTGATCTACATTGACGATGGGGTCACGACATCTGAGCGATTTCCGTTCCCAGCCCTCCGGACCGAGCCATCTTCCTCAGCATCCAAGAAGCGTCAGCGAGTGACCGACAGTCTACCTCGCAGCCTCTCCCCTGCTACCATGGAGTCCCGGTACATGGTTGACAAGATGCAGGCGATCCAGCAGACTCTGCAGACCCACCAGAGAGACCAGCAGGCACAGGCGGTTGTCACTAAGGAGATGAACAGACGGACCGAGAACATGCAGGATCAGCTCCTGTGGTTGGCCGACTGCATGATCACTTTCATGGCTAAAAGCCGATGTGCCCCACCGAGACCACAACCAACAATCCGGGATGAAGACGAGGAGCCCATGGAGGAGGATCCAGAAGAAGACCCAGAGGAAGGTGAAGAAGATGACACTGCACACAACTGAGGGTGTATTTATGAGTGTCCTTTTGTCTTTTTGTTAGTTTTTGTCTTTTAAAACATTTTGCATAGATTTTTTCATGTTTTCTTAGGTAGGTAGGAATTAATTGTTCATAGTTGATAAAAATAAGCCATTGGGCATTAGAAGGTTGAATAAAAATAGTAGGATTTGTGTTGAGTGCTTGTTTATGAGTGTTTGAATGTGGCTGAATTTTCTGAAATTACCGCGCCGCGGATCTCATATATGCGCGACGCGGTCATTTCCACTTCCACAACAGTTTCAACTCTCGTAATTACCGCGACGCGTATATCTTAATTGCGCGCCGCGGTCATCCGCAACACATACATTTTTTTTATTTGTTAAGTTATGCATGATATACCAAATTGAGAAGGAGTTGTCTCAGATAAGTGTGGGGTCACCGTGCCCCCTCCACTTGTCTTGACTACCGGCGTGTCTTACTGTAGCGCTACAACTCCAGCATATGAATCAAGGTTCCATTTGTACGCATTATACCTGTGATATTGAGCACCAAGCAGTCTACCGTTCAAAAAGGGGTAACTCTTTCTCCCTTGTTTTGAATTAATTTTTGTACAACGGGGACGTTGTACGGTTTTAAGTGTGGGGTGTGGACGGTCGAAAGAGATATTTTTGAAATTTTTGCAGAAATGATCAATTTTTCAATTTTTAGCAATATTTTTTCAAAATTTTTAATGAATTGCAATTTTGAAATGAATGGTTTGTGATTGTGATAGCATTAGTATTTTTCAAGAAATATCGTTTAGTTGTAATCATGCTATTAGTTAGTCAAATAAGTTGAGTTTTATGAGTTTAGAAGATTGAGCCGTTTTAGGATTGGAATTTAGGAAGGAAAAGTCAATCTGTGGCCTTTGTTGTTCGAGCCGGTAGGTCTAAAATGGGTGGACCTTACGCACCTTACCACCTAAGATCGTCTGGTTTGGGATGGTATTTCTGAAAGCTCGTTACACGGACAACATCGAAAGTCATGGACAATTCCTTAATGGCCTTTAGAATCTGAATGAGTAAGTACACTTCATAGTGGACAGAAAGTTTGTGATCAAGGGTTCTTTAGAAAGCCATGAATTCCAAAGAACAACTCAATTATGTTTTCACGAACTATTCCATTCTAACTCGAAGAGCAATAAACTTTGAAACTAAACACAATCAAAAATCGTTCGGTTCTCTATTATAATTTGTTAAAAACTCTCTTGCTTGGGGACAAGCAAGGCACAAGTGTGGGGTGTTTGACAACGCCTAGTGATATCAAGTATTTTAGGCGTTGTTGAGCCCTGTTCTTGGTAAAATTATATCAAATATGCATGGGTATTCTCACTTTTCGTGTCAGGACTTGTCTGGAGAAAAAGAACAGAAACAGGGACTAAAGGTGTACAAAAGGAAAAAGTATGGAAAGAATGGAAAATCAAGAGAAGACGTACGCGCGCCGCGGAATTCTCTTCTGCGCGACGCGGGCGTAAGGCGGTGGAACACATTTGAATGACGAAAAAACGGGGAACGGATAAGTACGCGCGCCGCGGATTTCACTTATGCGCGGCGCGGTCACGGGAAATTTGCAACTATAAATAGAGGCATTTCCAGCCGAAACCCCTAGCAAAGACCGGGTGTAAACATCGACCTAGAAGCTCTTTGACTCGAGGATTCATTTCAGCAAGGTCATATTTGGTATTTTCATGTTTTTAGATTTTATTTCATTTTAGTTAAACATTTGTAAGCTTTGAGTTGAGTCTTTGGGAGTGACAACCACTGACTTTGAGCACTTAGGTTTCTGTTTTTAGTAGTATTTAGTTACTGAATTGATGTTTGGATATTGGTTTGGTGAATGCAATCATTCGGTTACATTTAATATTGGTTTTTCGGTATTTCGGATGCTTGTTGGTGTTTTGATTGTTGGTTTGTGTTTGGATTGTGTTTTGGACTTGGTTGGGACTGTTTTCCTTTGCTGAAAACAGTAGCTAACTTGGTTAGGGTTAAGCATTAAACCTTGGTTAGTAATTGTTCAATAGGACTTTAACTAGCGGTAGTTTATGCTTTGCTTGGTTTTTGCTAGTTTGAATGCCTTCAATTGCTTCTGATCCAGAGATGTACTTTTGAGTTCAGAAAGTAACTAGGTTATTTGAGCTTGGCTAAGCTTGGCTTGAGTATTTGAATATTGTTTTGAGATAGTAAGATAGAAATCAGTTCCTCCGACTATAGCTGTGACACTATTAGTTGGTAATCTCTCATCTAGTCTAACCACGTAACTCCTGTGGATCGAACCTGACTCCACTATACTAGTGAATGTTAGGTTATCTCTTATTTTTGACCGCATGACGACCTCTGCGTGCACGTCAATGGGTCGAGTATTGAAACGACCTAAATTAATAATATAAATATGTAAAATAAGTTGTGTGTAATTTAAAGCTTTATGTGTATTTTTATGAGAAATTATGTTTGTAAGGGTAATTTGGTCATTTCACCAAATCCATAAATTATTATGAAATTATATTTTAGTCTTTTGGACTAAGAATGTAAGAATTATGGTTTTATGTGGCCAAACCCAATGTTGGTGTCAAAAGTCCAAGGAATGAAAGTTCAGGGACTAAACTGTAAATATGGAAAATATAAAAATGAGAAAATATCTCATTAATCCTCATAAATTCAGAGGAGAGTTCTAGATATTACGGGAGAGAGCTTGAAGATCCGATCTCTGCAAGTTCACGAACAATGGGAAGCAAGGTTTGAGGAATCAACAACTTGGAATTGGTGATTCCAAGCTTTCAAGGTAAGAAATCAAAAACCCTAACTTAGTTCTTCAAGTGTGTTGGATAATCTACAAATCCAACTTCTGATTTTGAGGATGAGGTTAAGTTAACGAATTCATATACCTTATCTAGCTCAAATCAACACAAGGAGTGGACTTTTAACCATGAATTGTGGTTAATTCCATGGAAATGGGTTTGAGCTCAAGAACCCTAGAAATGGGTTTTTGGGACTGAAATTAGCTTCTATGGTTCTATTAAGTCATATATGTTATAAATGAAGTGAAAAATCGGTTTCATTTTAAAAAATTGATCAAATTGGTTTTTGGTGTTAAAATGGGTTCTAGGGAATGATTTTTAAGCAAAGAGGATGAAATTGGTGAAATAGATGTTTAAATGCATGAAGATGTTGTTATTAGGGCCTATAAGTGACCCTAAGACGATTAAGTCATGTATTAAGAACTTAATGGGGTGAATAGTGCATCTGCAAATCGTCAAAATGGGCATTTTACTTCGCGATCGCGACATGACCACCCTATGGTCGCGACGGGACCTGACAGCAGAAGGAAATTGCAGTTTTGCTTCAAGTCTCCTGCCAAGTGATCTTGAGTTTTGAGATTTGGTCCTATACTTGTCCGATTGACCTCAATTTTGAACATAGGTCCAATATAGTCCAAAACATCACAGAAAATTATTGGAATTAAAATACGACCCTTCCAGGGTACTGTAGTAAAATATGTATAATATACGATTTAATTAAAGTTGGTTATTCAAAAGTTATACACTTGTTTTGACCATTAATGGTATAAGAAGGACTCTAATGGGTTATAGAGTCAATAGAAATAAATATTAATGTATGATATATTACATATAGGTGCAAGTCAAGTAAGTGAGCATCATCGAAAGGGTAAAGAACCAAGGAACGTCTAATCATCTTTTCAAGAATTATAAGGTGAGTACATGTAGCATTTTTACCCATTTTGGGATACATGGCAAGTAAGTATTTTTCAGATTTCATATAATAATTTTTATGTGTGAAAATAATTGTAAGAATGATATTTTCTAGCTTATATGGAAAGTAAACTGCTATATTTGAAAGTATGATTTTGGTAATAGCCTAGATTATGGTAAAAGCATGTTTAAGTCAAAAGCTTGGCATTTAGCCATTATGTGTACAAGTAATGTTTCAACTTGCAGAAAGTATTTTTGTATATGACTGGTATTGTAGCTAGCAATGTTAGTAAGGGAACTATGTTCCACCTACCCGGGTTAGGTAAGGAGTCTACTAGGGAAAACCCCTTCGCGAAGTAGACTGCATAAGCAACTTCTACTGTGAGGATTGATCCGTTCTTTCTAGCTGTAGAGACTTGGGGTATCACTTATGGTGATTAAAGCCCTAAGTATAAAAATCCAGCAAGTTTATAAAACCAGTCAAAGAAAGTATGAAAGAAGCTATTTTTGCAAATTATGATATAAGATGATTTGAAAAGTAAAGAGGTATAGTATGTTTTTACTATAAAGTTTTGACAATGGTTTATGTTATAAATTTTTATAAAAGATCGGAAAAGAAATTTAATGTTTGAGTCTAAAACTCATGTAACTCACGAGACATTTTTGTCTTACGTATTCTATTTTTATGACATGTATTCCAGGTTCAGGTACAAAGATGTGAGATAGTTTGAAGTTGAAAAATAAGTCCTAGAGTGTAAAAGAGTGGAGCTGGATACAGCTATCATGTATTGGTATTGATTAAATCATTTCTCTTAAACTTATGGTTGTTTGATATGTGTTTGTAACACCCCTTATTGTATTTAAACAAATACAGTGGTTTTTGTTAAACCGTATTTCGTAAAATATGCTTTTATGTAATATAAATGGTTTGTAAAAGTTGGGGCGTTACAAGTATTGAGCTTTAATATATTAGTATTATTAAAAAATAGACTTTGTTAATGCGAGTACTAATAATATAATAGAAATGAAACAAAGCCATAAAAAAATTAAATTGAACATGATTGTAGAAAAAAGTCTGAGTCTCAGACTGGGCATGCCGTCCTTGAGTTGCAGATTAAAACAGGCGCATTAATCCCTATAATCATATCAGGTCGAGAACTGCACGTTGTTGGAGATTTTTTTAATGCGAATCAATTATAATTGATGCGATATTAGATTTATTTTACATATTGATTTATTATTAAATTAATTTTTTGGATATATATATGAGTTTTTAGGGTTTGCAAGGATATATACGTAATTTAAATGTTTATAAAGATATATGCGTAATTTATAATGTTATATAAACGAAATTGTGCCTTTTTTTAGTTCTAATATATTTATTGATGCAAGTTATTTTTTATGTGCGAAATTGTTTTTTAATGCGGTTTATTGGGACGTAATTATATCAGGTGCAACCAAAACGTCGTAATTTATCCTTTGAGACAGTTAGGGTTTAGGGTGCAACCAAAACGTCATAATTAATTTGTTATATGCTTTATTAAGTTGTACGATGAGGTACAACCGGAATAACTTCGTTTTGTATATAAATACCTACACGGCTACACCCGCTGATCATCTCTCCCACCATATTTCCAAATCAACCATCAAAAAATATACAAGATGGCTCCCGAGAAATCAATCATCCTTGAGGCTTGCATGAGAAATATCGCCACCTACATAATGGTGGATAATCTCCTTTCCCCTGTTACCAAGCAACTAATGGAACAAATCGAAGAACTGGAGAAACGCCTTGAAGAGGCGAACGACATCGGGCGTGGGTCTGGACCCGCGTCCATCGAAGCCATACTCCGGTACTCCCTGATAGACTCAAAGGATTGGTCATTAAAGCCCTCCGGGAGGTTGTCGACGCCCGTTTCTTTCTCAGAGGGCTGCTGAGAAATGAGAAGGAGAGGCTCGACAACCTTTGAGTCGTTGGGCCGGTTCCGGGCATGAAGCTTCTGGTGGCGTAGCCATTGATTGGGGGGGGGGGGGGGTTTAGTCGTAATGTTGTTTTTTTTTTTTTTTGTATGCAAAATTTTACATCCTCTGGGTGTAAAATTTATGTTTATATATATATATATATATATATATATATATATATATATATATATATATATATATATATATATATATATATAAAATGAATGTTATGTTTTATCTTTGTGTGATGTCATCGATTATTTTTAGGATGTTTTTATTTGATTGGTCTGGTGATGAAGTTATACACGTAAAATGAAAAAATCATTAGAGTAAGAATCGAATGGTTTTGTGATAACTTGCGGATTTGAAACACATCAATGAGTAGATTTTTTAATTTTTCGATCGATTGCGTTTAAACTTTTTGCTGGAACATATATTGGTAAAAAAATAAATAAATTTGATTAAAAAACGTCTTCATTATAAATACGAATGATAATTACTGATATGAATAAAAAATCTGCATTACAAAAAAGATAAGATCAGGATGTTATGTTTTATCTTTGTGTGATGCTATCGATTATCTTTATGATGTTTTTATTTGATCGGTTTGGTGATGAAATTATACACGTAAAATGAAAAAATCATTAGAGTAAGAATCGAATGGTTGTGTGATAACTGCCAGATTTGAAACACATCGATGGGTAGTTTTTTTAATTTTTAGATTGATTGCGTTTAAACTTTTCGCTGGAACATATATTGGTAAAAAATAAATAAATTTGATTAAAAAACGTCTTCATTATAAATACGAATGATAATTACTGATATGAATAAAAAATCTGCATTACAAATAAGACAAGATCAGGATTCGAAACACTTATTTTGGGCCAAGGTTATTGGCTGGGGGGGGGGGGGGGTTAACATCTTACCACTTCGACCAAAGGCCTCATCCGATAACACCTCAGTTTTTTATAGTAAAGTTCATTACTTTTGAAATAGATATTAAAAATTCTCATGCGAAATATGAATGTCGTTTCGAAAATGCCAAGATCAGGATTCGAACACTGATCGTGGGCCAAGATTCTTGGCTGTGGGGGTAACATCTTCCCACTTCGACCAAAGGCCTCATCCGTTTACAACTGATTTGTAATAAATACATAGTATAAATTACGTTGACTTTTACTCTTTGGTGATTTTATTTTTTTTATTGGTGCGGTTTTTTAAATTATGGGTGTGTATTAAACTTCCATGCCCTTTTTCGATATATTTGGTGCGGGTTTTTTATTTTTTGGTGCTACTTAAAAGTACATTGCCTTTTCATGTTGTACCATAAGTACTTTAATGCCATTTTCATATTAAATAGAAGAGAATGAAATTTTTAATAATACATCCTGTATACATGAACAAGATAATGCCATTTCATGTTGTCATACTTGCAAATATATGAAAAGCTCTCCATGCCAATGTTTTTATTAAATATTACAAAAATCTTCCAACTAATTATGTAATTTCAATATCTTCCATGTCAGGTCGTACATGTGTGGTTCTGCGCATGTTATCAAAATTTCCCTCTTGAATACCTACCGAAAATGGTGGTAGATCGTCAAAGTGATCGTAGGCTTCCATGTCGAAAACATTATCAACACCAAGAATACGTCGTTTACCTTGCAAGACAATGTGTCTATTTGCTTTGATCGGGTCTTCGACATAAAAAACTTTTGTTACATGTTTTGCGAGAACGAATGGTTCATCTACACAGCCCTTAGTTCGAAGGTTGACAAGTGTAAAACCATAATCGTCGATTTTAACACCTGTACGGTTATTGACCCACTTACATCTGAAAACTGGAAGAATCAAGTCACAATACTTCAATTCCCAAATTGATTGTATCACACCGTAGTAAGAATCTCTGGCGATTCTTATCAACGTATCATGATCCTGTCTATCGAATTCGGTTGTTGATGTTGTCACTGTAACGCCGCTATTCGGCACTATACCTTTGGCATCTTGGTTTTTGGTGTAAAACGTATAACCGTTGATGTCGTAGCCTTGGTACGAATGTACTCTACATTCTGGACCTTGTCCCAATTTCGACACGGTTTCATCAACGTTACCTGTTCTTGTATTCTCTTTCAGCCACCTCGCTAACTCTCCGTTTTGTTTTTTTGCGTACCACATTCGATCCTTACCCGGGTGGCTTGACTTTAATATGTCCATGTGTTTGGAAATGTATGGCGCAAGACATGTCATGTGTCGTACAACCACTAAATGTGCAAGTTGTAAGTAATCAAAGGATGGCATGATAATTTTATCACCAACCCCTCCCTTACCATCAAGTCGACCCGAATGACGACTTGTAGGAACACCGATGCTTTCAACACCTTCCATATAGCATGTTGACAAAAATGATATTATTATATTGCAAGTTAATATATAAAATGATTAGAGTAATATGATGTTGACAAGATTACCTTGGTAGAACTCCATCACCTCTTCAGACGTATACCCTTCAATCATACTGCCCTCGGGTCGATTGCGGTTTCTCACATAACCATTTAAGATACTCATGTACCTTTCAAAAGGGTACATGTATTGGAGGAACGCAGGACCACATGCCTTGATCTCTTAGACGATATGAGCTATCAGATGAACCATTATATCAAAAAACGAGGGCGGAAAGTGCATCTCTAGTTCATAAATGGTAAGAATAACGTTGTTTTGCCATCGGTCCAAATATTCGACATCAATAACCTTTGAATGAATGTTGTTAAAAAATAAACAAAGCTTTGTGATTGTGTGTCGGACGTCGGGTTGCAAAATACCGCAAATTGCGATTGGGATAATATGTGTCATCAAAACGTGGCAATCATGAGACTTCATTGGAAGCAATTTATTGTCTTTCAAGGACACAAATCTTTTGATGTTCGAGGAATAATTTGATGGAACCTTGATAGCATGTAAACATTGACAAATCTTTTGTTGTTCTACTTTTGATGTGTTATAACAAGCAGGTGGCAGACGATAACCTCTGGTTGTTTTTTCGGCAGCAAGATCTGTACGTATTCCCATGATCACCATGTCTTTTCAGACCTTAACCCCATCTTTAGTTTTGTTTTTAATATCTAATAATAAGCCTGTCAAGCTCTCGCAGACGTTTTTTTCTATATGCATAACATCTAGACAGTGTCGAACATCTAAATGTCTCCAGTAAGGCAATTCAAAAAAGATTGACTTTTTTTCTAGAGGGATTTTGGATTATTTTTATATTTTATCCCTAACACAACTTTTATGTCTTTAACTCGGGAAAATGCATCAAATCGTCGCTTCATCCTTCTGACCATAACAGTTCCGTCAAACTCGATAGTCATTTTCCTAAAACGATGATTCATCGGAAGGAATTTTCGATGTCCCATGTATACACCCTTTTTGCAGTTTTCTAACCATAGCCAGGTTGTTTCTTCTTCACAAACAGGACAAGCTTTCTTACCCTTGGTCCTATAGCCTGACAAGTTACCGTAAGCAGGAAAATCACTTATTGTACAAAAAATCATGGCCCGCAGTCGAAAATGTTCTTTTTTATACGCATCATATACATCGACACCCGTCCTCCAAAGAGTTAATAAGTCATCAATCAAAGGGGTCAAATACACATCAACATCAATATCGTTACCTGGCTGAGTCGGACCCTGAATCAACAACGACATCATGATGTATTTCCTTTTCATGCATAACCACGGTGGAAGATTGTAAATGCATAAAAGAACCGGCCACGTGCTATGACGACTGCTGATGTTTCCGAAAGGATTGATCACGTCCGAACTAAGCCCAAACCGTAAGTTTCGCATCTCGTTTCCAAAATCGGGATACTTCTTATCGATGTTTCTCCACTGAGGCGAATCCGCAACATGCCTCAATTTATTGTTGGATACCCGTTCGTCCGAATGCCAACGGACTAACTTTGCTTCCTTCTTGTCTGAAAACAACCTTTTCAGTCTTGGTATGATAGGAAGATACCACAACATTTTAGTCGGAGGTCCATTTTTTGTCACATCGTCATCAACTTCATCGTCCTTATTTTTCCTTTTATACCTTGATGCCTCACAGACAACACATTTATGAGCATTTTCGTGGTCCTTTCTGAACAACTTGCAATTATTTGGACATGCATGTATTCTTTCCACTTCCAATCCCATGGGACACATTAATTTTTTTGCTTGGTATGTGGAAAGTGGTAATCCATTGTCTTCCGGAAGCAAGTCATGCAAAAGCTCTAATAGACTTGTAAAACTTTTGCCGCTCCATCCGTTTTTCAACTTTAAGTTCATCAACTTCAACACCGCATCAAGTTTCATATATTTAGAACCATTATATAAGGGTGTTTCTGCTTCTTCAAACAGACGGTTTAACTTCCCTCGTTCATCATCATCCATATTTGTCTCCATGTCATCAAACATTTCTTTGAAATTCTCGTTGGGCTCATTTGAGTTCTGCTCATCGTCGTTAGTTGGTACTCTGTTATCATTACTCGGTAAATTGCTTGACGATGCGATACAATCAGCTTGTGATTCTCCATGTCTTGACCAACAAGTGTAATTAAGCATAAAACCATTTGCTATCAAATGAAACTCTATTGAACCCGCATCAGTAAAATATACGAAGTTCTTACATTTGTTGCAAGGACAACAAATCGTCCGCCTTCCATTCTTTTCAATATCTGCTTTTGCAACACTAATAAAATATTCAACTCCCTTGATATAATCTCTGGACATAGGTGAAGTTTCGTACATCCAAGAATAACGATCCATCTGAAAATTAAAATAAACAACAATTAAGGAATGTTTCTGTTATTCGGCTCATAAATGTTTGAAATCTAGGTTTCAGTTGTCGGGAGTTATATAACGAAATTAATAAAGGTTTGATATAAACTCACCTTAACCGTAGAGAAGTAAATGCAACCGGCTTTAATGAAGTGAAGTAAATGCAACTAGACGGCAGGTGATCTTGAAGAAGAAGGAGAAGCTTGATCGAACAAGGACTTAATAAAAGCCCCAAATTTATTGTATTTAAATTACAATCGATTTTTAATGCTATCCAAACTTACCGTAGTAAAAAAAACGTTTTAATAGTGCCACATGGGCTTAGTCTGCCATTTAGGCTTAGCCTGACACATGGGCTTAGTCTGCCTTTGGACAAACATCAAGCCAAATCCAACAAATGTCGTTTTAAAGGTGCGATTGTAAACGTTCGCATTAAAAGAGCACGGTTTTTAAGGTGCAATTGTAAACTTTCGCAGTAAAAATAAGATTTTAATAGTGCCATTGGACAAACCCGCACTAATAAAAGAAGTTTTAATGCGATTAAAAGTTATCGCATCAACAAATGACGTTTTAAAGGTGCAATTGTAAACTATTGCAGTAAAAAAGCCCGGTTTTAAAGGTGCGATTGTAAACTTTCGCAGTAAAAATAAGGTTTTAATAGTGTCATTAGACGAACCCGCACTAAGTAAACAATTTTTAATGCGATTAAAAGTTACCGCATCAACAAACATTATAAATGATGCGGTTTCTGCTTTTATCGATGCGATATAATTGTTTTTTCACTTTATAATGCGGTTTATCATGTTAAACCGCATCAATTAAAAAAACTCCTCGCACCAACAAATCACTTCTGTAGTAGTGAGAATATGTAGCTTGTTT